>CM053027.1:449990347-450435347 GCA_028564925.1 Lithobates sylvaticus
CCCGCTGCTGTCAATCAAATCCAAAGACCTGGACACCGGGGGAAAAACGAAAACCACTGCTTCAGGACGACTCTTCACGGAGAATGCTTGTCTTCCCAATCAGGGAGCCCCAGGTGCTGACTAACACAATCACAGTAGTAGGCAACAGTGGAAAAGAACTCTGGACAGCCGCACACCGGGAAAAACTTAAAATCCTGTGCTTTTATTAACACCAAAGATAACATCAAAACAAAACAATCCATGGCAATGAGGGGGGCACAAAAATAACTGACGCATTTCGCACTAAAATCAGTGCTTATTCATAGACACCAGGGGGCAGGGCCGAGTCTGGTATTCGTGTCTATGGATGCAAATGCTGGACTCGGGAGCGTACCTGCATGGTAACCCCCTGGGTGAGCAATTCACCTAGGGGGATATCTGATGCAAGGAGGAGCCACGAGAGCCGCAGAGAACCAGCTGCACAGTGGAGGTAAGTATGACATGTTTGTTATTTAAAAAAAATAAAATACAAAGGTTTACAATCACTTTAAGATACAAGTCAGATTTTTGGCATCCCTGCAACAAAAATACAATTTTTGGTGAGAAACTCCCAATAGAAAATAACGTTTAAATGGATCCAGACAAAGCAGTTCTCCTCATTAGAGCACTAAATCTGAAGCAGCTGGTTGATAATTATGAAACCACTCCCATTAGACTCACTCTGCACATGGGCACAGAGGAACAAACTTCAGAATGACAACTGGTAGGAATCTGCAACAAAGTTTGTTAAAAATCCTTGCAATGTACATACAGTAGATCACCCAGAGGGGAATGTTTTTTCCCAACAAAAGTGGAGTTACGCTTTAAGTTTTTTTTTATAGAGTGCTGAGGGATTAGAACCACTGTCAGGTTTTTAATGCTGTCAGTATTCCCGCTAGGGAGATTTAAGCTCCATACACACTATTAGATTTTCTGCAGATTTTTGTCTTCAGATTTACCAAAACCATATAATATGAGGTCAAACCTTAAGAGTTTAAATTTGTATGCAATCAGGCAGACATTTGCACTACATGGTTTTGGTAAATCTGAAGACAAAAATCTGCAGAAAATCTAATAGTGTGTATGGGGCTTTAAGGCCTGTACACACAATACAACAATTGGATGGAAAAATGTGTACGACGAGCTGTCTGATGATTTTCGGATCGTTAGTACGGTGCTTTCGACAACCGATTTCACTTTTTCGTCAGACAAAAGCTAGATGTGCAGGCTATAACATTTTTGTCGGATGTAAACTCAACATACGATTTTAGTTGCATCAGTACGGTTTTCGTACGAAAAAAATCATAATCGAAAGACTACGCATGCTCAGAAACAAAAGAATACATACAAAACTATTCAACACATCACGTCACTTTTGACGTTGTATTCTGTCATATGAAAATGTTTGTATTGTAAGTAACCTCTTCACTTTCGACATGAGACCAGCATGCCACAAAAAACGTGGTCTTCCGAAAATCGAAGCGTGTCTATGAGGCTTAACTATTTACATTTCTTCTGGTGACCATTTTCACTGTGACTGAAAGTGATGGAAAATCCCAAATGTTGAGTTTTACAACAACAGAAACCGTTTAAGATGGGATTCCCCACATTTTTGAGAGTTTATTTCTCACTTCCTTCCCCAGATGAGACACAAATAACTTGACAGGGTCTTTTACCCTTCATTACTCTGTCCAAAATGAAAAAAGAAAAGGCCTGTGACCCCCTAATTACATAAACTATTTATTTAAACTAATATATTACAAAAAAGTTACTTTTTTTAAGGAAAAAATATTAAAAAAACATAAAAACTTGTCAAATAAAATAAATTACAGTGTAAAATGCTAATTATTCTTTGTAGGTTTTTAACTTAATATAACGTAACCTAATAAACAAAATTTCAAAGACTTTACTGTGTACGACTAATAACAGGTTCCAGTACCACAACACATAATTGGATGAAATTTGAAGGATACATTTTTGCAGCAAGGAGTTCATCTCATTACTTGACAAATAATCTTTGTGTCACAATTACCAATGCCCTTGCCTCATAGTGCAGTTGTAAATGTTTCTTGGTCCATTTATCAATTTAACAGCTTCATCTTCTTAATCACTAAAGTTCTGTCTATTTGAGCCGGTGCTGAAATACTGAGTAGTCTAATTAAAATAAAGCTTTACTAGCAAGTACACAAATTAGATCCTGTCAGTAAGTTTATTCTAACTATTGGTCATTCGTAAATGCCTTTATAATCCTTTAATTTTTACATTAAAATGCAAAAGCCAAGCAATCTTAATCACCTCAACCTCAAATTCATCATTAAGAATAGGGAGCCAGATGGTATAATTTTGATTTACCGGACTTCAGTGTGGATTAATGTACTGAGTGCCAATAATGAATACATCAAACTTGATACTGCAGCAGCCTATGAATGTGGCATGTTAAATTGATAATACTCACTGAACACGGAAGGCATGAATTTCAAGTCTACATAAACCAGGGTAACAATGGTTACTTTTACCCTAAATATCTTTTATTAGACAGTCTTTACATCTTAAGCAAGATAAATAGTTTGTAACTTTTTTTTTCGTTAATCGTTAATGAAACTCATGGCTTTAGAATCCATGTCTCCTGGATTAAGAGTTTAGAGAAAAAAAATCATATTAGTTTATTAAAGTGTATTAAAGTTGTGCTTGCCATGTAATTGTAATTGCACAAGTTTTTTTTTTATATTCCTATTTAAAAGCCTTATTTGATATAGTTACCACCAGCTGTCAACCTGCCCACCAACTGTCACCCTCTTGTATGAACTAGAGACAGCTATGCTTTTATCAAATCCAGTGCCATCATGGCACTGTGCTGGTTGACTCACAGCTGACCATTTAGCAGCTGTTAAGATACTTGCAGAATCTCTGCCAGGACTTCCAATGTTACTCGCAATATCTCTGCCAGGAATTCAAGATTTCCCTGAAATGAAACTTGGCATGCCCTCTGACCAAAATTGAATTTAAGTATTAGGGATTAGCTGAACACCCCCCCAGTTCGGTTCGCAACAGACAAAAAAATTGTGCGAACATGCGAACACCGTTAAAGTCTATAGGACTATTGCCATTAAAAGTGTTTGGGACCCGAATCCTGCCCCAGGGGACATATATCAATGCAAAAAAAAACATTTTTAAAAATGGCAGTTTTTTTCAGGAGCAAGAGAAACAATAAAAATTAAATATTCCATTAAATATCGTACCTGAGGGGTCCCCTTAGTCTGCCTGTAAAGTAGAGCATTTTCCCCATGTTTAGAACAGTATCGTGGCAAAATAAAATTTCTAAAGGAAAAAATGTAATTTCAATCTGCTCACGGCTGTAATGTATTGCCAGATCCTGGCAATATACCGTATATACTCAAGTATAAGCCGACCCGAATATAAGCCGAGGCACCTAATGTTACCACAAAAAACTGGGGAAACGTATTGACTCGAGTATAAGCCTAGGGTGAGAAATGCGCAGCTACTGTAAGTGGAAAAGAGGGTCAACAATGCCCATTTGCAGCTTCACTGTGCCCATTTGCATGCCTCACTGTGCCCATTTGCAGCCATAGGTCCCCCGAACTTCAAACTCTGTAGTTAGTTAGTTGTAATTAGTGCTAGGAACCAAATTTGGTGTGCAAACCAAGTGGAACTAGCACTACAACATATCCAAAGATGGGGTTCCTAGCACCAAGTGGCCCCAAGATACAGGGCCCCAAAGTCAGTTTGGAAAATGTCAAGCACTTTTCTGAAGCAGAGAATGACATTTTCTGAACCGATTTTGGGGCCCCACATCTCGGGGCCACTTAGTGCTAGGAACCCCAACTTTGCATATGTGCTAGTTCCACTGGAAATTTGCCTGCTGAAATCAACTGGTGGTGTACTGCTAGCAGATTGGCTGCAAGTACTTGTGACACCTATTGCTTTATCTTCATTCCTCTAAGTGCAGGTTTTTGAGAGGACTGGAGGTATAGTGGGGTTTGAGATCCCAGATGAGGAGCAAAGAGAAGTCTGCCTTTTTCTATGATGTGGGTCTTTCAAGTGCTGCTGCCTCTCCTTTGTGGCCTTCAGGACATGATGGGGATTTTTTCTTTTCACAGCACTGCAGTGTACACCGTTTGTACACCGCCTGCACTGTATTAGAAACGGTACACCGCCTGAAGTGTATTAGAAAACTGTACACACTGTATTATATACTGTGTACACGCCTGCACTGTATTAGAAACTGTACACACTGTATTATATACTGTGTACACCACCTGAAGTGTATTAAAAAACTGTACACCACCGAATGCACTGTATATATAGGCTACACTGAATGCAGAGTATATATATATATATATATATATATATATATATATATATATATATATATATATATATATATATATATATATATATATATATTTATATATATATATATATATATATATATATATATATATATATATACTATAGACACGTGCAGAACAAAATGTTTGTTTTGTTTTGTTTTCATTCGTTATTTACATAAAATTTGCTTAGTTAAATTAGTTTCATTCGTTTCATTCATTTTCAAAATTAGTTTTGTTTATTCGCTTTCGAATCGATTCAAATTTTCAAATCAATCGACAATAGTTTTCGAATTCGAAAATTTTCTAATTTGAATAGTTTTCCAATTTCCAAAGAGAATAAAATAGAATAGAAAATAAAGAAATAGAATAAAAAAAATAGAATAGAAAAGAATATAACAGAAAATAAAAGAATATAATATAATAGAGTAAAACAGAACAAAATAGAATAAAAAATAAAAGAACAGAATAGAATGAAATAGAATAGAAAGGAATAGAATAGAATAAAAAAAGAATAGAATAAAATAGAAAGATTATAACCTGTCGTGGAAAAACCCACCATACTCTTTTGCACTAATAAGCGCCCATTTCGTCTAATGGTATAATCCATCTTACTTAACCCATGTCTCCCGCATTTCCCCAGTAAACAGACATAATCACCATCTTAGCTCCTTCATCTGCTTCTTTCTGGGCAGAGGCTCTTAGATTTTATTCACACACACAAAGGAAGTCACAAACAGGAAGTCCTGGCCCCAACAGCCAATCACTTCGTCCACAGGATATGACCTCACAGGATATGGCTTCAAAGGATATGAATGTCAACACAGGAAATCCTTCCAACGTGATGGGTTATACAACAACCAATGAATAATGACTAGGGGAGTCTAATGGGCGTGTCTGGGCATGGGCAGCGTGTATGATTTCCCGCCCCCAGTCTGCAAGCTACAATGGAAGCTGCATGGCAGAGCCAAATCATGGATGCTGTCCAACCACAATGCACCCAAAGACTCCTGTTTTTACAGTTTGTTCATGAATCCTTATTCTGCTTTGTTCAGAGAACAAAACATACCCAGAGTATACTACCGTCTCTGTGGATGGAAGATTATCTGCAGGTGCACATCATGGCACCCAAATATGTTGATCAGGCATACAGGGGTGACACGAGCGCACTACCGCTAAACCGACAATGTCTTTGCAGAGCAAACACATCCCCCCCAGACGATCGTTCTGTGCATCATACAGTGGCCCTTTGCTGGCGGACATATCCCCACTCTGCAAACACCTCTCTACATCTCCAAGGAGCTTTCCACTACCAAACGGATCTCAACCAGTATCAGTCTGCCCCAGTCAGCTCTTTAGAGCGGGCTGTGGGAGTAGTAACACTGGGAGACACTATGACAATACATGACAAATCATCAGCTGAAATTCCAAAAGTAAATAAAATAAACAATAGAATAGAATAGAAATAATATAACGATTTTTCAAGATTCAAATAAAATCAATTCGAATTTGAATAGAATCGAAAAGAATAGAGTAGAATAGAATAGAAAAAAATGAACAGAATAGAATAGGATGAATATAATCATCTCCCTGTTCTAATCTATTCTTTTCTATTATATTAAAATTCAAATTGATTCTATTTGAATTTTGGGAAATGGTTATATTCTTTCTATTCTAATGTTTTTTTAATTATACTCTTTTTTTATTTGTTTATTCTATTCTATTCTTTTCTATTCCATTATCTTATTTTCTATTCTATTCTTTTATATTCAAATTCAAATTTATTCTATTCGAAATTCAAATTTCGGAAGATGGTTATATTCTTTCTATTCTATACAAATACTGTTCTGTTATTTTCTATTCTATTCTAATCTATTCTTGTCTAATCTATTCAAATTCAAATTGATTCTATTGGAATTTTGGGAAATGGTTCTATTCTTTCTATTCTATTCTGTTCTATTGTTTTTTTAATTCTATTGCTTTCTATTCTATTATAGTCTATTCTATTCTTTTTTTCTTCTATTCTATTCTTTTCTATTCTATTCTTTTCTTATGCATTCAAATTTGTTCTATTTGAAATTAGAATTTCAGAAGATGGTTATATTCTTTCTATGTTATTCTATTCTATTTGTTTCCATTATATTCTAGTCTATTCTGTTCTGTTATTATCTATTCTATTTTGTTCTGTTTTACTCTAATATCTTCTATTGTTTTATTTTCTGTTATATTCTTTTCTAGTCTATTATTTTTTTTTCTATTCTATTCCTTTATTTTCTATTCTATTTTCTTTTCTTTGGAAATTGAAAACTTTTTGGATTCGAATTTGAAAACTATATAAATTCAAAAACTTTTCGAATTCTGTCCAAATATTTTTTTTTCGTTATTTACGATTTGTTTAAATTCGGTACTATTGTAAAAACGAAAATTCATCCGAATTTTAATTCGTAACAAAACGAACCGCACATGTCTAATATACTAGACTGATATATATATATATATATATATATATATATATATATACACGAATACACCACCTGAAATGTATTATATAATGTACACCCGTACACCCCAAATGAACTGTATAATATATATATATATATATATATATATATATATATATATATATATATATACACTACACTGAATGCAGAGTATATATATATATATATATATATATATATATATATATATATATATACTAGACTGTATATATATTGTTACCCGTTTACTATATTTGAGATTTAATATCTCTCAGATATGATCTGGGTTAAATGAGAGTTCTTTGATCATGAGTGAAAGCTTTAACGCAATAGCAAAAATGTATTGGTATATAGTAAAGTAGGCCTAGACTAATGCACACAATCTATCTATTTGTACAGGGAAAGGGTTAAAATCATGGATTACATGAAGGAGTACAGAGTATATTCCTTAAAACATTAATCTACAAACAGTAGGACATAAAAGACTTAAGACAAACATATTTAGTTACAAGTACAAGGCAGATACTTCCCATAATTACCAGGCTATGACCCACAAAGGTTCTATTCGGGTGACCGTTCTACCAGAGAGTGTTTGTTTCATTGGTTGACATGGCGTGGCTCTGATTGGTGGGCTTCCCTATTCCTGGGTAAGGACTGGCTACATCTCCAATCCCTATACTTTGCATAAGTCAGCCCCCATTAATGCAAATCATTGTCCCACAATAATAAGAGCAGAAAAACGTAACCTTTACATTTTTAGGGAAATTAAATATTCATGATGGACTGGCCACAGCCCCTCATTGCATATTCAAACATGGGATCCTTTGAAGTGAGTATGTGTAGAACAATGAGGTTTGGGTCTCATTGTTTAGGTACACAAGCTTAAGCACTGAATTGTCTGTCTAATGCCGCGTACACACGATCGGACTATCCCGCCCGTGTGTGGGCTCCAGCGGACTTTTTCTCCTCAAAAGTCTGGCGGACTTAGTAAGAAGTTTTGACTCAAAATTGTCCGCCGGACTCAGCAGTCCGGTGGACAATCCGGCCGTCCGTGTGCTAGTCCGCAGGACTTTTGAAATGAATGGGCTTGCCCCACACACGGAGTAAAGTCCGTTAATTTAGAACGTGACTCCAGGTAGACGGGACTAGCGAAGGAAGTCAATGCCGCTGCTTCGATTGACACCTCGCTAGCCCCGTCACCTGGTATGGATTTAAAGGGGAATCCCTACGCTGAAAAAATGGCGTGGGGATCCCCCCCAATTCCATATCAGACCCTTATCCGAGCACGCAGCCTGGCCGGTCAGGAAAGGGGGTGGGGACGAGCGAGCGCCCCCCTCCTTAACCGTACCAGGCGGCGTGCCCTCAACATGGTGAGTGCCCTGGGGAAAGGGGGGCCCTGCGGCCCCCCACCCCAAAGCACCTTGTCCCCATGTTGATTTGGACAAGGGTCTCTTCCCGACACCCCTGGCCGTTGGTTGTCAGGGTCTGCGGACGGGGGGCTTATCGGAATCCGGGAGCCCCCTTTAATAAGGGAGCCCCCAGATACTGGCTCCCCACCCTATGTGAATGAGTATGGGGTACGATGTACCCCTACCCATTCACCTAATGGAAAAAAGTGTAAATAAAAAACACAACACAAGTTTTTAAAATACTTTATTACACAGCTCCGGGGGTCTTCTTCCGTCTTGGGGGGTCTTTTTGCCGGACTCCTCCGCTATCTTTTTCTAGCTCTTTTACTAGCGGAGGAACCCGGCTTTCTCCTTTGTCGTCGCCGCCGCCGTCTGGGGGTCTTATTCCGACTTTGGGGGTCTTGTCCCGCTCTTCTGTTCTTCTTGCAGGGCCTCCGCTATTTTCTGCTAGCTCTTTTACTAGCGGTGGCCCGGGCTTTTGTTGCCGTCGCTGCCTTCTGCTTCTTCTGCTTTTGCTTCTTCTTTCTTCATCCGATGTTGACACGACGCTGTCTCCTCTTCTAATGGCCCAGACGCGTTGCGCTGCCAGTTATATAGGGACAAGGGGCGGGTCCACCAGCTCATGTCACCTGGTGACCCCGCCCCTTATGATGTCACAGTCCCAGCATCCTCCGGGACTGTGACATCATAGGAGGGCGGGGTCACCATGTGACATGAGACGGTGGCCCCGCCCCTTGTCCCTATATAACTGGCAGCGCAACACATCTGGGCCATTAGAAGAGGAGACAGCGTCGTGTCAACATCGGATGAAGGAAGAAGAAGAAGCAAAAGAAGCACCAGAAGGCGGCGACAGCGACGGCGACAAAAGCCCGGGCCACCACTAGTAAAAGAGCTAGCAGAAGATAGCGGAGGCCTGGCAAGAAGAACAGAAGAGCGGGACAAGACCCTCGAAGTCGGAACAAGACCCCCAGACGGTGGCGGCAACGACGAAGGAGAAAGCCGGGCTCCTCCGCTAGTAAAAGAGCTAGCAGAAGATAGCGGAGGAGTCCGGCGAGAAGACCCCCCAAGATGGAAGAAGACCCCGGAGCTGTGTAATAAAGTATTTTAAAAACTTGTGTTGTGTTTTTTATTTACACTTTTTTCCCTTAGGTGAATGGGTAGGGGTATATCGCACCCCATACTCATTCACATAGGGTGGGGAGCCGGTATCTGGGGACAAGGTGCTTTGGGGTGGGGGGCGGCAGGGCCCCTCTTTCCCCAGGGCACCCCCCATGTTGAGGGCACGCGGCCTGGTACGGCTCAGGAGGGGGGGCGCTCGCTCGTCCCCACCCCTTTCCTGACCGGCAAGGCTGCGTGCTTAGATAAGGGTCTGATATGGATCTGGGGGGACACCCACGCCGTTTTTTTCGGCATAGGGATTCCCCTTTAAATCCATACCAGGTGACGGGCTAGCGAGGTGTCAATCTCGCTGATCGAGGTGGCGACATTGACTTCATTCGCTAGTCCCGTCTACCTGATAGTCCGGCTGACCTCCGCTCGAAAGTCTGGCGGATTATCCGGCGGACTAAGTATATATTTATATATATATATATATATATATATATATATATACTGTATATACAAGACTGACTGTATATATATCAAATACATTCTAACTAACTTACTACTAACTAACTAACTAACTAACTAACTAACTAACCTGCCTGCCTGCCTAATCTAGCTCAATCTATCTCCGTCCACAGTCACACACTGTACATGGCCGCTATGTAAGCAGCATTATATAGTGTGGGGCTTGGACTTAATCCCCCTGAGCCATGATTGGCCAAAGGCCCCCTGCCTTTGGCAAATTTTGTCTCTCTCTGCAGAGCGCGCTGTGATTGGCCAAAGCATGCAGATCAGGTGGATGCTTTGGCCAATCATCAGACACTACTGCACCGCGATCTCGCAGTGCATTATGAGGCGTTCCGCAGCACTCAAATTTCCCGTGGACGCCCCATATTGTTTGCTGTTCAGTGAACGGGCGAGTCAAACTTACGATCGACTTGAACATCGAGCTCATACCTATTCAAAGGCACTAGCCTTTGAAGTGGATGCTGCTATATTCTATCATTTGTATAAACAGCCTTACATTTGATGGTCTTGTTTGTTGCTGACCCAGATTGTTGTGCATACTCTGTTCTCTGCTGCTTTTCCCGTGACTTTCGCCTTTTCCATGATTTTTGCCAACTACACTTCTGCCTTTAGCTACAGTCTCCGAACCCCAGCATTTCTGTTCCAGCTACCACCTTGGTGAGGCTGTGTCACCTGCCAAGGGATGCCATAACATTAGGGCACAGCCATGCAACCAGCTGGAGAGGACCATTCCCAGCATGATCAAATGCGCAACCTAATCACTGAGCTCATCCCTGTGCTAGAGATTCAGAGAAGGTATTTACAGATCGAGGGATGACTTTGGTCCATGTCCATTTCAGCTACGCCCTCCACTGGTCTATTGGGTGCTCAAGTGTTATCTGTCACGCCTCAGCCCAAAGTACCCTAACTAGATTGCTTTTATGTAGACTGCAGCCAGTTCTTTGTATCATCTGTTTTACTAACTGCTCTTTGCGGTCCAAGACTTCTAACAACTAATAGACTAGAGTAGGTTTCATCATCTTCCTTCTCCAAGGGGATTCTCAGGATTGGGCCTTTCACCTCCTGGAACATTAAAGTGAAGCCCCGACCAGGGTTTCTTCCTTATTTATTGCGCTGGCTGAATGGTTGATGATTTACACTTCGCTGCCACTGCAGAGTCTGTTCTGAGTAAACTACGCCAGGGCAGAAGGCCTGTTGAGGTAAATATTTCTGACTTTCATAGATGGATGTCATTTCCCAATGAATGACATGCTCTCATGTGCATTCCTTCACAATTGCCCTAACTGACTTTTTTATTTCAGTCTCTCCAGAGGGCCAGATGATGCTGGGGATTTGGACCTGCAGTCTTTTATTCCACTTACTGTCATCAGTTTTGTTTGTTAAATCCTGGAAATTGTCTCTGCATAGACATAGACAAAAAGGAGAATATTACCCAGGCATATTCCAACTTCCTTGATGTCCTTGACGAGAAAGGTGTGGGCTCACTCTCCTGACACACTGCATCTATGAATGCCAAATTGAGCTCCCTCCCAATGCTCTGGTCATAATGCCCTCTTACATACAGAAAATTAGCCCAGCAGAGAGGATATACTGTGACATCTGTGACAGGGAATTATTGGCCATTAACATGGCTTTGGAAAAATGGCATTACCTACTAAAAGGAGCAGCCCATCCAATTCTGATCCGGGCCGGCCTTTAGAACCTGGATGATCTAAGGATTGCCAAATGCCTTGGGTCCTAGGCTAGATGGCCTTCTTCTTTTCTAGGTTTGACGTCCACTTAACCTTCTGATCTGGATCAAAAAATGTGAAGCCCAATTTGCATATCTTCCCTGAAGATTCCATTCCCATTCTGCCTGACATTATTCTCTTTTAAAAGTATATTGTTCTGAATCAAGGAAACATCCCAAACCTACCTGGTTGCTTCTAAATCAAACCTCCACTGCGCAAATGACCTAGTTTCAGCATGAGGACACGTTTTTTGTTCTAGAAACTCTCCAGGTTTTAGCCCTTAATACCTTTAATGACACCCCACTTGCTGGGCATTTGGCATAGCCAAGATGCAAGAGTTGTTGCAGCAAATTCTTTGGTAGACCAACTTTGTCAGAGACTTTAGAGCTTTTGTTTCTTTCTATGCTACTTGTGCTCTTGTCAAGGGCTGTAAAGTCAAACCTTTGGGTCTTCTAAGATCACTGTCTCTCCTAACATGTCTATGGAGTGAGTTTACAATGGACCACATTGTGGAACTTCCACCATTGGAAAGTTACAATTTGATATTTGTGTTGGTTGACAGGTTTACTAAGATGGCCACTCCCTTGGCTCCAGCTATGACTGCCATCATCATTCGGGAGGTGGTGAGCCTCCATGATTGTGTTCTTTATGACATTGACTCAGACAGAGAAGTCCAATTCACTTTACAGTTCTGGCAAGTGTTATGCAAGAAACTAAAGATCCATGTCTCTTTGTCCTCTGGGTAATAAGCAAGAGAACCAAGAGGACAAACCAAACTTTGGTTTGGAACAATACCTCAGATGTTTCTCCTCTGTAACACAGCTTATTTAGGCCTCTTCTGGTGGTCTAGTTTGCATACAATAACGCCTCACATGCTGTCCCTGCACAATCTCTGTTCTTCACCATTTATGGTTTTAACCCTGCTGCCTTTCCATCCAAACTACGCTTCTAAATCCTCACTTCCCAATGTGGAAGACTAGCTCACCTTTTAAACCTTGAAACTAAAAAGGGTACAATATTTTGTTTTTCAAACCCAGTACAGGGTCAATATTGAGAAGAAGAGGAGACCTGGTGTGGATTTCCACTGCCAACCCGAAGCTGTGTTGACCTTCTAAGAAGCTAGGTTCATTTCCCATCCAGCCTTGCCACCATTTATAACTGTGAGGGGAGATCAGTCTCCTATTCCTCCTCCAAGGTAGGAGGCCTGTAACATACACCTACTATTAATTTCCATGGTGTTTCACTGATCACTAGGCCCTCAGCATCCTCTCCTCCTTTTTCTGCTCACTGAGTAAATGGCCTTTGACATCCTCTCCTCCTGCTTACTGGTCACACAGACCTTGGCATCCTCTCCTCCTGCTTCAACTCACTGATCACTTGGCCCTCTGTGTCCTCTCCTCCTGCTCCCTCTCACTGATAACACAGCCCCCAGTATCCTCTCCTCCCACTCACTGATCAATCAAACCTTGGTGCCCTCTCCTTCTGCTCTATGCTTCTTCCTACTAATTGCACAGCCCTCTGCGATCTCTCCTGTCACTCACTGATCACAAGTCCTCTGTGCCCCTTCTCCTATTCCCATTCTCTGATCACAAGGCCCCCCAACGTCCTTTCCTCTTGCTCCCACTCACTGATCACACGGCCCTCTGTGTCCTTAATACTCTCAGTGCTCTAGCCACGCTGCCTCAGTACACCCAGTACCCCAGTCACAGTGCCTTAGTACTTAGTGTCCCAGTCACAATGCTTACGTACACACAATGCCTCCATTACCATTCCTCAGCACTCACAGTGCCCCAGACACAAACTTCAGTATACACAGTGCCCTAGTCACCATGCACCAGTATTTAAAGTGCCCCAGACACAATTCTTCACTATTCAATAGGGTTGCCACCTGTCCGGGACTCACCCGGGCAGTTTCCGTTTTCAATCCTGTGTCCGGGTTTCAGTCCTGAAACCCGGACACATCAGTGGCAGAACCGCAGCATCAAGCCTCCTCTCCCTTACTGTTGGTTTCCAGTGCTTTTAACTATATGGGAAGGGGGGTACTTTAACTCACTGTATATGCTTCAACATCCCTGCCTCCACTCCGTTGTGCAGAGCTCAGGATCAGATCGGCTGTCCTGGTACAGTGAGTGAAGGTAGAGTGGTTTCAGTAGCGTGGAGAATACAGCAAGTAGTAGAAGCAGCAGTGACAGCCCATCCAGGGCTCCATCGCAGACATTGGAACTCTGCGGGATTTCTTCCTCCTTCTCTGCTACTGCGAGTCATCCTCTCCCCCTTTAGGATCTGCTATGTGTGTATGACTCTGGATCTGTTTACTTACTAGTAACCACACACCATTCACCGTCTCAAGAGGGAGGAGGGGGCAGCTGCCTGCAGTCTTCCTGTCCAGTGTTCTTTTTCTACTAGAGGGGGATGAGCAAGGTTCCCATCCTATCACCCTTCGGAAGTCCTCCCAGCAGAGGGTATTTTTTAACTGGTGGGGGAGGGAGGGGAGTTCCTATTTTCTTGGATGGGGGTCCCCCTATTATCACCCCCTGCAATCCTCCTAGCTTGGGTCTTCTATTACTGGAGGGGGAAGAGAGGGAAATTTCTATATTCCAGGACTGGGTTCCCTTCTCATTACCCCTGAGGACTAAGAGAGAGGAATTCCGGTTTTGGGGTCCCTTCTTATGACCCCCCTGCAGTCCTCCAAGCTGAGGTCTTCTTTAACTAGATGGGAGTTCCTATGTTCCTGAATGGGGTTCCTCTCTTATCACCCCCCCTGCAGTACTCCTAGCTGGAGGTCTTCTTTAACTCGGGGGGGGGGGGTTCCTGATACCTGTATACCTGAATGGACGTCTCTTCTTATGACCCCTTTGCAGTCCTTCCACCTGGGGGTCTTCTTTAACTGGAGAGGGGAGGGAAGTGAGTTCCTGAATTCCTGCAGGGTCCAGTTTGATCACCCCAATGAAATCCTCCTAGCTGCCTTATCTAGAGTGGGAGGAATGGGAGTTCTTGTATTCCTGTGTGAGAGTTCCCTTATGATCACCCTCCTGCAGTCATATTATCCATGGGTCTCCTTTAACCGGAGGAGGGGGGGTTCCTGTATTCCCGGATGGGGGACCCATCTAATCACAACCCTGCAGTCCTCCTGGTTAGGGGTCTCTTTTAACTGGAAGGGGCTTCCTATATTCCTTGATGGGTGTTTCCCTGTATTTGTCTGTATTCCTGGATGGGTGTAATCTCCCCCATGCACTCCTCCTGTTAAGAAGTCATTACACCTGGATGCGTGCGTGTATAGGGGGTCCCTAACTCCTTTGGCACTATTTTAGCGCATGCAATCCCATATGTTGCAGCCTGGCACTGCATTCACTGTTATTAGCCCTGCCTAGTACTCTCCCAGGGGCGCATTTTGACATCTTTTTTCCCGGGCGCCGAATTACTTTGTCCCGGGACTGGCTGCAAGGAAGCCACAGTGGGATTTGTCTCTAAAAGGAGATCCCCACCACTGCTCTGATCCCTCCCCTTCTACTGCTCATCCCATCTCGATCCCTTGCGCATCCTCCAAATGGCTCTGCTGGCCCGCTTCCCCTCCACCACACTGCAGCTGATGCAGGGGCGGGAGATCAGTGCTATGTTCCGATGGAGAGCAGGGGGTGGATGGGGGCTGATAAACTAAAAATGTCAGTCCCTTCCTGAATGAACACAGTGAGCACCCAGTACCTGTCTGTCACGTACCTGATCGGGGACTGAAATTACAAGGTTTGCCTCTCTTGTATCTCCACCCCAGGTTCCGCTGAAGGTGGAACAGAGGGTACTGAGAGACAGTAGGGGCACAAGTGTCGGTAGGTTTTGATCGGAGCACTTGCAGCAGGAGATGCAGACCTTGGCAGGCTGGCAGGATATCAGGTCAGGAACGGTAGCTGATCCAGCCGAAGTTAAAGGGGCACTCCAGACAGGCTGCGGGTACAGATGCGAGGCTTGTCAGAGTTCCTAGCAGACTTGAAACAGGAACTAGCTATTACAGATGACAGCGAGATAGGCACTTGAACCAGATGTAAGAGCAGAGCTGGAAACAGCAGCTTGGTCACAGGAATAGCCGTGGTCAAAAGCGGGCGGGCAGCGAGGTACTGAGACAGAAGACAAAGACGTGGTCAAGAATAGAGCTTGGGGACTGAAGTCAAAATGGCGATTGACAGGGTGGACTGGGAATATTTGATCCCGATATTGAAATCCTTGGGAATAGGCCCAAGTATGTTTCATTGGATTGCATCTTTATATGTACAACCAACTGCACGAATAAGGGTTAATGGCATACTAAGTGATGCATTTTCTCCTAAAAATTGTACAAGTCAGGGCTGTCCATTATCACCCATTCTATTTTTCATTTATTTAGAACCCTTTCTATCAGCTGTAAGAATGAATTGTTATTATTTTGGCCTGAAGAAATGTAAAAAGAAAATTGCAAAAAATCTATAATATGCCTTCTTATCTATTGTATTTACTAAGGCTAGCAACATAATGATTAAACAGCTCATGCTAGTTTAGAGATTACAGTTCTGCTTTAAAAGAAACCACCCCCCCCCCCCCAACTGATCATTTGGATACTGCAATGTCCAACAAGTAAAACATTGCCTAACGCCTCCTTAGAACTTTGATTGATGTTACTTTCTGAAGCATCAGGCACATAACCATTCTCTGGCAGGTAGCTGTAGCATCTGAGGTACAGGTGTGCAGCAGCCTAGTGTGCTAGAAGAGTAGTACATTTGTTTTTGAGAACAGGTGAATATCCAGGCTTGGCTAGTAGCCAAGCCTGGGTGTGTTTTTGGGATCTGGGTTGGGAGTGACCTAGAATAGAGCTAAATGACTCACGGGTGGTGTCAATAGGACCTCCCACTTCTTTCCAGAATCTCCTGGTGCCTTCTGGAAAGAGAGGTGGAGAGGGGAGGTGGAGCCACCTGGGGTATTCTGAGGAGCCCTGATCAATGCCCAATCTGGATTGGCAGGGGGCATGCCTCCTTAAATACCCTGGGTCAGCCCAGCTGGGGAGGAGTTGATGGGGTGGAAGGAGATGGAGTGTTAGGCTGTCGGGTCTTTGAGGAAGCTCCCCAGTCTTTAGGAGGGTGACCTTTGGCTTTGGCTCGGATGCAGACGGGACCCTCTTACAACCCACAGAGGTCTCTTGACCAGGAGAACACTGCCGGGCAAGTTTCCAGGAGTTCCACAGAGGCATCCAAGAGGGTCGGTGAGTGTTTGGGGGGGGGGGGGGGTTGGGGGTTGGTATCTTTATAAGTGCACTTGCACACTGAGATATTCCTTTGGGTAAGAATATTTCCACCCATCCAACAGGATATGGTTTACCCAATGGAATGAATGGAGCCTTGATGTGCATGTACATTAAGCTGGGAAGACCGTGTAGCACTGGGCCGCGCTAGAGGAGGAAGAAAGGTCAGTATTTAACATGGTAGGCCGCATGTAAGAACTTTGGGTAATTAAGTAAGGGACAATTTTACTAAGTGAACTGGTCCTTTAGGTTGTGTGTTATATGCAGTATAATAAAATGTTGTGCCCTATATAATGAGACAAGTGCACATTGTTTTGCTGGATCTATTTCTGAATTAGTACATTTAAGCAAATACAATCATCCTTAACTCCTATGCCCTGTACACACGATAGGATTTTCCGACAACAAATGTTGGATGTGAGCTTGTTGTCGGAAAGTCAGACAGAGTGTATGTTCCATAGAACATTTGTTGTCGGAATTTCCGCCAACAAATGTTTGAGAGCAGGTGCTCAAATTTTCTGAACAAAACTTGTTGTCAGAAATTCTGATCGTGTGTACATAAGCCCGACGCACAAAAGTCCACGCATGCTCGGAATCAAGCAGAAGAGTCGCACTGGCTATTGAACTTCATTTTTCTCGGCTCGTCGTACGTGTTGTACGTCAAAACGTTTTTAAAGTTTGGAATTTACGACATTTGTGTGACCGTGGGTATGCAAGACAAGTTTGAGCCAACATCCTTCGGAAAAAATTCCACGGTTTGGTTGTTGGAAAATCCTATCCTGTGTACAGGGCATTAGAATATGTAGAAAGACACATTTACTAGTTGCTTCCTGTTTTTTAAAAGTTCCACTTAGGCTGCTTTCACACTGGGGCGGGCATTGATGGTAAAACGCTGCTAGTTATAGCGGTGCTTTACCGTAATTTTAGTGGTACTATTCGGCCTCTAGCGGGGAGCTTTTAACCCCCGCTAGCGGCTGAATAAAGGGTTAAATGCGCCCGCGCAGCACCGCTGCCGAATCACTTTGCAGGCGCTTCGGCAACGGTGCCCATTAATTTCAATGGGCAGGAGCAGTGGAGGAGCAGTGTATACACGGCTCCTTCACCACCCCAAAGATGCTGCTTGCAGGACTTTTTTTAACGTCCTGCCAGCATATCGACCCAGTGTGAAAGCACTCAGGCTTTCACACTAGGATTGCAGGGAAGGTGTTTTTCAGGTGCTTTACAGGCACTATTTTTAACTCAAAAGTGCCTATAAAATACCCCAGTGTAAAAGGGGTCTTAAAGTAAGTGGCTCATCACTAGCTCCACTGCAAAATGCCAGGGTGCCTATCTGGCACATTGGATTCCAGCAAATCAACCCAGGGGTAACTCTTGTTGCTATCTAAGTGTCCATTTAACATCATAGTGCATTATCATGTGCATAATGTGCACACTGGTGTGCAGATTAATGCGTGCTGTGCTACACTGAATTGTTAAACTACATTGTGGTGCTTCTTTTTTAGCACACTCTAAGTTGGGTGCTGCAATTATTACTTATTACTTATGGATAGGAACTAAACAGTAAGTAATACATCACATTCATATTCACAGGCACACATTTTATTTATATACTGTAAATGTATGTGCTGCTATACGTATACAAAGCAGCTCCAAAAGTGTGCAATAACCAATGGCCACCAATGAGACTTTGCCTATCATTATTTAGGTGTAATCATAACAATGACATCTGATTACAGAATAGTTGCTAAACTGAATTAGTAATTCTCCAATAAAGACATGCAGATTTTAAAATCTTAGTGCTTGAATAGCAAATGCGATCTATTTTAAAGTATAAGCCTTTGCCATAAGAGCCATATAGGTTGGATAGTCTCAATCCAACCTTTATGAGAATGCAGTCCAAATAAGTTAGTAAGGAAAGAAGCGATATCACTGCATACCAAAGTTATACTTAATTTCCTGATATACCTAAGCTAAATGTTAATCTAAATGGATACCAAAGTTATACTTAATTTCCTGATATACCTAAGCTAAATGTTAATCTAAATGGAGACAAGCTATATCATAAAAAATTAAACGGACAGACTGCCTTCTTATGAAGCATGGTGTCTCCCACAAGAGGGCAGTCTCCACTGTGTATCTTGCCTAAAAAACAAATGTAACACGCTATTCCTACATATGATAATGGTAACCTACTTTTTTAACAGTGTTTTTTTTCCTCTTTTTCTTTTGCCAGTAAATGCTTTTTTTATGGTGGAAGTTTGATTTGTATTTTTAAAAAGAAGAAAATGCTAATCAAGATTGTTTCATAAAAAAAGCATGCTAAAGATAATATTTTTATCTTCAATAATTGACAATTTAAAGTGCTGTAATGCTGTACATAAGAAAGTGACATTCAGCCTACACACTTTCTGCAAAGCTAAAACAGATTGCATAAGTCTCCAAAGTTACAGATCTATGTGAGGCGCTGTGATTCAGAAGTGAGCGATCAGAATCACGCATAGTCTTTTGTCAGGCAACAGCCACCTAACCTTTTTGGTTAATGCTGAATTTGAGTAGCAATATTCCTAACCATTAGGCTAGCAGAGGCAGCACTGAAAAAGCCATCCCTCTGAATCATTGTGCTTAATCTGTCCAACCACAATCCAAGTCATTTGTGCTACAGTTGAAAGACAATATAGTTGAAAGACTTTAAGGCAGGATGAAAACGTGTGGCATGTTGCCCCAGAGGGTACCCCTTAAGACATAAGTCTAATATTGCGTTACGCTAAAAATGGATGAAGTAGTTTAAAAAAAAGAAAAAAAAATATAAATATATATATATATATATATATATATATATATATATATATATATCTTATGGAAGCAATGCAGTATGGTGTGAGGTTCTGAAGAGACAGGTGCTGTCTCATCAGAACCTCACAGGTGCTGGTGCAATTAATCACAGGTAAGAGGGGGAGGATTGACTCTGCTTTCAGAGTTGAAGATTTTAGCTGATGATTTTATTTTAAATTGGTATGTTGAGCATAAAATTAGCTCACCAAGGCCTGAAGTGGAGGCGCGGAGGTCAGAAGACTGCAGGTAGGAAAACAAGACTAAATTGTGGCTATCCAAACCTGTGTCTTCAGACAAGAAGTTCAAACTCCTGGCAACATGAAAGGCACGTTCAGATTTTTCTAGGTGTGAGTGTTCTTGTTCTCCTTCAGAACATCACTCTAGATCCTCAAGACACACCTCCGCAAGATAGGCTGTAGACACCCACTGAGTATGTGATTCTTCTGCCATGTCAGTGAAATTGGTCTGTGAAAGTTGCTTTAAAGAGACAGTCTATGGCAAGCTTGTGGAATCGCAGCAGGTCAATGATTACATATGCCAGTCAGTGGCTGAAAGTATAAGGTGTAGTAAATCAGACTTTCCCACTTCTAAGGATTTCAACTGCTCCGTCACCTTTCTTACCAGCTATAGGGAATCTGGACTTTCCAGTGAGTATGGAGAGTAAGCAGCTCAGGTGACTCCTATGGGTGGGCAAGGGAAGAATTGTGCACTACATTTTGAATCAGGATTGGCTGGATCAAGAACAGATCCAAGCAAGGCTCTCAACCCCTGCAGGGTTTCCAAGTTGGAATCTGAGTTGCTAACTACATTTACAAGGTCCCAGATTAGGAGGGCAATTATACTTTTGCATCAGGCCTCATTGTCTAACAGATTCCAGGAACAAAGCTTTAAGCTTTTTACTCATTGGTATTGTGCTCCTCTGCTTTTTCATAAACATTTCCCTCAGATTCCCAGTTCTTGCTAGCAGTACCAGCAAAGCATGAGGTCCTTATTTCATATATTTTGAGACTGCCCGCAACTTCGTCTGTTTTGGGAGGAGGTCTGTAAAACAATCTGTCACCTTACTTATTGGATACTTCTTGCATATTAATACTGTGCCACTAAAACAAATGTTGTTTGTTTTGTTGTGCAATTACTACTCACAGTGACTCCATTGATTCAGATGTGGTTCAGTAGAGGTGAGGAAATTTGTAAACTAGAGCAATGGACAGCTATTCTCTACAATCGAAAGGGTAAATTTGACAATATTTGGTCGCTTTTGACAACCTACACTTGTTCTGTTCTCTATCAGGATCTGATGCAGCTGGATTATGGCCTTTCTGTATAGTTAGGCATATATAACTTTTCTTGGGAAGCCAGCAGGGAACCTTAACATGGACACTGTCTCCCACAGATATTTATTAATATATATGTTTATATATATTGACCCTTACGTTCACACCTATGGATTTTTTAGCGCGTTTTGCAGTTTGCAGAAACGCACTGCAGTCCATTTAACATGGTTTTCTATGGTACACGTTCACATCTATGTGTTTTGCAGGCGGTGCTTTTTGGAAAGCGTTAGGGACTTATTTTCTCACATTTTGCGTGTAATAGACTTCAGTGAAGTCGCACCAGAAATGCAAGTGATGCGTTTTGTGTCTTTATATATGTATATAGCTGGTTGCTAAGGTGTGGGCTTGTAAGCTGGCAATCATGTTTTAACAACTGATGAATCACCAGCTGTCAGAGTAAAAAAAAGAATTGCCAGCAAAAAAAATTGGTGAAAAAAATGGGCCTGGTATGGATTTGGAGGAGACCCCCCATGCCAAAATGTAAAAAAATAAAAAAGTGGGGTCCGGTGGGGTCCCCCCAAAATCCATACTGTACCAGATCCTTATCCGAGCCCGGCAGGTCAGGAAAGGGAGGGAACAAGCAAGCCATACCAGGCCGTATGACCTCAACATGGAAGGGTGCTTTGGGGCTTTTCAGAATCTAAAGAACCTCCTTTAACAAGAAGGCCCCCAGATCCTGTCCTCCCCCTATGTGAATGAGTATGGGGTACATTGCACCTTTGCTCATTCACCAAATAAGTGTCAAAAATAAAAAAAACTGTAGACAGTTTCTCTTTTTTTTTTAAATATCCCCTGTCATAGCTCCAATGTGTCTTCTGTCTCCGGTACTGCCACCGATGTCTTCTTCCTCCAGTCTTCTCCCTCCGCTGTCCTCTCCCTCCAGTGGTTTCTTCTCCATCCACTGTCTTCTGCCTCTGGTGGTTTATTCTCCCTCCGCTTTCTTCTCCCTCCGGTGAGGGACCTTACTAGGGGCGGGTTCTCTGGGTGACGTCACCGGATGGGCACACCTCATGGCTATATAAGAACTGTCAGACAGTGGAGCTGACAGAACGGGTCAGTGGGGGCGAAGGAAGAAGACTTCACCGGTGGGAGAAGACAGTGGAGGGAGAAGAAACCACCGGAGGGAGAAGAAACCACTGGAGGGAGAAGACAGCAGAGGGAGAAAAAAAACACCGGATGGAGAATACAGCGAAGGGAGAAGGCCGGAGGAAGTAGACATTGGTGGCAAAACCGGAGAAAGAAAACAGGTTGGAGCTACGATGGGGGACATTCTTCATTCAAAGCATCAAAAACGAGGCTTTCAAAACGCACCGCAAAACATGCCTGAAAAATGCTTCAAGCACAGCCTGCATAAATGTGAACAAAGGCTGAATAATTTGACCTTTTCTATTTTTATTTAGCTGTGTTTTGTTATATGGTTTGTTAGCTTATTCCTTGATGTGTTTTCTTTTTGGGCCTACCTATTTTAAATGGCATTGTTTATATTAAGCAGTGGTGGCTGGTGAAGTTTTAGGATGGGGGGGGGGGGCTCCAGACCATGCCCTTCCTTTTTGACTCTCCCTCTTTCCATAAGCCCCACCCCTTATAGAAGCCACCCACTCCGTCCCCTGTATTCCACTTGCTTCCACCCATAGTGTCAGGAGTATACAGCTCAGCATCACATTACAGAGCATACAGCCCCAGAATCACAGGACAGAGTACACAGCCCCAGAATCACAGGACAGAGTCTATAGCTCAGCCTTAGAGGACAGCGTATATAGCTCAGCCTCACAGGACAGAGTATACAGCTCAGCCTCACAGGACAGAGTATATTGCTCAGCCTCACAGGACAGAGTATATAGCTCAGCCTCACAGGACAGAGTATATAGCTCAGCCTCACAGATCAGGGTCTACAGCTCAGCATTACAGATCAGGGTATACAGCTCAGCCTCACAAAATCATGGTATACAACTCAGCCTCACAGATCAGGGTATATATCTCAGCCTCACAGATTCACAATTTGTGTATATCTGTGTAGTGTATACAACTTTATACACACACCTTCTTCCTTCCTGTATATATAGAGTCTCTATATACATGTAGCAGGGCCGGTGAAAGGTTTTTTGTCTACTTAGGCAAAGGTGCATTTGCCACACCCCAATCACATACACCCCCTCCTGCCGCCCGCACTGCCATGCTGGTACCTCCTTCAAATTGTGCCTGCTCAGCCTCACAGGACAGAGTATATAGCTCAGCCTCACAGGACAGAGTATACAGCTCAGCCTCACAGGACAGAGTATATTGCTCAGCCTCAAAGGACAGAGTATATAGCTCAGCCTCACAGGACAGAGTATATAGCTCAGCCTCACAGGACAGAGTATATAGCTCAGCCTCACAGATCAGGGTCTACAGCTCAGCATTACAGATCAGGGTATACAGCTCATCCTCACAGAATCATGGTATACAGCTCAGCCTCACAGATCAGGGTATATAGCTCAGCCTCACAGATTCACAATTTGTGTATATCTGTGTAGTGTATACAACTATATACACACACCTTCTTCCTTCCTGTATATATAGAGTCTCTATATACAAGAAGCAGGGTCGGGGAAAGGTTTTCTGTCTACTTAGGCAAAGGTGCATTTTGCCACCCCCCAATCACACACACCCCCTCCTGCCACCCTGCACTGCCATGCTGGTACCTCCTTCACATTGTGCCTGCAATGTGAGGGATGTCATACAGCATTCAACATTTAAGCTGTACTGAACTGCCGCCAAACTGGGGCATGGTTATGCATTCCCTTATTCCCATTACTGGCTGGCATAGGAGAGAGGAGACAGAATCCATGTATGTGCAGGACGATGATAACATGAGCTGTGCACTGTGCAGCTTCTATTGCTGACCATCACCCTGACAGTGTCCTGTGTGTGTGACATGTGAGTAGAATCAGCACATCTTACATCATACAGGTCCTGTTCCTCAGCTCCAGGTAAAACCTTTTTTCATGTCCTTCATGTTGCCCAGTCTGTAGTGTGCACTGTCTGAGTGGAGACTTGAGAATGAGTGAGAAGCGAGCAGGGAAGTGTGTGCAGAGGGGCGGATCGTGGCAGTCAGAGTGTGTCAGTCAGGAGAGAGAGACTGAGTCCCATGGCACACTTAAATTAGCCTTACCTTGCCCGGAATCACACTGCTCATTCCTAACCCACCACGGGTACAGTCAGTCCTACAGTCCACAGCACAGTGAGCCAGGAAACCAGAAGTGCCACAAAAAGCACCGCCCACTGTCCTCCATCCCCGCCAATAAAAATAAGGCATAGGGGGCCAGAGACAAATGATTGGAGAGTGGGAGAGTTTGTGGGCACATCGCTTGCACCCTAAACACTCCATAAACACGGGCAAATCTGCTTCCCATAGACCGATGTGTGTCCGGCGCCTGGTGACTTTTTTTTTGTGAATAGTTTGGGGGAGGCGGTGCCGGTATGTCCCCTATGGACGCCACTGCCAAGAGGGCTATATGGCTCTAACATTTGATGACAGACTGTACATCAAACCAGGGGTTATGTCGGCAAGGTCCTTTTCGGCAAGACTTTGGATGAAGCCATACACTGGGTTACTGGTGGGTAAGTCAGGTCTGATCCTGCAAGAGAGGAAAAGGAGGCAGAAGTCCTTTCAGGGGGCTGCTAAATCAAGGGAGCAGTTCTGAGATTCTAGATCTTACTGAGCTAGAAGGTAGTATCTGCTGCAGCACTTGCAAAGTTCTTTGCTTTCAGGCAATAGTAAAAAGCCCTAATCTTCCCAGTGCTCTAAGCCTACGGACAGGCCCTTCTGAAGGTCTGCCCATCCAGGTTCTACAGGTGGGAGTGAGATTGGCCCTCTTTTCTCAAATCAGGGTGGAAAAAATACAGAACCCTTGGGTGGTTTCATAGTGAGGAGGGGTTATTGTCTGGAATAGGATCAAGACCCTCCAGTAGACCACTTTGGAAAAACTCATCGACCATCTTCAAAAGAAAAAAGGCTTTGCTTGGAGTCTTGCTAGCCTTACTAAGACAAATTAGTAGCAATTGTTCCAGTACCCACAGAGCAGAGAGGAAAAGTTTTTATTTCCCTCACTCTTTCTAGTAGGAAAAACGTTAGGAGAATTCCGACCAGTACTGGATCTAAAGTTTTCAAACTTTTCCTCGAGCCAGCAAGATTTTGAATGGAGTCTCTTCTGACCATTATCTCAATAGTCCAGCCTTTGGACTGGATTTTATCTGTAGATCTGTCAGAGGCTTATCACTATGTCCCTATTCATGCCGCCTGCCATCATTATCTCACATTTGCAGTCCAGTATGATCAATACCAGTTTGTATACCTTTAATTCAGCTTCAGCTCTGCTACCTGGACATTTTTTTTTTTTTGAAGCTGCTTCTAGCAGTAATTATTTTCCTCTGGATGGAGGGGTTGAGAATCCTCCATTATCTGGACTATATTCTGCTTCTGGTGGAATCAGAGTAGAAGCTGGTATCTGAATGTGCAAAGACTTTAGAGGTGTTTTGGAGCTTTGGGTGGATAATCATTGCTGAGAAAAGCCAGTTGACCCCCTTTCAGAATCTGGAATATCTTGGCATAACTTTCAAGGAGAGCAGGGAGAGAGTTCCTTCCAGAGAGGAAGATTCCTCATTTTATCTCAACGGTTCAATCTCTGAAGAGGGCTCAGTCAATTTTGACAAGAAGTTGCATGAGGAGAGTGGGACTGATGGATTTGACCACAACTACAGTGGCATGTGCTCAATGGTGGCATCTCAGGCACCTACAGTTCTAATCAGGGCAACTGTTAAATCACGGGGGGCCAAGACTAACCCATGAGATCATTATTTCCCACTTTGTCAAGCAGACATGAACCTTGTGAATGAAACCAGGCAACCTGAACCAGGGGTTGCCCTTCTCTATTACAAAAGTGACCATACGTATGACTAACACAAGCCAGAGAGTTTGGGGAGCACATTGTGCAGATAAGATCTCCCAGGGAAAGTGGAGAGGGAACTGTCCTCAAATCATTGGAACTGATAGCAGCAGAAGAGGCATTGATGTCCCACTCTGTTTTTCCTTATGCTATATCCCATTGGTAGGCTGACATGATGAACTCCAGAAATACAGGAAATTGTCATCCATGTGTACCATAATTTTCCTTTCCTGAAGGCTCATTATTTAATTATCAGTATTTCTCTCTCTGATGTTCCATCACAAGGCCCAGCAATGATGCTGAGAAGGGGATCCCTCCTTTTGTTGCTATGCAGGGGGCTGTCCTGTGGGGTCAGGAAGTTTAGCTGACCCCCTGGAAGAAAGAATTTTCCATAATATACATTCAGTACATCTCTTTGTTACTTGCAAAGTTCCCATGCAAGTTATATCTGGTGTGCGTTTAGCCTCCTGCTTGGCCTGACAACACAGTGCCTTACCTATTTGAAATCAAAGCCAGCATTGTCAGTGCTGCAAAACTGCACCCAACCACCAGCCCTCTCACTACACGTGCAGAGCTACAGTATCTATATACATCAATAAAATCAGGCAAAAATTAAATAAGCGCGCAACCCATAAATCATCTGTGTTAAGATCAATTGTCATACAATATATATATATATATATATATATATATATATATATATATATATATATATATATATATCTCAACAAATTATACACTCAATAAATCCACATTAAGTCCATAGGAAAAAGTAAAAAGAAATAAAAAAAAAAATGAAGGAAAACAAGTCCAACTTAACGTGCTCTAGTAAGTGGAAGGTGATTCACAAAAAAAAGGTGCTTCGGAGTGCTTTTTCACACATGCAATATGCACCTCTCACTAGAAGTGCTGGATCTCAAGTTATAGAGATCAAACTTGCTCGCACAGGTATCAGCCCCCAGGAATATCCCACTCCTAAGGCTCCTTTGAGGGAGCTCCCTCCTCATGACAAGACTGCTCCACTCTGTTGTGGTGTATCTCGTGTGTCCTCGATGTCTGTGCGGAACATCCCATTTTAGGTTCTCTCAGGCGTGAAGGATTATAGAAGGTAGAGGCTTCATGGTGCAGTACGTTAAACCAACATTTTTTTTTAAAAGTATCTTATGCACTTACATGCAACAAAAACGATAGGAAGCAAGCAAGCAAACAGCCGCGGACTTAAGACTGCAGAGAGGAGCAGTCTTCTTATAGTGCTTTCCATAAGATCATTAACATTTATTAGAAAAAAAGCCCTCCAAATATTATAGTGAGTACATGCACAGTATATAAACACATTTACTTAACACTAAACCCTCCTCTTTTTTAAAGCTAACTAAAAGGAAAAAAATATGAAAACATAAAATAAAAGATTTACAGCTCCAAAAAATTTAATGATTAGGCAGGTACAGCATTACCTAATGATTAGGCATTAGGTACAGCAGCCAAGCAGTAATTTAAGTTGTTGCTGACACACAAAAAATAATATCTCGATGGAAAAACACAGACATTTACTAAAACTGGAGAAGCCAGAATCTGGAGTAGCTGTGCTTAGTAACCAAACAGCTTCTAACTTCAAATTATTCAGTTAAGCTTTCAAAATGAAAACAAGAAGCTGATTGTTTGCGGCTCCAGATTTTTCCTGCTGCGGTATTGGTAAATTTAAAGTAGTTATAAACCGCTGGACATTTATTTTTTGCTTACCTGCAAGGTACTAGCATATTATGTGAAACATACCTGAAAACGAAGCATTCCAGCGATGCAATTTCATCGCAATTTCTCATCTTCACCTGTCCTGCTTCCGGGTTCACAGACTCCGGCTCTGTGACTGGCCGGAGCCGCTGCACGGGACATCACTCCCGTGCATGCATGCAGGGACCGCCATTCATGGCACAGGGCTCTGAAGGAATGTCACGGGTGGCCGTTTCTTCAGAGCGCATGTGCCAGTGATATCACTGGCTGCATGTACACTAAATAGCTCCTAAACCTGCACCTATAGGTAAGCCTTATTATAGGCTTAACTATAGGTAAAATTGAATGTTGGAAGTTTACGTCCACTTTAACAGGGTGTCTCCCAAATATCCCATAGGGCTGGCAAAACACAGGGGTTGGTTTACTAAAACTGGAGTGTGCAAAATCTGGTGAAGCTCTGCATATAAACCAATCAGATTCCAAGATTTTTTGTCAAAGCTTACTTGAACAAGCTGAAGTTAGATGTTGATCGTCTACCAAGCAGTTCTACTGTTCCACTCAGTGTGCCCATGACTTTATATACATATAGATGGACATTTTCAACAATCAGCAGCAACAAAAGCACCTAGCTCTCCCCACAAACAATCTGTGATCTTTCCCTAACTACCCTATGAGGTTGATTTACAAAAGGCAAATAGGCTGTTCACTTCACAAGGGAAGCTGCACTTTGTAAAGGAATTTTCCCTAGAGCCCAGTGAATGAGATAAAACCTTGCTGACTTCTATAATCCAATTATATGTACAAAAAATGCCATTTTATTTCCTTATACATGATTGGGTATTCTTTGTGTAGTAGGCATATTGTCATGGACCAATTAAAGACTATCGTCATACAATTTCTCCCTTTGGCCATAAGATGGAGATAGGGAGATGTTAACTTGTCCTTCCAGAAAACTCAGAGAGGACATTTGGGGAATCTTTGAAGTCTGCAGCGAGTTATCGTGACCAATGTGGAGAGAGGACAAGTCGCCATTGGAAGCTACTACAGTGTGGGGAGGCACTTCAGGGACCAGATCATGGAGAGACAGTGCCACTTCCAGGACACCTAGGCAACCTAAGCGAGTTGACACCTGATCTGAGGGGCAACTAAATCAGTGTTACCGGGACTGTTGAGCAGGCCTTGCGTGAATATTTGCTACCACTGCTAGGGAATAAAGTCACTAGGAGCTACTTAACCAGTGACCCCATAGCTCTAATACTGCCTGCAGGCCTTACTGACGGCCACAACATGCGTCAACGAGCTCCAACTAAACTTAGGACTAAGGACTGCATATAGTTGTAACTACCTTGAAGCTCTATCTGCTGGCCAGTTTAAAGAGGTACTATACCTCTGTCTATTTGTTTGAGTGCACTCAAAACCTAGTGTGGATTTATAAGTACCCTTGTTGCATTTAAAGTTTATATGCATTGTTTATTGCTAACCTGCCTGCTGAGTGTGTTCAATTCGGTTTAACTGTATCCCACAGCCAGGTGAAAAGTATTTCTCACTTGTGTTGTAAATTGTGCTGGCAGTAATTTTATTCAACCAGGTGTACCGTGGGGCTGACGTTGTTCTTGGAGTCAAGGCGCAGAACAGAGAACCCAAAATGTAACCAGCGGCTCCTTCGGGGGTGGCGCTAGATGTGGGGGCTTGTCCGGGATCCTCTTTTCTACTAGCAAATCTCCAAGAAAACACCTCAGAGAGTGTCAAGATGGACCCTACTGCTCCAAACCAGTGATGTGAGGAGGAAAATGGCGAACAGTTTTGTAATCGACATCCCTGGGATGGCCTGGACTGAGAAATAGATTAGTCAAGCTGTGAAGACACTAGTCCTAGGTCAGAAGGCATGGGTGATAGACATCAAGCCAGATCAAGAGAACTTCTGCACATATGCCCTGATAGAGTGGAGGAAAGGGATCCCTACTTATTTCCATAGGGCCAGTGTACTATTGACTGACGATGTTGAAGCTCGTCTAATCCAACTCAATGATTGGACCAGAGTTTATTGCTGCCTTGGGAGCCTTTGTGGAAAAGTGCCAAAAGAGTAACCCTACATACACTGGGTCCAGATAAAGAAAACTGAGGGCTTTTTCAGGAAAGCAACCAGTGCCAGCTGGAGAGAACAGCTTTAAGGAGTGGCTGGAGCAAGCCACTCAAGCTTTAGATGAATAGGACGTTCCCGAAGCCCAGAAAAAACAGAGAGTTACTGAGAGCCTGCCTTAGAAGCCATTTGCAATTTAAAACTCCGCAAACATGATTGTACGGCTCAGGACTACTTGAGTGTTCTGCAAGACAAGTTTGGGCAAACAGAAAAGGCATCTGACCTTATGTATCAGTTCGAACATACCTATCATAATGAAGGGGAAAAGCTATCTGACTATATGAGACGTCTGGACAAGATAATGCACCAGATATTACTAAAAAGGGCTTGGATCCCAGGTCAGTAGATGAGTTTCGGGCACAACAGGTTTTGAGGGGAGCTCAACCCCTAGGCCCTATCACAAGCCAGCTGAAAACTCGAGGAGATGGAGGAATCCTAAAGTATCCTGACCTAATCCGAGTTGTACAAGAAGAGGAGGCCATGCTGGAAAACAAAAAGAGGACCCACAAATCAGAGCCTGTTGCTGGGGTTAGAGTAGCTAGTGTGACTGTGGAAACAGAGATAGAGCTTTTGAAAACACAGGTGTCACAATTGATGGAGATGATGACTCCAGAACCACTGTCTCACCTGTTGGGGAAGTCTCAGAGTCCAAGCAGTCTGCAAACCCTATGGCTGTCCAGGTCGAGAAGTCAATGAATCGAGGGGTTTGCTTCAACTGTGGAGGAGTGGGGCACTACTGACCTGTTTCTCCAAGCCCACAAAGTCTGAAACCCAGCATCCAAAGCCAGCAGGAAAATTCAGAGGGGCTCGGGGAAGGAGCCAACCAGGTGCTCACCTACAACCATTAGCTCCATATTCAAACACACAAAGAAACCGCAGTGGAAGCCAAAATCTTTACAAAGGGCCCCCACTGCTGTTTCTGAGCGACCACACTACCCCATCTCTTCGACCTCAGGTGTCTGGTCATTGAGAGTAGATGCACATCAACCCTCTGGGGCCCAATGGAGACGCAAGCAAAACCAGAAGCCCATCAAGAATTGGGCACAAATACAGACGACAGGACAAAATAACTACCCTACGCCTGGTAGATTCCCTGACAAACTTGTAGGACCTTCTCCCATTGTGTCAATTCAAGTAGAAGGAATCCGTCAGTAGGTAAACAAGTAGAAAGAATCTATACAAAGGCCCTTCTGGACACGGGGGCGCAAGTTACCCTGCTGTATACAGACTTTTACAACTGGCACCTCAAACACTTACCCCTGCAGAAATTGGAGGAATTGGAGATATGGGGTATTGGAACACAAAATTTCCCATATGATGGATACTTACCGGTCATGTTGATTTTTGACCCCTCTATGACCAAACAAACAGAAACGTTTGATACCATAGCCGCTGTATGCCCTCACCCATCAGCAGTGATGTAAGTAACTCAGTTAAAATAAACAGAGTTACTTAACGCAGTTACTTTAGAGGGTAACGAGTAATCTAACTGATTACTCTTCCCCTCATGGTAACTCAGTTCCCATTACTTGGGCGGCGTTACCGTGGCCGCGTTGCCTGGCCGTTCGTTCCGCCGCGGAGAGGGGGGCTTTCGCCCGCTGAGCTGAGAAGAGGCTGAGACTCAGAGAGACTGTCTGGACCGCCCCATCCCGCCGCCTATCCAGAGAGAGAGAATGAGAGAGAGAGAATGTAGGGAGGCGGGGCAGACAATTTGGGAAAAGTAATTTGTAACTTAACTAATTAGTTTTTTTAAAGTAAGATGACCAACACTGCCCATCAGAAGCCAACAAGAGTTCTCTGATAATAGGAACAAACACTGACCTTATCAGAAGGCTGCTCACAAGAAATGGGCTTGGATTAGCTGTGGCTGTCTACGCTGGCAGAGACTGCCACTTCCCTTTCTCCCAGAGAAACAGATGTAGGAACCCTCAGGCCTGAGACTCTGGAGTTCATCCCACAGAGACGACCCTTGGCAAGCCAAGGAGACTTTCTGAGTTCCCCAACTGTAGAGGACATAGAAGCTCCTCAACCTTCTGCAGCATCAGAGGAAGGAGCCACTATACCCGAAACGCCTGAGCCCAAAGAGCAGAGAGGAAAGCGAACAATTCGCCCACCAAAAAGGTTGACATACGATATTTTAGGCAAAAGTTCTGAAGAAGCGATCCTCGCATCTCAGAGAATGCAAGACCCTTCCCACAACAGATTTAGTGGAGGAGGGCGACTCCAACTCACCCCCTGGCACATCTAGGTGGGCCATCCCAATATTAATGGCTTGTGGGCAGAACAACCTTCCCTCTTATGACAAATGGTGGGAGGTTCCTCTGTCAGATTCATACGTGCATGCAATTTGTTTGTTTTCTCACATGTACTATCCTGGTCACCAGAACCAGTTTACCCATTGGAAGACTACCCCTCCATTCTTGTTCTGGTGACAACCAAAAATTGGGGATGTTATTTCACTTTCTTCATTCTCTGTGATAACCATAAACAGGAAAAATAGAGAAGATGAATCTCTCTAACTGGGTATACAGACAACAATAACAACTTGACATATGTTCTAATCCCTCTCCACTCTATCCAAAACTAAAAAGAAAATGTAGTTGTACTTTAACCAGTTCCCGACCAGCGCACACAGATGTACGTTGGCAGAATGGCACGGACAGGCAAATGGGCGTACATGTATGTCCCTTTAAATTTGCCACCGTGCAATCGTGTGCGCACTGCCGATCGGCTCGCGGGAAGGAAGAACGTGGAGATGCTAAAGTAAACAAGCATCTCCCCGTTCTGCCTAGCAACAGTGTCACTGATCTCTGCTCCCTGTGATTGGAGTAGAGATCAGTGATGTGTAAAACACAGCCACACCCCCCACAGTTAGCAACACGCCCCTAGGACACACTTAACCCCTACACTGCCACCTAGTGGTTAACCCCTTCACTGCCAGTGTAATTTACACAGGAATCAGTGCATTTGTATAGCACTGATTGCTGTATAAATGACAATGGTCCCAAAAAGTTATCAAAAATGTCCGATGTGTCCGCCATAATGTCGCAGTCACAATAAAAATCGATGAAAGCCGCCATTACTAGTAAAAAAATAATTATTAATAAAAATGCCATAAAACTATCCTCTATTTTGTAAATGCTATAACTTTTGTGCAAACCAATCAATCAATTTTTTTTTACCAAAAATATGTAGAAGAATACGTATCGGCCTAAACTGAGGTAAACATATTTTTTTATACATTTTAGGGGGATATTTATTCTAGCAAAAAGTAAAAAATAATGCATTTTTTTCAAAATTGTCGCTCTTTTTTTGTTTATAGCACAAAAAATAAAAACCGCAGGGGTGATCAAATACCACTAAAAGAAAGCTCTATTTGTGGGGGAAAAAAGACATCAACTTTGTTTGAGAGCCACATCACACGACCGCGTAATTTTCAGTTAAAGCGACGCAGTGCCAAATCGCAAAAAGTGGTCTGGTCTTTGGCCAGCAAAATGGTCCGGTCTGAAAGTGGTTAAGTTTATATATGTTTTTAGCTCTTCTGCTATCTATAACATTTCCCTTCATTTTTAACTTTCACTTTCGGCATTGCATCTTTTTATTCTATTAGATTTTAAACCCTCTTTACAGCCTCCTTTCTATTTAGGATAAGTAATATTAATAACTACAATGAACAGATGCAATGGGGCTAATTTACTAACACCAAAGAGACCAAAATCTAGAGCAGCTGTGCATGGTAGCCAATCAGCTTTTAACTTCAGTTTGTTCAATTAAGCTTTGACAAAAAAAAAAAACATGGAAGCTGATCAGTTTCTATGCAGAGCTGCACCAGATTTTGCACTCTCCAGTTAGTAAATGAACCCTGATATTTAATGAAAGCTGAATTCCAGCCTTACCTTTAGTTATTCACAGCACTACAGGTCCCTTCCCTGTGCTGAAACAGCTTACTCTGATTTCAGTTAGAGCCTGCCTCATTTTCTGACTGTAAGCTAGCCAGCAACATCCAGCCCTTGTCTTTGACAGCCTTATTGTTCCAGGCCTGCCCCTTTCATGAATTAGATTTGAGTCATTTTAATAATTGAAGCTAACCATTGCATGTGGGCCTTACCTAGAACAGTCTGCATGCAAATGCAAACCACAGAGACCTGGTGATGATGTCACTGGGTCTAATAAAAAATATGTAATGAAAAGAGAAAAAAAATCTCATTAGCAGGTTGATGAATGGGGATTCAGGTAAGGTAAAATATAGTTACATTTTTACATAGTTAGTCAGGTTGAAAAAAGACACAAGTCCATCTAATTCAACCAATAAAAAAAAAAAACATACAATCCCATATACACAACCCTATACCCCCAGTTGATTCAGAGGAAGGCAAAAAAAAAACAGCAAAGCATGAACCAATTTGCTACAGCAGGGGAAAAAATTCCTTCCTGATCCCCCGAGAGACAATCGGATATTCCCTGCATCAACTTTAACTATAAATGTTGATATCCAATAAAATATAAATAATACACTTCAACTTTAATGCTTCACAAGGCTTGTGTTTTGCTTCCGAACTGCTGGGTTAGACCTATAATTATTCCCCACTGACAGCTGTAGGTTCAGAGCTAGGTGCCATTTTAGCCAGGCCATTGCATTTGCTCTTGGTATGCTGAAGAGGGAAGAATCCGTCAGTAAGTAAACATGTGCACACTAAAATATTTTGTTTCGGAATTTCGGTTTCATCCGAAAAAAAAAACATTTATTTAGTTACTCCCGAATTTCGTTTTTATTTGTTTTGTTTCATTAAAAAATGCATTTGTACAAAAATCCGAATTAATTAAGGTCCAATCTGTCAATTGAAAGCTTATGGTGTCTGTCGGATGTTCTAAGAAGTTTCGACGAAGCAGCTAAACTGTACGACACAGCAATCATACATTTCTGGTCGTATGCTCCACCCACAAGCTATAGCAGAATTCTAATGTTGTTTGACGTCTCGTCGAATCTTCTATCTATATCGAACTGTTGTCGCAATGATACGAAAATGTAATGGATATGAAAACAAAGCATTTTTTTCGGGTCTTTCTGATTTCGGATTCTGCGCGTTTTTGGTTTCGTTTTGTTAAAACCAACACGAAAATTCCCAAAATTCGGAAGAAAATGCATTCTGACGATAACGAATGCACATGTCTATCAGTAGGAAAGAAAAGGTTTGTTCACTGATCACAAGTGGCATTGCCAACATTGCTGTGATGTTACTAATGGTGTTGTGGCACACAATGGGGTTGATTTACTAAAACTAGAGAATGCTAAATCTGGTGCAGATGTGCATGGTAGCCAATCAGCTTCTAACTTCAGCTTGTTCAGTTAAGCTTTGACAGAAAAGGCTGGAAGATGATTGGTTTCTATGCAGAGCTGCACCATATTTTGCACTTCCCAGTTTTAGTAAATCAACCCCAGTGTGTAGCATTAAAAATATGCTCCACTACTGCTACTATCCAGCATAAGTTAAGTATGTTAAGGATGGGGTCATTTATTAGCTCCATGTGGGGTGTAAAAGCTTCTAAACTCAATTCTTAGCCTAGAAAGCTGCCTAAGTCAACTGGCAGCTGATGGTACCTGGTGGGGTGTCCCTACCATCCCCATTTCATATGGAATCAAAGGTAAGATTCTTTTCCTGCTCTGGTTTATGTTCCTGGATAATCCAGTTAGATGCAGTAATGATCTACGGCACTTATTTTATAGTTGTGCCTAGACTGCATCAGCAGGTGGTGCTGCATGGAAAAATGGGAATGGGAATGGGAATGGGAAATCCATTTTGTATAAATCTAAAATGTTTATGTTAGTTTTCAACATAATTGGGAAGGGTTAAAAACCCCATAATTCTTAATATATTCTGTCCCGTAAGGAAGGTTTCTCTTTAATTCCTGTTCTGAAGACACGATAGGGATTGAGAGGAAATCTTTCCAATTGTCCTATATGAAAATTGTCACTAGAAAAAGTCTCCCCATTGGAAGATGTTAGCGCACTTCCTCTTTCATTACTATATTAGATCTCCCATCATCTTTTATCCCAATGACGACACTCACCTGGACAAAATTACAGACAGCAATAAAAAGCTGAAAGAAGTTCTACTCCTTTACTTTATCCAAACAAAAAGTTTTTTTATTAAGATATACTTCAACTTCTAGTCCATACCAACATATAAATAAAGTAGGACATGTATAGTAAAGTAAGCATGAAAGTATATTATATAATAATATATTTTCAAGGTAATTTTTCTTTATAACATTTTCTAACTTGACTCACTTACATGGAGCTCATCCGACAAAGCTTTTATAACATGAATAAATGCAGTAGTCTGTGATTTGTCCATTGTCAACATGTTAACACCACATATATTAAGGCAGATTGATGAAGGGTGGCTGAAGGAGTTTACTTTGCAGAGTTAAAGAAAAGAAAATCCTTTCTTCTCTCCAGCTTCCATTTTTTTTTACAGAAGTTCACAAGAGTAAAGAGTAGATATACAATTATCTATGACTTGCTGATGCAAAGGAACAGAGCATTTAGTTTCTTGTCACTGTCTCTGAAATTCCTAAAGGTACAATTAGCATTTCATTTGACATAATGTTGAAAGGTTCATAGATTGATCTTCCCTAAAATGCAGCTAGAATTTTTTGAAATGCAAATTTTGACATTTATTAACTTTTATTCCAGATCTGTTTATAGACTGTAAAACTGTGCATACATTTAACTCAAGGCAGCTAAAAGGACAATGTTTAGGTGGATACTCTGTGTTATAATAAAACTCTGTTTTATTGTTTCAACAATGAAATCTTTATTATCAGAGATTTATGATATTGGCACAGAAGTTTTTACTGCATGATTCACAGTGTTTTTATAGATGTATTTTTTTCGACAAAACAAGAAGAGAAATTGTACTTCTCTGTTCTTTCTCCGGGGAGAGCAGATCCCTGTTGAAATAATGTCAGCAGTTTTATACCTTCAAAGCGTGGTTTTCTCAAATCAATTAACAATTCTAATTGTGCTGGAAAACTTCCTCCCATATCATGGCATATGAGACAAGAACACAATTTACTTTTTGCATCAAACATTAATACTTTTGTACTTCACAGGTAAGAAAAACGAAAAGGGGAAAAAAATGAAAAAACAGGGATCACTTTGCCAAGGGTTGTATGACGTGTTAATTTCGCCTAGCACAAGGCTACGTAATAAACCAAGAGCCATGAGCCATTAAAATAAATAAATGAATCACTCTCATGGCCCAGTTATTGACAATGAATTATTTTATCAAGCTCATACAACCAATGAGTTTCAAGAAAGTTGTAATTCTTACTCACTTGTTAACTAAAGCAGTGAAAAAGAGCAATGAGCATGTGCAGTCATCTATAGTAACCAATCAGAAATCACCTCTTAAAGTAACATTTTTGCTACACAAATCTTATTAAGGCAAGGCATACCTGTAGGGGAAGAGTGAATGCTGTTTCGTAGATATACTTCAGTCTCCTCAGCCACAAATATTAACATTCAGATAGGGCTCTGTTAAACCCTGGCTTAAAAGGAACACTCTTTATAAACTCTGTCCCAAAGGAGGGCTGGGAGTACATAGTAATGCCCAATAATATAAAGGCACTGAAGTAGCACCACTTATCCAATTACATTCTGTGCCTGACCCCCATTGTGGACTCCCATAGACATTCTAGATGTCCCATTTCCCCCTTATCTGGATCCCTGTTCCCTTACATCCCAAACCTCTCAATCTGATTCCGCATATACTTTCTGTTTGAAACTCTATCAAATACTCCACGGGACTTATCTCACCTCATTTCCCTCTGTTCCATCTATTTTGTTGCCCTCTGTTCCACCCTGGGATAGACAGTTTTCTTACAACTTAAAGGTTCATTCAAAATCCCAAAGGGGGGGCGTTTTCATTATTTACAACTTCACATTTTGTCCACTCCCTACTTAAGAATTGGGGCTCACCCCATCTCTACAGATTTAACACTTCAGCAATGGAAACAATTGCCCTGTTGTATTTTCTATTTTTGACAATTATACCCTTCAAATCCCTACTATATGTGTTTGGAAGTACTTTACTAGTACTAGTACCTGCTAGTACTTTACCCCAACATATATAACAAAAACAATGTCTGCAACTTCTGCATACATTTCTACCTATTTGAGGGTGTCGAGATAAAGGAACCAAGGCACATGAGTGGTGGACCTACCTTAAAGTGTGCTGCTTGTGGATCAGAGTGTTCTATAATCAACTTCCATAAAGACCCTTGGGAGGCACCACTCAATAAATCAATCAAAAACATTCCCCATAAATACAGAATGCTCATATCTCACATTTTTGTAGCTACCAAGCAGACCATTGTGCATCTATATAAGGCCCTACATTTTTCTGAAGTTAAAAGTCATATACAGGGGCCTCTCATAAATGCAAAACTGACTGCGATATTAAATGACACCCATGGTAAATTCCTGCTAATATGGCAGCCATGGTTTAATTACTCTTTGATCTCTAAGGCTCTGGCAGCAAGGAAGGCAATCAAAACACTGACACACCATGTGCTAGTGGGAGAAGCATTATATCTCCTGCTAGCAGATGAGACCATTTGGAACTGATTACTAGGGCCTGCTGGCCTCTACTGTAGGAGACACCTGCTGGTTTACACTGGAACTGCAGCAATTAGCCCAGAGCACTACAGTGCCACCAGCAGGTGAACCCAGTCCTAACATTACCCTACATACTGCTCCCCCACCCTGTTGTTAATCTTTACAGATCCACTAACCAGAGGCCACATTTATTGATCTCTACACCAAACTTTGACATACTTAGGATGATTGATATCCATATTTTCTTTTTTTTTGTTTCACAAGATTTTATTGGGTGAATAATAGAACATATTACATCATAGTACAAGAATGAACAACTGAACCTATTGACAATGTTAATTGAATTAGAGTACATTTTACAGAAGAATATGGTATCCATATATTTATGAATAAAACATTTAGTTTGTGCACGTGTTTAGAAAATATTCCACCATTTTTATACGAATATGCTGGTTGTTAAGGTGTATATATTCAATTTGGGTAATAAGGGGGTAAGGGGTAAATAAAAATAAAAAAAGTAAGGGGTAAGGGGTGGAAAAAGTGGGGGGGGGGGGGGTTGACTGAGACTAGGACTCATAATGCAGTAGTTTTTCCCAAGATTTGTGTGAGCTATTTTTCTTAGAAATTAGTTTTATTACTGCATGATAATTGTTTTATAAGACTGAGAATTTGTATAGACTGTCCAATCATGCCATATTGCAGAGAATTTTATATTTTTTTTCCTGATATATACTTATGAGTTTTTCAATTTGTTCTATGTTATTTATTCTCCTAAACCACTCAGCTTTCTTTGGAATATTGTTTGAGCGCCAATGACAGGGGATACAATGTCGCGCTGCATTTACCATGAACATAGGTAGTGATTTCAGGTATTTTTTTGGGGGGATGGAGTTAAAATTTAGAAGGTATTGTGCTGGATTAAAGCTTAAATGTTCTGAAGTGATTGAGTTAATGGTTTCGTGTACTGATTTCCAGAAGGTTTAAATTAGTGGGCATATTTTCTTATAAAGCATGGTCCAATTTGCTCCAGCTGAAGAAGTAAATTCCCCCCTGATCCAACAGAAGGCAATTGTGTATCCCCTGGATCAACAATCGCTAGCGTACCTATAAATGCTAATATCCAGTTGTAAGTCAAAAGTTCTGTGAAAGAGTTCAAGATAAGTTCTTGACATATTTATAAGAATACCTATGATACAGACTGGATATAGTATGATAGGCTGAAAGGATCCAATAAACCACTCCTAAAGCAGTGCAGAATAGAGTAGAATATTCTAAAAACATAAGCCATCTAAATGCCACATTTAAAAGAGCCTGTGTACCAATGAGACAATAGAACAATGCATGTTATGGAGAGGAGGCCTAGATGCATTCATGATTTCCTCCACTACTTAAAACATATTAAAGCGTTTAAAAAATAGGAGGTATCAGCTGTATTGTGCTTAATGGTTTGGTGAAGTTTTTTTTGGTTCCTATAGGCCTACCTCGATACAACCTATCTGGTTATAGTTTCTCATTACTAGCCAATCATTACTCCATAGAATCCATGGTTTTATGCACTGTTCAGCAATGGTCAACATTGCTAAAACACCTGAATGCACTTTGGAATAAATGGCGCTATAACATTAGGATTTATCTTATGTGGTTCCAGATTTATGGTTTACTGGCTGTGTACATGTATACCTATGTGATCCTGATTTTTTTTTTTTATAATAGATTTTTGCATTCCATGATTTCCTAATGTAAAAGTTCTCCAGATCATTTCAGGGATAAAAATAACCCTCAATACATTTTTGGTTTTATCCTTGACAAGGTCTTCTATGTATTGAATAACCATATGTACGGGTTTCCCCCTGGAGTTACTAGTCATAATAGCAATGAATCCCATAGAGAATATTTATAGTAACTGAAGTTAAAGCCAGAGTTTACCTAAAAAAATTAATACGCACAATGGAAATTACTTGCCTCCAGTGTGTTGTGTCACAGAGTACAGCTTCTATGAATGGAGGTTCTGGAGGAAAAGGACCAACATAGTTTGGCACTCTGGACGAGTGCATGTAAGAGCTCTTCAGTGAATTAGATGGCAGAAGCAAAAGGGGCAGATCACACTGAAGATAAATAATATCACTTGTGCTTATTTTTTTATTTTTTAGGCTTTAACCGCTTCCCGACCGGCTCCTGTACATATACGGCGGGAGAATGGCTCTCCTGCGCGAATCACCGTAAATGTACGGTGGCTCCTTTAAGAGCCATAACAGGCGCATGCCTGCTGCACAGCAGGGGACCCAGTGTGCGCTGCCGGCCACCCGCGATCGCGGGCACGAGAGCAAGAACGAGGATTTGTGTGTGTAAAAAAACAGATCCCTGTTCTGACAGGGGAGTAGAAACAGATTGTCTGTTCCTTCTAAGTAGGAACAACTCCTCTAGTCAGTACAATTCCCTCACAGTTACAAACACATCTAGGAAACACACTTAACCCCTTGATTGCCCCCTAGTGTTAACCCCTTCCCTGCCAGTGACATTTATACAGTAATCAGTGGCTATTTTTTAGCTCTGATCACTGTATAAATGTCAATGGTTCCAATAAAGTGTCAAAAGTGTCCGATCTGTCCGCTGCAATGTCACAGTCCCGATAAAAATCGCTGATCACCGCCATTACCAGTAAAAAAAAAAATATAATAATAAAAATGCCATAAACCTATCCCCTATTTTGTAGACGCTATAACTTTTTTACCAAAAATATGTAGAAGAATACATATTGGCCTAAACTGATAAAGAAATATGTGGGATATTTATTATACCAAAAGGTAAAAAATATTGTTTTTTTTTTCAAAATTTTCACTCTTATTTAGTTTTTAGTGCAAAAATACCACCCAAAAAAGCTCTATTTGTGGGGACATACATTTTGTTTGGGTAAAGCACGACCGCGCAATTGTCAGTTAAAGCGACACAGTGCCCGACACAGTAATAGTTAACCCTTAGTGAATATCTCACCAAAACTATAATTTCTACTGCAGAGAATGCCCAACATTTGACATGTATCTTAGTGCAGACTTCTGGGAAAATCAGTGGGCCAATCACACAAGCAGGAAATTACACTTCCTGGGGCGTTATGTACACCACCAGTGTACAGAATGCCTCCAGGTTGCCATATTACATTGAAATATGCAAAAAATTACAACTTCTGCTGATTGAAAAGGAAAGTTTATTTTTAATACCATTAAATTACAATACAGGTAGTGTAGCAATTATATATTTTCTTTCATTTGTTATGTTTTTTTTTTTTCACAAAAGTGGATTTGCCCTTTAAGACTTCCAAAAGATTCATGCACAAGTTAATTCAGTCAAAACAATTCTAATATCAATCATGTATCTTGTAATGATGTAAGAGCCAGCAAGAGGAACCACAGCGTGCAGCAGGGGAGAAGAAATTTGTTCCACCATGAAGGGCCCAATATATGCAACAGCTAGAGATCATCGGTACAGCAGAGTTTTAACTAATTCTGTCATCCCACTTGTATACCACTATAGATATGAACCTGTTTATTCAGTAGTAACTTTCTAATTACTTGAGATATCAAAATAATTAGTATAAACAAGTTTTTTTGGTAACATTTTCTTGCAGTTATTTTTTGTCTACACAAACTATAGGTGTAACAAAATGAAAAGTATTCCTGTAGCTAAAAAGTGAACATTTTATTTTGTAATTAATCTAATTTCTAATGACACTGAAATAATTTTTATTTTTGTAAATGCATCACTAAGGCTCCATGCACACTGGACATTAAAATAACGTTATAAAAACGCCAGTATTAGCAGTTTTTAGCTTTTTCCACGTTAGCGTTTTTTTTTTTTTTATGGATCAAAAACATAAAAAAAAATGCTGGTGAGCCATGTTTTTGAGCGTTTATTAGCATTTATGAGCGTTTGGCCTTTTTATGTGGGTCAGAAAAAACAAACAAATCCTGAACGCGATTTTATGGCGTTCAGAAAACAGCCCATAAACTCCACTGCTGATAAAAGTTCAAAAACGTCCATGTGTGCATGGACACATAGGACAACATATAGTGGAGTTTATGGGCTGTTAAAAAAACGCCCAAACTCCAAAAAACGCCTATTTATGAGCTCCATTGTGCATGGAGCCTAAATTTTAAAATTGAACAAAAAAATAAAGAAACGCTAATAAACGCTATAACAAAAATGTTAAAAAACATTTAAAGACTCACTGCAAAGCTACTGGCATTTTTTGTAGCATTATTTTAACGTGTGCATGGAGCCTAATGGTAACAAATAGAAAAAAAAAAAAAACAGGAGCAAAATAATAGCTAAGGGGAAAAGGGGAGAAAGGAGTTCCAGAAGGTTTTAACCCCTTCGTGTCCAGGGCATCTTTTGCTATTCAACACTGCACCACTTTAATTGGAAGTTGGTGCGCAATTACATTGTTATCATTTTTTTTTTCACAGAAGCACATAAAGCTTTCTTTTGGTGGTATTTAATCACCATTGGGTTTTTTATTTTTTTGTGATATAAATAAAAAAATACCAAAAATTTCAAAAATAAACAATCTGTTCTACTTCCTGTTATAAAACATATCCAATAAAATCTAATTTTGTCATGAATTTTGGTGAAAATGTATTCTGCTACATGTCTTTGGTACAAAAATCCCAATAAGTGTATATTAGTATACTGACTGCCTATCTCATTTCTTGAGGCCCCCAAAATAACAGTCTGAAGCATTAGGTAAAAGACTTGGCAAGATTTTGAAGCTGTAGTTTTTTGTCACAGTTTTTTTTTTTTTTTCACTTTTTTTGCATACTATAACCAGTGCAGGACAGCGTTACGATATGACTTATATGGCAGTGATTAGGAGCACTGACTGGTGACCCTATGTTAAAAAAAAATAAACAAAAAACTTTTAAATAATTTTTATTCAATTTTTTAAACATTTTCTTTTACTTTTTTACTATTTTCTTGTAAAGTCTATTTTTCTCTATAAAATAACAAACGTGCTATACTTACCTGCTCTGTGTCGGGTGCCTCTTCTGTGCTCCTGACCCCTTCCTCCTGTTGTGTGCCCCCACAGCAAGCAGCTTTCTATGGGGGCACCCGAGCCGATTCACAGATCCGTGTGTTCATTCAGACATGAAGCCCCAGCCCCACCTCATCCCCCCTCTCTCCTGATTGGCTAGCCGACTTTGATTGATAGCAGCGGTAGCCAATGGCGCCACTGCTGTGTCTCAGCCAATCATGAGAGAGTGTCTCGAACTGCCAAGAAACTTGTGGACAGAGATGAGGCTCAGGTAAGTATTAGGGGGGTCGAGTGGGGGGGGGGGGTTGCTGCACACAGAAGGCTTATCTTGATGTACAGAAAGACTTTAAAACCCCTTTAAAATACTACTACTCTGGGGGTTACAGCTAATCACATAGTACAGGGTGTTGTAATTAGCCCAGGTACCATGTGATAGCTGTTGGGCCAATCACAGCATAGAAAACACAGCCGTTATGAATTAATTAATTCATAACAGGTTTTTTGACATTGTGATTATTTCAGTCATGTGATCACATAGCGAATCTACCACACACAACCAAAGTGTTTAGATGAAGTTATTTTGGGCATGCCCTAAATCAAAGATTGGTTAAAGAGTAACTAAACACTGGAAGCTGTGCCCAAAAAGGTAGGCTGAAGGAAAATGAATAGCCACTGGTATCGCCTGTGGTTCCCACAGCTTATCTTTTCTCCATTGATAAATTACCATATCTTGTTCTGCATTGTGTCTTTGTGTAAAAAATGGTAAAAATCTTGGTAGAGGGCTTTGCTCATGTAAGAGTTTCCAGAAAAAAGAACACTGAGCAGCACAGAGGTGACATTTCAAATCTTACAACCAGTGGCGGCCGGTGGTAATTTTTTTGGAGGGGGTGGCAAACAGTAGCATCCGCCCCCCCGGTCGGTCATGGTGGTCGGGTCTGGAGCACTTACCCCATCTATGGTGGGCAGCACTTTTCCAGGGCTTCGGCGGTGGCTTCCCGTCCCTCATCCTCGGCAGCCAACTGGGACTCTTCTCTTTTCGGCCAATCGAAAAAGGTGTCTCAGACCTGCTTCTGATTGGCTGTATTGAGGATCAGTGTTTTAACCACTTCCCGACCGCCAACTGTATATATACGTCAGCAAAATGGCACGGCTACGTCCCCTTTAATTGCCTAGCTGTGGGGCCGCGCGCGCGCCGCCGGCGGCGCGCTCGCGACCCGGTCGGGAGCTCCGTGACCACAGCCGCGGGACCAGCTGACCCGATCGCCGCTGGTGTCCCACGATCGGGTCACAGAGCTGAAGAATGGGGAGAGGTCTGTGTAAACAAAACCTCTCCCCGCGCTTCCTACTCTGCCTGTCATTGATCTGCTGTTCCCTGTCATCGGGAAAGGCGATCAATGACATCAGACGTACAGCCACGCCCCCCTACTGTGTAAAAAAACACAACAAGTCACACTTAGCCCCTCCCCGCCCCCTAGTGGTTAACTCCTTCACTGCCACTGTCATTTACATAGGAATCAGTGCATTTAAATAGCACTGATTTCTATATAAACGACAATGGTCCCAAAAATGTGTCAAAAATGTCCGATGTGTCCGCCATAATGTCGCAGTCACAATAAAAATCGCTGATCGCCGCCATTACTAGTAAAAAAAAAATATTAATAAAAATGCTATAAAACTATCCCCTATTTTTTAAACGCTATAACTTTTGCGCAAACAAATCAATAATCGCTAATTGCGATTTTTTTTACCAAAAATATGTAGAAGAATACGTATCGGCCTAAACTGAGGAAAAAAAATGTTTTTTTTATATATTTTTTGGGGATATTTATTATAGCAAAAAGTAAAAAATATTGCATTTTTTTCAAAATTGTCGCTCTATTTTTGTTTATAGCGCAAAAAATAAAAACCGCAGGGGCGATCAAATACCACCAAAAAAACTCTATTTGTGGGAAAAAAAAGGACGCCGCTGTAATTCATGTGTCCGGTGTCCTGAAAGGGGCCGGACGCATGAATAGGGGGCGGCCGCGCAGGCTGTGGATATGAATGCTATGAATGAATCTATCTATTCTTATAGGGGGTGGTGGCCATGGATAGAGGGGGCGGTGCCCAAGCGCCCCTAATGGACGAGCCATCACTGCTCACAACAAAGTTGAACGCAAACAGTCAGAGGCAGCAGTACTTTAGATCTCACACTACAGGCATAGTCCAGTACATCTTTAACAGTGCCATTGGTGTGAAAGAATCTGATAACCTTGGGCACTGGGCTTGTGTGAGGAAAAGAGGGTCTCAGTTTTCAGCCCCCCCTTGACACGTGGGCCCGCTAATCGCTCAAGGTTACGAGGGCTGGTAGCAGGTGGCTCTATGGTATGTGACCTTCTTGCTGTGTGGATACAAAGCCCAAATGCTTGATGTGCTAAACCTATTTTTTTTTGCAGATTTTAAAAAAAATCTTGTCAAAATTAAATAGGGAAATCAATGAAAGAATAAACAAAAATCTCCAATTTATTTCAGGAGTTGGCTGGATGAATTTAAAATGACTGGTCATGTCCTGGCAAGATCAAAGAATCAAAGTAAAAGAATGCACCACCTCCCTTTAAATTAAAATGCATTATTTTTAACTTGTATAAATGCAATACATTCATGTTTAAGTGTGAGTAAATAGAACATGTCAGACAGTCAATTTTCCTTACATTTGACTGAAAAATGCCCATGTAGCAAAGTAACCTGCTACCAATGTTTACAACATTAAACTGAATAAAGAGAATAAAAATGCTAAATATATTTCTTTTCCTGTCCTTAGAGACCATGTTTCAGGAAATTTGTGTGTTGACGATACCTCTAGGAATTTTGTTTTATATTGATAAATTTCTTTTGTCAGCATGATAACACCATTTCAGTTCTTAAGCATTCACGAAATACATAACTACAATAGTACATAAATAAATTAAATGTGTTCCCGAGAGGAACTGGTGATGGTAGATGCCAGCTTCTTGGGTTGTTCAAAGAATTTCCATGATGAATAAACATTTTACAAACCTTTTTACCCAGCAAGAAACAATACTTTTAAAGGAAGTGTTATTCACATTCCTGTCACAACCCAACTGCAAATAATTTAAATATATATATATCTATCTATCTACACTCTATGTCCTAGTAAATTATTTATAGGAATTCCATTAATCAGACTAACACAGACTCTTTTTCATAATAAAAAAATATTTTACAACTGAAACCATGCATTTATATAATAATGATTTGCATTCCGATCTGTTTTCCCCCAATGCCTGTTTTGGAAATGTGTGGCTAGCTAATTTTACACACAGAAAACACATTTTAGGAAGTTCTTATAGCAAATGTAAGTTAATATGGGACTAAAGTAGACATGATGTCTAAGAAAAAAATGGAGCTGATGACAGATTCTAATGGGATCTACTTATGTTTGTTATTAGGATATCTGCAAACAAAGAGGATTATCACAAAGCATGTCTTTAAGCAAACAAAAGAAGCTTTAATTGCTTTAATCAGCATGTACTTTATGATTTCTCTGAGAGAGGAAGACAGTTTTAGATGTGTATGGAAAGGAAACTTCACAGATTCATGCCATATACAAGAAGGCATTCCAGTGCCACCTTACATCCCACATACAATGCATGAGGAAGCACGCATTTCTTATGGATTACTTTATAAGGGTGTTGTATTCTTCCCAGTAATGGGAAGATAAGCTTTTTCATTTTCCCACTCTTATTTGTCCTTTAGTTTTAAGTGATTTTTTTTTTTCTCTTTATCTTGAATAGGGCCACGGCTGAACTAAAAAAAAGCAGTGCAAAGAATAAACGCCAGTCCCATTTAAATTACTCATAAAAGATAATAATAAAGGGCACAATAGACAAAATATAATTAATACACAGTGTTAACCAATTAATAAAGTGCATGAAAGATTAATACATCTGAAATGTCCATGACAAACATTGGGCATCATGGACATTTCAGATTTATTAATCTTTCATGCACTTTATTAATTGGTTAACACTGTGTATTAATTATATTTTGTATATTGCGCCCTTTATTATTATATTTTATGAGTTATTAGTTGTTGCTAATTTTAGGTGCAGCATTAGCATCAGTTGGTATTTTTATTTATTGTATATGAGAACTGTTTTTCCTTCCAAAGGATTTGTAGTTCCATCTATCCAGTCCTGAGATTTACATGTTTACAGGTAGATGGTTAAAAGGTGTGCTCCCTCCATTTGTAGAAGCTGTAGTACAGCTTCTAGAAAATAGAGGGGCAGGGGAGAAAGGACAGGCATAGCTGGACACTCTCAAAGCATGGTTGTCATAGGACAACAGATCAAAAAGCAGCACAAGGAACACATCCTACTGATTGTAATATCCCTTGTGCTGATTTTCGCTTTAAACATATATGGTGGAACTGTAAAAAAAATGGATGTTTCTGGATCAATGTTTATCAGCTAATCAGCTAATATGCAGAGTAGTAAGCAGGGACATTGTCAGGGACATGCTGGCCATAGCACAGCCGAAGCTCCTAGGCAGAGGCTGCGCAGACATGCTCCTGCATGTGCCTGTCTTGCCGGGCATAGGCGAACGCCTATGCGCATGTGTGAAAATATGAGCACATACAGGCAAACGCATATGCGCATGCGTGCATGGGTTAGCTATTAATGCTGGTGCCAAATGGCCTATATGAGGGCATTGCTGTCTGATCTTCAGCTTTAACCGTGTTCCTGTTCCTGTGCCTGTTTATAGATTCCTATGTTTGACCCGGCTTATCCTGACCACACTTGCTTCTACTTGTACTGACCTCGGCTTGCCTTTAGACATTATATCTGCCTGTTATCCTGTTGCCAACCTCTGTCTGGATCTTGACCATTCTCTGCCTGCCGTTTATGCTCATATCTGATCATCCGTTGCTGACCTGGCTCGTCCGATCCTGCATCCAGTTAGCTGGCTGTCCTGCTCTGCATATTGCCTGGTGATGTTGGTCCTCCATCTGCTATGTGCCTGCATCTGCTGTTCCTGCTGCCTTACGCTGCTTCAGCTATCCAGCCCAGCTCTGGTGATGCACCTGCCACACACCTCTGTGACCAACGGAAAATCTTGCAGGCACTCTTACCTCACCACACTCTCGCGGCCACTGTCGCAACACCAATGGCCCTTGAGCCAGGGCTGTACAAGAGGTCTCCTTCTACACATCAGGTTCTGCCACAAGGTATGTGACAGGCATTCACAAAACTTCATCCCTTAATATTGAAGCATGATCAAACCACAAAATGAAATTGCTAAATTTTATCTTTACAGCAGGTAGGCAGACACTGGCTAAAGCTTGGTGGTCCACCTAACCAACCATAACCCTTGCCCTTGCCATAAAAAAGGCAAGAAAAAGGTGACTTGGCATCAAACTAATGAAAAAATGTAGTGACTTTAGGACTTTATGAAAAATTTCCAAAAAGTTTGGGACTCATAATAACTCCCTATCTTCCAACAGATTTTGATCACTCTATATTGACTATTTAATACCCACAATCCTAGACTACACAACTACACTACAACAATCCTAGATGTTCCAGGGATTTGTTTTTTTTTTCCCCACCCCCAAGGTCCTTTCCTCTTGTACTCCCCCCTACTCCTCTCCTCTTTACCCTCTCTTTAAACCTACTTTCTTGTCTTAAGATCTAAAGTATTTTGTACCCTTTGGTTCTCAAGAAAATAACAATTAATTGACAGTTGGGTCTCCCCTGTAACATGTAAATATAACTTATACAGTCGTGCTCAGAGGTTTACATACCCTGGCAGAATTTAGGATTTCCTGGTCATTTTTCAGAGAATATGAATGGTAACACAGAAATATTTCTTTCACCCATGGTCAGTGTTTGTCTGAAGCCACTTATTATCAACGAACTGTGTTTACTCTTTTTAACTCATAATGGCAACAGAAACTACCCAAATGCCCCTGATCAAAAATGTACTTACCCTGGTGATTTTGGCCTAATAACATGCACACAAGTTGATGCAAAGGGGTTTGAATGGGTATTAAAGGTAACCATCCTCACCTGTGATCTGTTTGCTTGGAATTAGTGTGCGTGTATAAAAGGTCAATGCGTTTCTGGACTCCTGACAGACCCTTGCATCTTTCATCCAGTGCTGCACTGATGTTTCTGGATTCTGAGTCATGGGGAAAGCAAAAGAATTGTCATAGGATCTGCGGGAAAAGGTAGTTGAACTGTATAAAACATGAAAGGGATATAAAAAGTTATCCAAGACTCAAGTGTTCAAACTCTAATCAAGAAGTGAAACATGAGGGGTTCTGTTGAAACCAAACCACAGTCAGGTAGACCAACTAAAATTCTAGCTACAACTGCCAGGAAAATTGTTCAGGATGCAAAGATAAACCCACCAATAACTTCAGGTGAAATACAGGACTCTCTGAAAACATGTGGTGTGGCTGTTTCAAGATGCACAATAAGGAGGCACTTGAAGAAAGATGGGCTACATGGTCGAGTCGCCAGAAGAAAGCCATTACTATGCAAATGCCACAAAGTATCCTGTTTATAATATCCCAAACAGCACAGAGACAAGCCTCAAACCTTCTGGCACAAAGTCATTTGGAGTGATGAGACCAAAATTTTGCATTTTGGCCACAACCATAAATGCTACATTTGGAGAGCAGTCAATAAGGCCTATGATGAAAGGTATGGAGGTGGATGATGTTTTGGGGATGTGTGAGCTACAAAGGCACAGGAAATTTGGTCAAAATTGTTGGCAAGATGAGTGCAGTATGTTTTAAAAAAATACTGGAGGAACATTTGCATTCATCAGCCAGAAAGCTGCACATGGGACGTACTTGGACATTCCAAGATGACAATTATCCAAAACACAAAGCCAAGTCGACCTGTCATTGGCTGCAGCAGAAAAAATTGAAGGGTCTGGAGTGCCCATCTCAGTCTCCTGACCTCAATACCATTTAGCCACTCTGGGGAGATCTCAAACGTGCAGTTCATGCAAGACAGCCCAAGAATTTACAGGAACTGGAGGCTTTTTGCCAAGAGGAATGGGAATCTTTACCATCTGAGAAGATAAAGAGTCTCATCCACAAATACCACAAAAGACTTCAAGCTGTCATTGCTGTTAAAGGGGGCAATACACGGTATTAAGAACTGGGGTATGTAAACTTTTGATCAGGGTCCTTCGAGTAGTTTCTGTTGCCATTATGATTTAAAAAGAGTAAACACAGTTGATTGATAATAAATGGCTTCAGCCAAACACTAACCATGAGTGAAAGAAAAGTTTTAGTGTTAACATTAATATTTTCTGAAAAATGGCCAATAAATCATAAATTCTACCAGGGTATGTAAACTTATGAGCACAACTATATATGGGTGATCTGACTGATGAAGCCATAGCGTGACTTTGGGTAGTAAAGCTCCTGTCTGTGACTGTACCTTTGGGCAATCCTGGGTCTCTTTCTGTTTAGGGTTCAACTACTGTAACTTGTGAAATTTGAATACAATTTTATTGAAACAGAAAAAAATATATATCTTTTTCAAGAGATTTTACAAAAAAAAGGACCTTTAGGAATTCAAGCTACAGGCACCCTAATGGAGGGGATCCTGAACCTCCCTGTGATGGAGATCCATAAACACTTGTCTGATAATGTCTACAAGGTTACAAGGTAATAGTCTGCACTCATGCTCTATTTACTAATCTGGAACAAAGCTCATATTAAATACACATATGTGGTCTTGTTGTTGCTTTGGCAATCAATGTGGTGAGGTGTATTGTTTTATTGCATACATGTTTTGTGCTAAAGGATTACATAATTCAAATTAAATATATTAATATTTTTATTTAAAAAATATCTCCCACCCAAGAATGTCTTGTTGAAAAAGATCACCATATTCTATTTTGAAAAAAACGTTTGTCTTGGAATTATTTCCAAGTGCAGTCTTATTAGTATTACTTATAATGGTTGTTTTATATAAAACATCTGGAAACATGGTTAGTAAGAAGGATATTCAGAAAAAGTTGAAAGCTTTAGTAAATCAAATTAATAGCATATATGGTATCTCTTGTTCAAAAAGGCTTTTATGCCTACTATTAAAGTAAGACTCCTTTATGAATGACAATGTTCTGTTCTAAAACATTACAAATATGATTTTTTATAAATGTTATAAATATAATTACAAATGCAAACAACAGATTGTTGCTATCATAATATATTGTTAGCAATAAAATGTATTTACCTATGGTCATATATATTTGTTTTGTAAAAAAATTAAAATAAATACCACGACAAAAAAAGAGTCTTTTCATACGGCTTAGAGAGCAACACTAAAAATACACAAGCCCTATAAAAAATATGCTTTACAGAATAGTACAGTTTCCATGGACTGTCTCAGCGATGGTGTATATTGGCTGCGCTTACTTGAGTGTTGGATTGATTTATACAATTTTACATTTAACTGTTTTAAATACAACAGCAGCATCCCAATCTGATTCATTACAAGTTTAAAAAATGGTTAATTAGATCATTTTGGCTACAACACCTGATTTTGTAGCAGCCACAACAGATCAAAAAGGTATAGACATAGGGGTTGATTTACTAAAACTGGAGAGTGCACAATGGTGCAGCTGTGCATGGTAGCCAATCAATTTGAGCTTGTTCAATTTAGCTTTGACAATAAAACCTGGAAGCTGATTGGTTTCAATGCACAACTGCACCAGATCCAGCTTTAGTAAATCAACCCAATAGTTACTCTAAAAAAAATAAAAAATAAACCCCTCAAATTTGTATACGTTTTCCAGTGGCAAGCCTGTTTACTAGTATACTTTGTTAGCATCCTCCGGGACTGTGACATCACAAGGGGGCGGGGTCACCATGTGACATGAGCATGTGACCCTGTCCCCATGTCCCTATATAAGTCCCAGCACAGCGCGGCTCTGCCATTCCGGCCAGAGAGAGCGACGTGTCAACATCGGAAGAAGAAGAAGAAGAAGAAGAAGAAGAAGAGGCGCCGACGGCGCGGAAAATGACGACCGCCGCAAGAACAGAAGAGACCCCGGAAGACCCCGGAAGACCCCCCGAAGGCGGATCGAGACCCCCAGACGACGGCGGCGACGACGAAGAAGGTAGCCGGACTTCTCCGCTCGGTAAAAGAGCTTGGTAAATGGTGGAGGAGTCCGGCGAGAAGACCCCCAAGACGGAAGAAGACCCCCGGAGCAGTGCAATAAAATATTTTTTCAAAAGTGTGTGGAGGCCCTTGTCCTCATCAACATGGGGACAAGGTGCTTTGGGGTGGGGGGGGGCGCACGGCCCCCCTTTCCCCAGGGCACCCACGCGGCCTGGTACGGCTCAGGAGGGGGGGGGCGCTCGTTCGTCCCCACCCCTTTCCTGGCCGGGCTGCGTGCTCGGATAAGGGTCTGAGATGGATTTGGGGGGAACCCCCACGCCGTTTTTCGGTGTGGGGAGTCCCTTTAAATCCATGCCAGGTGACGGGGCTAGCGCACCGGCATTTACTGCCTACGCTAGCTACATAACCTGAAGTCATGTGCTAAATGAACGGACTTGCCGATGAGCGGCAAGTCCATTCATTTCAAAAGTCCGGCGGACTAGCCTACTAACGGCGGGATTGTCCGCCGGACTGCCAAGTCCAGCGGATAATTTTAAAACCAAACTTAAAACTTTGGTCCGCCGGACTTTGGCGCCAAAAATTCCGCCGACGCCCACACACGAGGGGATTGTCCGCTGGACTTGAGTCCAGAGGATAATCCCGCGGGATTGTCCCTTCGTGTGTACGTGGCATAAGATGGCCCCCACCCATCTCTATACCATAACAGGGCGGAAGCGACATCAAAACGTTACTTCCGCCCATACCTCTTAAAGGAACATTTTTTCCATGTCCTTTTTTTAAATGACAATTTTTTTTTCTTGCATTTAAGTCCAAATATGAGATCTGAGGACTTTTTGACCCCAGATCTCATATTTAAGAGGACCTGTCATGCTTTTTTTCTAAAACAAGGGATGTTTACATTCCTTGTAATAGGAATAAAAGGGACCCAATTATTTTTTTTAGTAAAGTAAAATAAATAAGAAAATAAATGCATAAAAAAGCGAACGCATACGTGAGTAGCGCCCGCATATGAAAACGGTGGTCAAACCACACATGTGATGTATCGCCGTGATCGGTAGAGCAAGAGCAATAATTATAGCCCTAGACCTCCTCTGTAATGCAGAACATGCAACCTGTAGAATTTTTTAAACGTCGCCTATAGAGATTTTTGAGGGTAAAAGTTTGACGCTATTCCACGAGCGGGCGCAATTTTGAAGCGTGACATGTTGGGTATCAATTTACTCGGCGTAACATTATCTTTCACGATATATATAAAAAAATTGGACTAACTTTACTGTTGTCTTATTTTTTTATTCACAAAAAAGTGAAAGTATTGCAATGACCGCCATTTTATTCTCTAGGGTGTTAGAAAAAAAACAATATATAATGTTTGGGGGTTCTAAGTAATTTTCTAGCAAAAAAAAATGTTTTTGTTTTAAACATGTAAACACCTAAAATCCAAAACAAGGCTGGTCTTAAAGTGGTTAACAGAAAGATACTGAGTAAAATGTTCTGTAAAGCAGTGGTCATCACTAAGGCCCCTTTCACACTGGGGCGGTTTTCAGGCGGTACGGCGCTAAAAATAGCGCCTGTATACCGCCTGAAAAAACCGGCCCCATTCACTCCAGTGTGAAAGCCGGCGGGCTTTCACACTGGAGCGGTGCGCTAGCAGGACCGCAACAAAAGTCCTGCTAGCAGCATCTTTGGAGCGGTGAAGGAGCGGTGTGTTCACCGCTCCTATACCGCTCCTTCCCATTGAAATCAATGGGAAACCGCGGGGATACCGCCCGCAAACCGCCGCTGCAGCGGCGCTTTGCGGAGGTTTTTAACCCTTTTGCGGCCGCTAGCGGGGGTTAAAACCACCCCGCTAGCGGCCGCATACCGCGGGTAAAACGATGGTAAAGCAGCGCTAAATATAGCGCTGCTTTACCGTCGCCGCCCCGCACCGCCCCAGTGTGAAGCCAGCCTAACAGGCCAGGTTTGCAAGATAACTGAAATACATCACAGGTGATATCATTTGCTGCTCAGTGATTGCAGTATTCTAGTCTGCATATCCCCAAGGTAATACATAAAACCTGGCCTGTTAGTGGGCCATGAGGACAGGGTTGATGACTACTGCTGTAAAGAGCTTGCGTAAATGTGTGCAAATGTTCATAAATGTATAAAATTCTTCCTAATCCTTTTCTAATTGCCATTGTTGCAATATATACTATATTACCCAAAGTATTAGTGCGCCTGCCTTTACACACACATGAACTTTAATGGCATCTCAGTCTTAGTCCGTAGGGTTCAATGTTGAGTTGGCCCACCCTTTGCAGCTATAACAGCTTCAACTATTCTGGGAAGGCTGTCCACAAGGTTTAGGAGTGTGTCTATGGGAATGTTTGACCATTCTTCTAGAAGCGCATTTGTGAGGTCAGGCACTGATGTGGACAAGAAGGCCTGGCTCGCAGTCTTTGTGCTTATTCATCCCAAAGGTGTTCTATCTGGTTGAGGTCAGGCCAGTCAAGTTCCTCCACTCCTGTATCATAAGGCATAACGGTGTTAGAATAAATCGAACTGAAGCAGGTGATACTTCATGTGTATTTGTTAGTTTGTCTCCACTGTTTATGCAATGACACTTTATTCATGTGTAACTTAATACTATTAACGTATTAACAACTTAATAACTTACACAATATGCAGCTTCTTTACTTCTTTATCTTTAATCCTTGCCTATGTTCCAGTTTAATCATTTACCCCCTTCATGACCTGGACATTTTTTGCTTTTTGGCACTGCGTTACTTTAACTGACAATTGCACGGTCATGTGATGCTGTCAACAAACAAAATTTATATAGTTTTTTTCCCCCCACAAATAGTTTTCTTTTCGTGATATTTGATCACCACTGGATTTTCTACTTTTTGCGCTATAAATGAAAAAAGACCAACAATTTTGAAAAACAAACAATATTTTTTTTTACTTTCTGCTATAAAACATATCCAATAAAAAAAATGTAATAATCAAATCAAAATTTCTTCATAAGTTTAGGCCAATATGTATTCTGATACATATTTTTGGTAAAAAAAAAAATCCCAATAAACGTATATTGATTGGTTTACACAAAATGTATAGCATGTACAAACTATGGTATATACAGTATACTGGGATTTTTTTTTTAACACTGGTAATGGTGGCAATCAGTGACTTATAGCAGGACTGTGAAAGCAAGGCAGGCAATCTGACATTAATGAACACTATCTGACACAATGTGGGAATCAGTGACACTAATACAGTAATCAGTGCTAAAAATATGCACTGTCACTGTACTAATGGCACTGGCTGGGAAGGGGTTAACATCTAGAGCGAAGTGATAAATCTGTGCCTAACCAATGTTTATTTGTGTCTTGTCTGCTGACCTTACCCTGCTTTGCAGTTAAAAAAAAAACACTACATCTCCACTGACAGGACAAAGTTCTGTATTATTTACATAGGCAAAACTCTGTCCTGTCTTCCTCTTCACCGATCAGCAGGTGCTGGCAGTCATCCATCGGCCAGCACCCACTGATCGGGTTGTGCTGTGTCTAATTACAGCACATCCGGCGCACGCGCCCCCAACCTGGGAGTGCTGGATGACATACTAGGTACACAATCTGGAGCAGGAGAGCCACTCTGCCGCCATATAACTATGCAAGTTGGTGTCATGACTACTTCCCCAGGTTACTTGTTTCAGGGTGGTTCTTTTCTTTTGCAGCATCCTATGGAGCTACTCTTGCAGTTGTGCCTCCCTACATTGTGTGCATCAAAAGAAACACACAACCCCATAGCCTAGGATTGTAAGGTACCCCCTCCTCCTTCCCCTCTATGTGTTCAGGGAGGCAGCACTGAGAGAACAGGAACCAGCAGCATTGAATGTTGTAAACTGACAGAGCTTGGGTAAGAATTTAATATAATACTTTACTAGGTAATATTTATTTTATTTTTCTCAATTTGTTAAGCTAAAAAAATCCCTCAGAGCTTAATATTACCTTATGTGTCAGGAGATCTGGACCCTAGGTTAGAATATTTATGGAAGGTAGCAAGCTTCCTGGGGTAATTTTCCATGAAGAGAGTGTTTAATGTTTTTTCCTGTGAAAAAAAACATGACCAGCATGTTGAAAGGGAGACTATATAACGCAGTTTTCCCTTAGTGGGAAGTGCGTTGGGAAGCTGGACTCTGGGAAACCCCTCCTGTGAGGGCCACTCATCTCTCCTCTCATGCCACACCTCTTAGAACTATGCTGGACTGTAATACTACTATTAAGTCCTAAACTAGGGAATACTGTTTTGGCACCACATCCAAATATTAAATATATATAGAAAGTAGAAAACAATGGGCACTTTAAAGGTGCAAAAGAATTATTATTTATTGTAATTCAAGTAAAAATCCATCTTATAAAACAGATACTTTCAACAGATACATATATCAAGTTGAATATTCAAATTTATGCTCCCACTCGACATGTTTCGCAGAATATTTGTACAGGTTCTTCAAGAGTATATGCATCAATCTAGATTAAACAGTAGACAATTCATGAAAGAAAATATACATAATAAATATAAACAGCTTTTTTTGGAATTGTATAGTCATAAGATGATAATTCAAATATCAAAAGTAATGCTACATAATGGTATACATAGTAATGTGTTTTTTTGTGCTATGCTTTCGGTAATGCATTGGTAATAACATTGTTACAATAATTTACAAATTATAATACATTCTTGTTAAATTGTATCAGATATCGATTATGGTTTCAATGGTAGGTGACACCCACATAGAAATGATCTGAACAGCTAGTTAGTAGGGATGAGCCGAACACCCCCCCGTTCGGCTCGCACCAGAACCCGTGAACGGACCTAAAGTCCGTGCGAGCTTTCGAACCCTATTAGTTATAATGGATGCGAACGTTCGAAATCAAAAGTGCTAATTTAACAGGCTAATATGCATGTTATTGTCATAAAAAGTGTTTGGGGACCTGGGTCCTGCCCCAGGGGACGTGTATCAATGCAAAAATTTTTTTTTAAATCGGCCGTTTTTTCAGGAGCAGTGATTTTAATAATGCTTAAATTGAAACAATAAAAGTGTAATATTCCTTTAAATTTCGTACCTGGGGGGTGTCTATAGTATGCATGTAAAGGGGCGCATGTTTCCTGTGCTTAGAACTGTCCCTGCAAAAAGTGTCATTTTTGCAGGAAAGAAAGCTATTTAAAATCACTCACGGCTAATGTTAATTGACGGCTCCCGTAACACAGAGAACAGTCATTCATTGAAAGTCATTCATAAAAAAAAAAGTCATTGATAAAAATAAAAAAAAATTTAAAAAAAGCGTGGGGGTCCCCCCAAATTCAATAACCAGGCCCTTCAGGTCTGGGATGGATTTTAAGGGGACCCCCAGCCCCAAAAAATGGCGTGGGGTCCCCCTCAAAATCCATACCAGACCCTTATCCGAGCACGCAACCTGGCAGGCCGCAGGAAACGAGGGGGGGACGAGAGCGCCCCCCCTCCCGCCTGAACCGTACCAGGCCACATGCCCTCAACATTGGGAGGATGCTTTGGGGGTCTAAGACCCCCAAAGCACCTTGTCCCCATGTTGATGAGGACAAGGGCCTCTTCCCAACAACCCTGGCCATTGGTTGTGGGGGTCTGCGGGCGGGGGGCTTATCGGAATCTGGAAGCCCCCTTTAACAAGGGGACCCCCAGATCCCGCCCCCCCCTGTGTGAAATGGTAAGGGGGTACAAAAGTACCCCTACCATTTCACCAAAAAAGTGTCAAAAATTTTAAAAATGACAGGAGACGGTCTTTGACAATTCCTTTATTAAAATCTTCTTTCTTATTTCTTCATCCTTCGGTTTCTTCATCTTCTCCTTCCGTCATCTTCTTCCATCTTCTTCAATTTTCTTCTTCCTCCGATCCGCTTCTTCTTGCGCTGGTCTTCTCGTCCTTCTCGTCCAGCATCTTCTTCCATGGCGTCGGCATCTGTTCTTCTGTCGGGCCGCTCCTCGCAATGGGAGGCTCCCGCTGTGTGAGGCTTCGCTCCGTCTGACAGGTCTTTTATAACGGAGGGCACCTGGTGACCCCGCCCCCCTCTGACGTCATGGGGAAAGCCATAGGGAATTCCCCATGATGTCCCCGTGCGTCAGAGGGGGCGGGGTCACCAGGTGCCCTCCATTATAAAAGACCTGTCAGAGGCAGCGAAGCCTCACATAGCGGGAGCCTCCTATTGCGAGGAGTGGCCCAAGAAGAGACACCGACGCCGACGCCATGGAAGAAGATGCCGGACGAGAAGGACGAGAAGACCAGCGCAAGAAGAAGCGGATCGGAGGAAGAAGAATATTGGAAGAAGATGGAAGAAGATGACGGAAGGAGAAGATGAAGAAACCGAAGGATGAAGAAAGAAGATTTTAATAAAGGAATTGTCAAAGACCGTCTCCTGTAATTTTTACAATTTTTGACACTTTTTTGGTGAAATGGCAGGGGTACTTTTGTACCCCCTTACCATTTCACACAGGGGGGGGCCGGGATCTGGGGGTCCCCTTGTTAAAGGGGGCTTCAGATTCCGATAAGCCCCCGCCCGCAGACCCCCACAACCAATGGCCAGGGTTGTGGGGAAGAGGCCCTTGTCCTCATCAACATGGGGACAAGGTGCTTTGGGGGTCTTAGACCCCCAAAGCATCCTCCCAATGTTGAGGGCATGTGGCCTGGTACGGTTCAGGTGGGAGGGGGGGGCTCTCGTCCCCCCCTCTTTTCCTGTGGCCTGCCAGGTTGCGTGCTCGGATAAGGGTCTGGTATGGATTTTGAGGGGGACCCCACGCCATTTTTTTTGTCTGGGATTCCCCTTAAAATCCATCCCAGACCTCAAGGGTCTGGTATGGATTTTGAGGGGGACCCTACGCCATTTTTTTTTGGCTGGGGTCCCCCTTAATATCCATCCCAGACCTGAAGGGCCTGGCTATTGAATTTGGGGGGACCCCCACGCTTTTTTTTTTTTGTTTTTTATCAATGAATGACAGTTCTCTGTGTTACGGGAGCCATCAATTCATTAGCCGCGAGTGCTTTTAAATAGCTTTTTTCCTGCAAAAATGACACTTTTTGCAGGGACAGTTCTAAGCACAGGAAACCTGCCCCCCTTCAAAGGCCACCTATAGACACCCCCCAGATGTGATACTGCAATGCTGTACTAACAGCACGCACACACAAATCCCCAGAAATAGAGCACATATTGTCAGCAGACAGCAACACACTGACATGCTGACACTGAAACACAATATGCGAGGCTGCCGCCGCCGCGGCGGCCTCTTATACCGTGGGGCGTGTACTAAAGCCCCTGAGCTATAATTGGCTCTCCTCGCTGCCGGCGCTGTGATTGGCCAAGCATGCGGGGTCACAGTGCATGCTTGGCCAATCATCAGCCAGCATTGCACTGCGACTGGCGCAATGCATTGCGGGCCGCTCGCATCACACGAATTTGATGCGAGCGGCCCAAATAGTTCTGGGCTCGCCGAACGGGCGAACGCCCGATGTTCGATTCGAACATGGGTTCGAACACCGGGCCCATCCCTACTAGTTAGGCAGCCATAGAGAGGATATCAGGTCCAAGCTATATAAGGGATATATTTAACATTACAATCAAACACAAATGTAAATATAACTATACCACATGGTGAATAAATTTGATTACAAAATCATTGACTCACAAGGAATCTTGGATTCCTAAATGAACCCAGGGAGCACACTGACACTCTAATTCTTTTTAGTCTGGATTGTCCAACATCCATAGATTATGGGGATTATCAGATCTTAAATAAAAATGTATTTAATATTAACGTTATATAGTTGTTTCTCAAGAATTAGCTAGCTTATACAAAAATTATATATATGTGTATATGTATTAACTTCAATGGGATACCTAAGTTTACCATCAATAATTATATATGACGGTAACTTCAGCATTAACCACTTCAGCATCAGAAGAATTTACCCCCTTCCTGACCAGAGCACTTTTTGTGATTCGGCACTGCGTTGCTTTAATTGACAATTACACGGCCGTGCGACGTGGCTCCCAAACAAAATTGACGTCCTTTTTTTCCCAAAAATAGAGCTTTCTTTTGGTGGTATTTGATCACCCTTGCGGGTTTTTTTTTGTGCTATAAACAAAAAAAGAGCGACATTTTGCTATAATAAATATCCCCCAAAAATATATAAAAAATATATTTTTTTCATCAGTTTAGGCCGATACACAATAAGCAATTATTGATTGGTTTGCGCAAAAGTTATAGCGTTTACAAAATAGGGGATAGTTTTATGGCATTTTTATTAATAATTTTTTTTTTACTAGTAATGGCAGCGATCAGCGATTTTTATCATGACTGTGTCTAAAGGTGGCAACCTTAGTCTCACTGCAGGCATCCCCACATGCAAGGGAGAGTGAGATAGTTCCCCTGGGGGCCCTGTTCTTATGGTACACCTGGGTCCAGGTGGGAACAGATTGAAAAGTGGATGTACTCCTCTGCTACACAACAAGCTTAGGCATATGGGCATGTATAAGAGTAGTACAGCAAGTATTGATGGTGGACAAATTGTAGTAAAAAGAACTAAAACAAAGTGAGGCTGACTTATTAGAAGTAAATGGACTATTCATTTTGTAAGGGAATTTTGCAGAGTAATTTTTACCCGTAGATTAGTGAATATGGTGCAGTTTCATTTCGTAAAGAACTCCAATGACTACAAAAACAAAACCAAAAAAAAAAACAACATTCTGCTTGCACATGATTGGTTCATGGAAGCCATCAGAAGTTCTCCTCGTTGACTACTCTCTGGGGGAAATTCTGCTACCAAGTGCAACTTCCCTTGCAAAGTGAACCATCTATTTGTCTTTAGTAAATCAACCCCAATGAGATTGTGATTTTTATTAAACTAGGTTGGTTTCATGCAACAAATGATGGTGCTACAAATGAATGATTATACATAATCCAAACAAATGACTGTAATGCTTAATCATAATTAAATACAATCCACAAATCAATATGTGGCCCTGAGAAAGTCTTTATTGACAAAACAAGTTGGGGAGGAGCCTTGTGATGTCTCAGCGGGATCATGCTGTACCTTGGGGTGAAGTAGCCAGAGTATTTTACACTGGTGGAAAAGCTCTGACTGACCTCTGTGGTGAACATTATACATGGTGTTTAGTTGCACACATTTTATGTGAGTGTTTTACCTGGTTTTACACTTTGCTCTATTTTGATTTTTTTCTGCAATTTGAATCTTAAAAAAGTGCAACTGATGGTGGAGTAGTGCTAATGGGACATTTAACACAGTGCTACGGTATATACCTTTCCCTAAACAGAAGGGTAATATGTAACCTAACCCCTAAATTATCTTCTTACACTGACCTTCTCCTTAACACTGGAGATGAATGGAGTTATTAAAAAAAAAAAAATGTACATACTTTACTCATGCTTCAGCATCGGTCTGAAGTTGCAGCTGTCCTCTATTCGCTCTATGCCTGAGAACTGTGCAATCACATGACAGCTGATAGCTCAGTTCTTGGTTAGCTCTGAGCAGAGGGCAATGATTGTCAGTCATCGCTTTCTGTCTGCCCCTCCAGTGCTCACTGGAGCACCAAGCTGGTGAGAGCATGGGCGTCCACTTTAAGCTGACTGCTGGAGGAAGTTCAAAACTTTGGATTTACCCTCACTTTCTTTCCTCTAGCATTGATGATCAGGACAATTAGAGGGAGTGAATCAGTGAAAACAGTGATTTTAATACCTTACCACACCTTATCTATTTCTAAAAGAAAATGTTGCCTTAAAGCAGTGTTCCGGCCAAATTTTGACTTTTAAGATAAAAATACTGCTTAAATACTCATTCTTAGAGTATTACAGTAAAGCTGTGCTATATACTTACGTCCGTTTAGTATTTTTGGAGCATTCCTTTCTTACTTTTGGAAGTCCCAGCAGGCCACGGCCATCTCTTGTGTGGGCATCTGAAGCTGGACAGTATCTCTTCCTGTTTTCCATGCATGCTGGATACCCAGCATGCACCTACCGATCTTGTGCATGCACAGTGCGGTGCGAGCACTATAGGTCAGGTTTCCATAGCAAAGGCAAGGTCATAGGACCTCTTTGCTATTGAAACCTGATTACCCTTTTTAAAAATGGTGCTGGGTGTCGCCTTGCATCGCTTAATTTCCTGGTTTGCAAATAACACGATAGTAGGACACGGCAATGCCTATTGCTTCCTGGGATTGATGACACACATATCCCAGGAGACAATGCAAAGCTGCAAATGACGCGTGGGGCGGCGGCCGCACAGGAGGAAGTGGAAAAATAAATAAAGTAAGTGATCCCCAAAAAAATATATATTCCAATTTATTACAACTGGACACATTAGTGCAGGATGGTGAGTACAAAATGTAGGTGGAACTCCTCTTTAAGTGACATTGTAACTCCCAATAACACCCTTGTGCAACATACTGGTAATATGAGGGTGTTCAGGAGCAATTTATGTGTGAGCCGAATGTTACAGAAATTATGTTCAAATGTCCCTTGGTAAGTTTATTTTTAAATTTTATATATACAGTTTAATTACTTTGTTATGCATTTTTCAATGTGGGTACTCTTTAAGGGGACCAGTACAATAAAACATACCAATGTTATCTTTATCGTGCTATATTATTTTATTTATTATCTGTATGCTAGTAAATATTCACCACATTAACCTAAGATTTTTCATTTAAAATAGGTTATATTTTCTTGTTATCTCTTGAATACCAAACATTTCAGGTCAATCTGCAATGGGTTATTTTGATGACATACTATATGTTGTAGAAAGTGCTAGATTAATGCAAGCAATACATTATATAGCTCAAAGAGAAAAGAAAATATACTGCTTCAAAACAGCAATGATGATGTTGATTCTGTTCCAAGCCTTGAAACATAAAACAATATAGAGATACCAATAAATGAGAGACAATTAATGCAATGACCACATGCATTTTAGCCTCAGCTTAAAACACGGAATAGCATTTTTATATCCGTGATGGACAGTGCTTCAATTTTAGGGCAGGCAGTATGATTAAGTTGAATCCTAATTGACTTCTCCATTAAAAATGCAGGCAAAGAAACTCCTCTAACCTTTCATATTGATTGAACATAACAATCACCATTCAATTATAATGCAAAAAGAACATTTGTTATAATGTAAAAAAGATGTATTAGCAACTTCCTCTAGCTCAATATAATCAATGATAAAAGAAGAAAGAAAATGTGAGAATACTATAGAAAGCATGTATACTAAATTTAAAGCAAGACCCATTAAGCTTACTTAGAAAGTCATGCTTTATCAATAGGTTTAGCTCTCATCATTTTTAATCTCTTCATCCTTTCACACACAAAATTTGGTACCCAATGCAACATCACTTTTACACAATATATGTTATTGTTTTACTGGTCATAGTCAGCCTTTGAATATTGTAACCACATATAAAAAAACTTGTAGGAAATGTCTGTATAATGTGAGGCCAATGGCTGTGCAAGCTGTTTATTTGCCCAGTTAGCCTACACCCACAAACCTACTGTGCCTCATTGTAATCTCACCCTGGCAAGAAGTATACATATATTGGCTTTGATCCTATCAAATTCATTTAACAAAGTGACAACTGATACGACACACAGAAAAGAAAATTGATAAGGAAAGTAATTAATTTAGTGGCCGAGGTCAACACTAGCAACACAGAGGTGGAAATAAAGAGAAGAGGGGCCAGAACATAGAGGGATAGTCTTAAAATGTGGGTGCTGGTAGTTCAGAATCTATTTAAATGTTAAGGGCGAATTTCCCCCAAAAATGGGTATAGGGGCCTGTAAACTGTGGACCTTAAAAAAAATTGCAATTGTTTGTGGGCATTGTAATTTGGGGAAGCTTATCTACTACAATAATGCAGGTGGGCTACAGGCTATGGTAAACTTGTGGTTGTGCTGACACAGAGGAGAGTTGTTAAAGGAACTAGAGCAGGGTAATAAAAGGCACATTTTGAGCTTCCCACCTGTCATTATTAAAGAAGAGAATGTTGTGGAGTTGTTTTGGTGGGTAGTTCTGTCTTTGGAGGGAGGCTAGACAGAGGCATTCTTACTGCTATATGCTGTCCCGATGTCATATCATTATCTGAAATTGTGTAAAAACTATACAATAGCGGTTTTGTTCTGACTTTGCTTGATACTCATTGTTCTGCTTGGTTAGTTGGTGTGGAAAGATTTATGATACACCTTTCAGGGATAAAGAAAATCATGAACGTGTGTAAGTGTCTCAATATGGTTAACTTGAGTACAGTTCTGCAATCCAGAGATTCAACACTTGGTGGAACCTGACAACGTCCATGACCTCACTAAAGTCCATGCAACAAAAAAGAAAATTTTGCCCTGGGACCTTAAATGAGGTGGGCACCACTGAGCCAATAAAAGTAACAACAGTAAGTACAGTATATATTTTTATTCAGTAAAAGTATTACATGCATTATTATCATCAGAGAAAGCCACTTAATACAAAGTACATATAACTAGGTAGAATAAAATTAGTAATAATAGTAATAATGGTACATTTGTGTATGAACAATCACATAACATACAAACATCAGGTGTACCCGACATGTTTTGTGAGTCCCAGCTCGTTCTTCAGGGGTAGATGTGTATGAATTGTACCTAAGGTGAAAGGATACAGTTTGGTATATGGCATGATATTGGTATTTTAAGGCAGAGGGTAAGTGGGGTCTAATGAGTAAAGGCCCCATACTTACCCCTACACATAGCCGAACCAACGGTTGTGAAGCCGCCAGACAGCGGCAGCAGGTGTCTCGCCAGGGAGCTGAGGAGGCGGAGCCAGAAGAAACCCCACACAGGGCAGATTGGAGGGAAAGCATCACATGGATCGAAAATGTGTATCCCCATTGGTCTCATTATGTCCAAGGTAAGTATTGACTGTAAACATAAAGGTGTATGTCAGATAGTCTGGAGTAGTAGGTGAATTACAAGAGTAATAACATGGACAAATCTATATGTAAATATAAGACTAGAGCCAGGAATGGCATGGACAAAGGAATATAGGGAGATGTGGTAAAGAGACACCAGAAACTACCATAAGTGGAAATAAAAAAGGTGAGCAGAAAGAGAGATGAGAAAGAAATGAAGTGCAAGTATAGGAGAAAGCCTGTGTGATTAGAGACAGGCTGCAGGTGAGCACTTGAGGGGAACCATGTGGGAAAAACATGAGTATACCTGAGTGAGATAAGTTATAATAATAATAATAATAATTGCATGGGTAGTAGGTTCCAGCAAGAGGCATCCACAAGCATGTGTGTTCAGTGAAAGAAGAGCTGCAAATGAATCCATGCAGTGCTAAACCTCCAAGTAATATCCAGGAATGGCTCAGGAAGCTCCGCCCCCAACATCATGTGTGGATGACAGGGAGGTGCACAAGCACTCCTATAAGTCATCTAGATGGCACAGTGCGTGCAGCTGGAACAACGCTGCAAAATCGCAGAAATTGAAAGGCTGGCGCATGCACATGGCGCCGATGTGTAGGTGGCACCCACCCGCACGAAAGAGCAGGCGGGGGCAGCAGGGGACAAGACATCCCCCTTTGTACTCATCGCAGCTCCCAAAGCGAAAAACAAACAAAGCCGCCAACAGCAAGAAGCAACACATCAGATGGGTGGGGATATGAACCTTAGATTAGATGTGTGTATTAACTAGTACATTATAATGACATAGAATGCAAGTATAGTACATATATTGGCAGAGGTGACAGCAATACTTATCATGGACATAATGACACTAATAGGGATACACATTTTCCATCCATGCAATGCTTTCCCTCCAATCTGCCCTGTGTGGGGTTTCTTCTGGCTCCGCCTCCTCAGCTCCCTGGCGAGACACCTGTTTCCACTGTCTGGAGGCTTCACACCCGTTGGCTCGGCTATGTGTAGTGGTAAGTATGGGGCCTTTACTCATTAGACCCCTCTTATCCTTTGTCTTAAAATACCAATATCATGCCATATACCAAACTGTATCCTTTCACCTTAGGTACAATTCATACACATCTACCCCTGAAGAGCGAGCTGGGACTCGCAAAACATGTCGGGTACACCTGTTGTTTGTTATGTAATTGTTCATACACAAATGTACCATTATTACTATTATTACTAATTGTATTCTACAAAGTTATATGTACTTTGTATTAAGTGGCTTTCTCTGATGATAATAATGCATGTAATACTTTCACTGAATAAAAATATATACTGTACTTACTGTTGTTACTTTTATTGGCTCAGTGGTGCCCACCTCATTTAAAGTCCCAGGGCGAAATTTTCTTTTTTGTTGCATATTACAGGGATGGAGGTGTGTTACTGGTGACACCAGACCTTACCTTGTTTCACTAAAGTCCATAGACAGTTAAGAGACAAGTGGGACTAGGAATGAGCCGAACACCCCCCAGTTCGGTTCGCATCAGAACATGCGAACAGGCAATAAATTTGTTCGAAGATCCGAACACCGTTAAAGTCTATGGGACTCGAACATGAAAAATCTAAAGTGCTAATTTTAAAGGCTTATATGCAAGTTATTGTCATAAAAAGTGTTTGGGGACCCGGGTCCGGCCCCAGGGGACATGTATTAATGCAAATTTTTTTTTTTAAAACGGATGTTTTTTCGGGAGTAGCTTACATCAGAGGGGGGCGGGGTCATCCGCATGTCACTGGGGAACCCTGAGTTTCCCCTTGCGTCAGAGGGGGCGGGGTCACGTGACGGGTGGCCCTGCCCTCCTCAGCTAAGAGACCTGTCAGGCTGCTGGGATTCCCACGGTGTCTCCGTTGGAGATAGGATGCACTGCGCTGGACATCATCGTTGGACCTTGGACCTGGAAAGGAAAGAGCATCCATCGCTGGACCCCAGAGAGATGATCGCCCATCGCAGGATACTGAGAGTGGATTACCACCGCTGGAATTTTTTTTTTTTTTTAATAAAGGACTTATCCCAACAGTGTCTGTGTGTTTTTTCACAATTGTTTACACTTTCTTTGTGAAATGGTAGGGGTACAATGTACCCGTTACCATTTCAAACAGGGGGGCGGGATCTAGGGGTCCCCTTGCTAAAGGGGGCTTCCATATTCTGATAAGCCACCCGCCTGCAGACCCCCACAACCACCGGCAAGGGTTGAGGGTATGAGGCCCTTGTCCCCATCAACATGGGGAATAGGTGCTTTGGGGGCTACCCCAAAGCACCCTCCCAATCTTAAGGGCATGTGGCCTGGTACGTTTCAGGAGGGGGGGGCGCTCTCTCATCCCCCCTGTTTTCCTGCGGCCTGCCAGGTTGCGTGCTCGGATAAAGGGTCTGGTATGTATTTTTGGGGGGAACCCCACGTCTTTTTTTTATTTTTAAATGACGCAGGGTTCCCCTTAATATCCATACCAGACCTGAAGGGCCTGGTAATTGAATTTGGGGGGACCCCACGCATTTTTTTTTTATTTATCAATGACTTTCAAAGACTGATCTCTGTATTACCGGGAGCCGACAATTCATTATAGCAGCGAGTGTTTTTAACTAGTTGCTGGTCAATTGACGGCGGAGCGGTGCAGCTCTCGTGGCGGGCCGCCGTCATATGACGGCGCTAGCTTTTTGGCCACTAGGGGGCGCGCGCGCGCCGGGGAGGGCGCGCGCGCGGGAGGCGCGCGCGCGTGCCCGCCGCGTCCCTGGGGACCTGGTGCGCGTGCCCGGTGGCCGCGATGTCCGCCAGGCACCCGCGATTGCCCGGTAACTGAGCAGGATGTGGATCGGTGTGTGTAAACACACCGATCCACGTCCTGTCAGAGGAGAGGAGACCGATGGTGTGTCCCTTGTACATAGGGACACCGATCGGTCCCCTCCCCCAGTCAGTCCCCTCCCCCCACAGTTAGAATCACTCCCATAGGGTACATTTTAACCCCTGCAGCGCCCCCTAGTGTTAACCCCTTCTCTGCCAATCACATTTATACAGTAATCAATGCATTTTTATAGCACGGATCGCTGTATAAATGTGAATGGTCCCAAAAATGTGTCAAAAGTGTCCGATGTGTCCGCCGCAAAGTCGCAGTCACGATAAAAATCGCAAATCGCCGCCATTACTAGTAAAAAAAAAAAATAATAATAAAAATGCTATAAATCTATCCCCTATTTTGGAGACGCTATAACTTTTGCGCAAACCAATCAATAGACGCTTATTGCGATTTTTTTTACCAAAAATATGTAGAAGAATACGTATCGGTCTAAACTAAGGAAAAACTTTGTTTAAAAAAAAAATTGGATATTTATTATAATAAAAAGTAAAAAAATATAATGTTTTTTCAAACTTGTCCCTCTTATTTTGTTTATAGCGCAAGAAATAAAAACCGCAGAGGTGATCAAATACCACCAAAATAAAGCTCTATTTGTGGGGAAAAAATGATAAAAATGTTATTTGGGTACATGGTTGCATGACCGCGCAATTGTCATTCAAATTGCAACAGCGCTGAAAGCTGAAAAATGGCTTGGTCAGGAAGGGGGTGTTCGTGCCTGGTAGGCAAGTGGTTAAACAACTTTTTTTCCTTCAGAAATTACACTTGCTGGGACAGTTCTAATCACGGGAAACATGTGCCCCTTTACAGGCATACTATACACACCCCCTAGGTACGAAATTTTAAGAAATATTACACTTTTATTGTTTCACTTTAAGCATTATTAAAATCACTGCATTGATACATGTCCCCTGGGGCAGGGCTCAGGTCCCCGAACACTTTTTATGACAATAACTTGCATATAAGCCTTTAAAATTTGCATTTTAGATTTGTCCCATAGACTTTTACAGGGTGTTCCGGGGCTTTTTGAATTTGCCGCGAACACCCCAAATTGTTTGCTGTTCGGCGAACGGGCGAACAGGCAATGTTCGAGTCAAACATGAGGTTTGACTCGAACTCGAAGGTCATCCCTAGGTGGGACATTATATTCACTATCTTGACTATAGAGTCTAGCTGGAGGTTGTGTCTTGGACTTATTGGAGATGCTGGCTGAAAAAAGTGAACAGAGAGAAAATGTTTCCAAGTAACAGCAGAAGAAGATTACCACCCAGAAAATCGTCTCAGAATAATTATTTTTTTAACCATGCATTTGGCTGTATAATTAAAAACACGATGGCATGTTGCAAAGCTGACAAATATATGGATGCATTATTTGGTGTCATGTGGAAATAATGAGGTATGAATGAAGAAGTTGTGCATCAAGGCCAAAATCCTCATTGGTGATTACAACATTTATACTGTTTATCAGAAAAGCTAGTAAATCATTTGTTTTGTGAGAACCAATCTTGGTCATCTGTTAATAACAGCAGTACAGTTACTTAAAAGTCTTCACCAAATGAAATCTTTGCTCAGGCACTGTCCCACTATGCTGAGAATCATTCATTTTTGTCACATAATGTCATCACGGACGTCCCGAAGTCTTTCAGCTCTACTATCAATAAGTTATTGGGTAAAGCAGATGGCCCAAGCACAAACCAATAATGTATGTGCCTGGTGTTAACATAACAACTTGTTTATGACGTTCCAATTTATGTACCCATGTAGATAATACACCACAAATAGGCACAACTCAATTCAAGTATTAGTTCCAAGGCAAAGGACACAGTAGATTTTGGTTCCTTAAGGTCTTTTTCCCATTCTGTACTCATGACATTACTCTCATGTGCTCCCTTTGGCCTTAGAGGAGATAGTGCTATGAGAATATTGTTGAATAGGTTTCAACAAATAATTCTCTAGTTACACACTTGCTTCTGTAAATAAAATGTTTGCATTATTTATGTTTCTAATTAAGCTAGCTACAGTATGCTGTTTGAAAGCTTAACTTCCCCATCTGGACTATTAGATGGTATACATATGTCACCCAAATGGAAATAAATTTGGCCATTTGGCTACCTGGCTGACTGAATGATTCTTTACATGTAGGAAATAAATCAGATTATATTATCCATGTAAAGGAGGGATATGCAATTAACGGACCTCCAGCTGTTGCAAAACTACAAGTTCCATCATGCCTCTGCCTCTGGGTGTCATGCTTGTGACTGTCAGAGTCTTGCTATGCATCATGGGACTTGTAGTTCTGCAACAACTGAAGATCCGCTAATTGCATATCCCTGATGTATAGGGTATATTTTTTGTATTATAATTTTGCAATTCCATATAACATGATAGATAATAACTATAATGCATGTTGGCTTTTTTATGTGCCAGTAGCTGTTCCGTAAAGCAAATCTCAGTGACTAATTATATATTTGGTCCATGTCTATGTATTACTGCTCAGAATCAAGCACTTTTCACTGCTGTAAAAGAAAAAGAAATGGCATCTTGTTTGTAAAAAGAATTTCACGTATTAAAGGGAATCTCTCTACCTACTATTTTAGTGACGGATGGATCCCTTCTTACACAGCAAACATAAAAATTATCAGGGCTTTTTCTACTATTCATACTGCTTGTGAAACTTACAGAGCAATTCAAGGTAGCAAGTTCCATTACTTAATGTATAGTTTAAAGCTAGACCTAGACTGATGCACAAGACACAAATTGTAGCAGCTTTATATTCAATAATACATTTCTAAATGTATGTATCCTTAATGCAATTTAAAGTGGAACCACCACTTATCTGCTTCTTCCCCCCTCTGGTGCCACATTTGGCACCTTTCAGGGGAGGGGGAATGGATACCTGTTTTTGACAGGTACCCTTCCCCACTTCCGGAAGACAGCACCGCAGTGCCAACCCTCAGTAGTTCGGCCCCCCGCCTCCTTCCTCTGCTGCTGGGCCAGTTAGAAAGCACAGCATGCTTTGCGCATGTGCAGTAGGGAATCGGCTGTGAAGCGCAAAGGCTTCTCTGCCAGTTTCCCTAACGATGAATGGTGGCGACAGCCCCCGACAGCAGAGTTCTAAAAAAGGGAATATAAGAAACCAATGATCTAATGTGACGGCCCACATGGGGAAGATAAAGATAAATGGAAAAATAACTATCCATGCCAAAATAAAAACACACGTATGAACCGATAAAAGAGACCGTACGCTACCACACGCCCAGGATCAGCCAATTGAGTCTCGCCCGGGAGCTGAGGAAGGGGACCAACAGGAAAAACCGGGAGCAAGTACTTTGATGCATCTTTTTTCCTGACGAGTGGATAGAAGACTACGAAATGCGCCAAGCTTATTTCCGATGCATCTACTACATATCAAGAATTTTATATGGTTTAACCATGTTTTAAGATTCCATTGTGTGACATTGTTCATCTTGTACATGGGGGATTATATATGGAAATGTATGTATTATGTGCAACTGTGTTATATATTTCTACTATGCATATTATACTTCTTATGCTTTTATGCATGCTATATTGTTTTATGCTATGCCATTGATGGATATATTATACTTCTTATGCTTTTTTGCATGCTATATTGTTTTATGCTATGCCAATTATTGGTTTATTAATAAATATTATTTGTTTATAGCCATATGGTTATGTTTTGGTTCCAACACGCACACCACATTCAAAGTCCCAACCTTCCCCCCTTCTAAGCATACAAAGGTCATGGGGGTCCAGGTACTGCCCTGGGGAACAATGCAAACGTTTTTTAAAAAGATGATTTTTAAATGAGCAGTTATTTAATTACACTTAAATTAAAACAATAAAAATGAAAAATGTCTTTAACTATAGTGCTTGGGGGGGTCCTCTTAATCTGCCAGCAAAGTGGCACATCTGCACCGTGTATAGAACCTGCTGCAGCAAAAATGGCAGGCTTTCTTTATTTTGTAAACAACGACTTGGGGAGCCAGTCTGTATGATGAGGCCACAATTTAGAGCACTTGGAACAAAATTTGAGATTTCTTGGATAAATTCTGGAGTCCTATTCACAGACTTTGGATAGAACTAACAGGTGCGGAAAAAGGGCTAACAGCCCTGGGCATCATTGAGGCAGCCCCCTTCTCCACCGCTCCTCCTTTGACCAACAGAGGCCTTAAAACTAGCTTTTCCATGAGACTGTAACCTAGCAGAGTCTGGAAAGGCATTACATAAACTCCTCTTTAAGGTGTCCTCAAGATATTTCATCCTCTGCTCCCTCTGTGGAGATGGGATAAGTTCCGAGACTTTCCTTTTGTAACAGTGGTTGAGGAGGGTTGCCAACCAATAATGATCCTTCTCCTTGATACCACAAATTCTCGGTCCTTTCACAGGATTTGAAGTATAAGGGAGGCCATGCACTGCAAGTTTGCAGAGGCATGACAAGCAGAGTTCTCTGGGTCACTGAGAAAAACAGTATCTGGAACTGATTCCTCCCAGCCACATACTACTTCCAAGGGTTCTGGGGACGGAAAACCATCTTTTAAGGTTTGACGTATGTCTTCCACTGTTTCAATGCCTCCAAAACTGCCAGAATCCTCCTCTTCCCCCCATCTCCTCTTGCATGTTCTGTGGAGATGCAAGAAGGATGTCTGGATAAAGCGGGCCTTGAGAGTAAAGGAAGTCCTCCTCTTCCTCCCGCTGCTCTGCCTTGAGTGCCCTGTCCATAATGCCATGCAGAGTTTGGTCCAGAAGCAACACAACAGGGATTGTGTCACTAATGCATGCATTGTCATGGCTCACCATCCTTGTTGCCTCGTCAAATGATGACAGTACAGTGCATGCATCCTTTATCAGCAGCCATTGGCATGGGGAAAAAAAGCCAAGCTGCCCTGAGCCTGTCGTTGTGCCATACTCACAAAGGTACTCATTACCGGCCCTCTGCTGCATGTGCATCCACTGCAGCATTGCCAACGTTGAGTTCCACCTGGTGGGCATGTCACAAATCAGGTAGTTTACGGTCAGTTGGAATTCCCACTGAATTTCAGACAACCGAACACTGGCTGTGTATGACCACCTGAAATGGCTGCAGACTCTTCTGGCTTGCTTTAGAAGATCTTGCAACCCTGGGTACCTGTTTAAGAAACACTGCATCACCAAATTAAGGACATGTGCCAGGCATGGCACATGTGTCAATTTTCCCTGTTGAAGGGAGGACAGGAGGTTAGTGCCATTATCACACACCACCAGTGCTGGCTCAAGCTGGCGTGGTGTGAACCACCTCTGGGCCTGCCCCTGCAGAGCTGCAAGAATCTCTGCTCCGGTTTGGCTCCTGTCCCCTAGACAGACCAGCTGAAGCACTGCATGACATCTTTTAGCCTGACTCATTGAATAGCCCCTTGAACGCTTAGGGGGTACTGGTGGTTCATAGGACAATTCAGCAGAGGATAGCATGGACGAGGTGGAGGGGGTGGAGCTGACAAATCTTGCATCATCACCACCAGCCGTATGGAGACGTGAAATATAGCATCCCTGACCATGCTTGCTGGACCACATATCAACAGTAATGTGGACATTGCTACTGACTGCCTTGCCCAACAATGTCACAACATTGCCTTCCACGTGATGGTACAGAGCTGAAATGGCCTTACGTGTAAAGAAATAGCATCTGAGAACCTGCTCTTTTTAGTACAGCACATGTTGTAAATTCACGGGAGGGAGCAGAATCCACCAAACAGAAAGGCAGGAGTTGTAAAGCCAGCAATTTGCACAAGCTGGAATTTAGATGCTGGGCATATGGGTGGCAGGGACTGTATTTTTTTTCCATTGCAGCAAGGATCTGTGACACCCTTCGCTATACCATCATCCCTGTCAGTGGGGCTGCTGAGAGGTCATGAGATATAGCGGGGTAGACCTGAAAGGTGAGGAGTGAGGAGGAAAAGAATTGTGACCCTTTTGTGTGGCTTTCAGATGCTCTTGTCGTGGTAGGTTAAATGCCTTGTCAAGCATGTGATACCCAAATGGCTAGTGTTTTTGCCACGCTTGATCTTCTTGAGACAAAGTTTGCAAATTGCAACAGTGCCATCAACTGCACATGTGCTAAAAAAAAGGCCCGTACAGCTGATCTGTGGGAAGTGGGCCGGGAGATAACAGCTTCCCAATCTGATGGCATAGAATGGCTGCTCTCTCCTCTTCCATGATGACTGAATCCGGATGACATCCTGCCTCATTGGGGTTGTGCCTCACCCTCACTTTCCTCCTCTGCTCTATCTGGCACCCAAGCCATGTCAGTGGCCTCTTCATCATCATCCCCTCCATCCTCATCATCACTGGAGCCAACCTGGCAATACGCTGCGGCTGGGGGAACATGACTGCTAATTTCTTGTTTATCAGTGTTCTCCCTTCTCTTTAGGCTCATGTTCCTACCCTCCTCATTTCAGAACCAACATCAGTATCAAGTTATGCCTGTACATCGTCAAGCAGCAAGTGGCTGATTCTGTGTTCAAATAATTCAGCTGACTCCTCCATGCATGATGCTGGGGCTATGGCAGGAGTAGCTGTGGGCAAGAAGGCAGATTAAACCGCTCTGGTAGCTGCGGTGGACTGTACTCTAGTCTCTGCTTGGGTGATAGAGGATGAGGAGGATGAGGATGGTTTAGTAAAGCAGGCCACCACCTCCTCTGCATGCTGTAGCTGAAGGCACATGCAACATTACTAAAGAGAGAAAATGGTGCCCTGCCTTAGGACGGACCACGGACGCCTGTGGGCACAGATGCTGTTGGCCATCTCACAGTGACACAGGAACGTCTGCCCCTCCTTGTTGGCCTCCTGGACATGATGGGGGGGGGGATTATTACCAAAATGTAATATAGATGGGGAATGTGTAATTGAATGCCCTTTATTCAATGAAAAGTTGACAGATAACCCGCAGCAACCCAAAAAAGGGGGGTGGGTGTACAGCACTGTATACAGCACTAAATGTTATGTAATGCAGTGTAAAATACTGCACTACACAGACACACTTCACTAAAACTACAATTTACTGCAGTAAAACTGCACTGGCACACTCAAATATACTGCAGTAAAACTGTACTGACACACTACAATACACTGCAGTAAAACTGCACTGATGCACTATAATAGACTGTAGTATAAGTGCACTGACGCACTACAATATAATTCAGTAAAAGTGCACTGAAGCACTACAATATACTCAAGTAAAAGTGTGCTGACACACTACAATATACTGCTGTAAAAGTGCACTGACGCACTACAAAAAAAACTGCAGTAAAAGTGCACTGACACACTACAATATACTGCAGTAAAAGTGCACTGACGCACTACAATATACTGCTGTAAAAGTGCACTGATGCACTATAATATACTGCTGTAAAAGTGCACTGACACACTACAATATACTACTGTAAAAGTTCACTGAAAAATGGGGGTGTGCTGCACTGTATACAGAACTAAATGCTATGTAATGCAGTGTAGAATAATACACTACACAGACACACTTCACTGACACACTACAATATACTGCAGTAAAAATGCACTGACGCACTTAAATATACTGCAGTAAAACTGCACTGACACACTATAATACACTGCAATAAAAGTGAACTGATGCACTACAGTATAATGCAGTAAAAATGCACTGATGCACTACAATATACTGCTGTAAAAGTGCACTGATGCCCTATAATATACTGCTGTAAAAGTACACTGACACACTATAATATACTGTTGTAAAACGGCACGGACACACTATAATACACTGCATTAAAAGTACACTGACACACTACAGTATAATGCAGTAAAAATGCACTGACGCACTACAATATACTGCAGTAAAAGTGAAATGACGAACTACAATATACTGCTGTAAAAGTGCACTGGCGCACTATAATATACTGCTGTAAAAGTGCACTGACGCACTACAATATAATCTGGTAAAAGTACACTGACACACTACAATATAATGCAGTAAACGTGCATACTACAATATACTGCAGTAAAAGTGCACTGGCGCACTACAATATACTGCTGTAAAACTGGCCTCACACACTTCAATATACTGCAGTAAAACTGCCCTGACACACTACACTGATGCTTGTAGCAATGAACAGAGCCCTGTTCTAGCTTTCTCCATCCCAACATCACACTGCAAATGGCTCCTCTGGGAAGGAACCTTTTATAGTATAGCGTGGGTCTATGAGAAATGAGCCATGATTGGGCACAGTCATTATTACTTTCTACAATCATGGCTCTGACAGTGTTCTGTAGCCTGATTGGGCAAAGCCTTCATTGCTTCAGCCAATCAGGGATTAGAATACACTGTGCAGCGTGCAATGCATTGTAGGGAGTTTGGCTTGCTGAACAAACGGTTGAATGCCCTGACAATTCTGGTGCTCACCGAACGAGTGAACAGCCAATATTTGAGCTAAACTTTTGCTTGGCTCGAACTGTTTGCCCAAAACACTACCAAATTGCCAATCAGTTGTAATGCGGTGCAAGGAGTATGCTTATAGACCAGAGGCTTATTTAACTTACTTAACAAAGCCATTAACTCCACTTCAGTTTTTTTAATGTATGTGGAAAAATACATAAGAAATGTACTGCACTGGTTATATATTGTACATTTTTGATTTCCCAAGGATTCCTAGGCTGCTAGTCTGCTGGTGTGGGTTCTGGTTTCTGAGTTGGGTTCCACATGGTAGAACTTCTGCTTGTTATCTGGATATTTAAGCCATGCATAGACAGGGACAACCTTGTTGTGGCTCCTATCTTGTGAAAAGGAATTTACTGGGCATTTGTTCACATGTGGCTATGGCTGGACACCATGCCCCTCTGAGGAAGTATGCACAGAAAGAAATGTGTTTGCTAAAGCTTAGCCTTACAGCAAGCAAAGGCATGCACTGTAAAGGCATCCCATATTTCCAGGCCTTCTAGAAAAATGATTAGAATTCCTTTGGAGAGACTTTATCTTCCTTATGGGGATTATCCTTAACTCTGTATACATGGGGAAGCGGCACATTTGGTCCTGATCTACACATGCAACTTTGGCATTTGTGGAGGAGTACATCTGGTGAACATTGAATTGGACGGTATTGCATTATATACACTGGATATGCCCCCAGGACTTAATACATAGTGACACCATGCTGTATAACCCACAAGCTTTGTGTACGAATACCAGCCTTGGTGGATATTATGCAATGTACTCTATAGTTCATTCTATTGCATGCCAAGTGGGAGTTATCCTCATTGTAGTACTGTTCTTATAGGCTGGGAGGAGTTATCACACCAGAGGCAGGACATTATATACTGTATACTGAATGACATTATGGGATGGGGCCAGTGATTGCTTTGCAAGGCCCAATTTTACCTGAGCTGAGAGTGTGACCCCCATAGTATGGAGTGCAATATCAGTTTCACTCAGGGAAGAAATTAATATCTACATATCTGGCTCCTGAGCAGGTTTATTAAAGGACATCCTTCCACATTGCCACAATACATCTGCTCTCAGGATTGCTAAACAGAGAATATTCTCCAAATACACAACCTGGTATTACAGTGTGATTTGAGCAATAGTAATCTGTATTTTGCAGAGTTTTGGTACTTTGTGTCATCATCATCTGAACTGCCCAATATTAGATCGCTCATATGGAGTTTGCCCTGTATGTTTGACACACAAGCTGGTGATAAAGCTACATAAGCTACATACTGTGGAGACCATCTCTTTAGAAATAAAAATCTCTATATTTGTGGAATGTAAACGGTTGGTTTGGCTGTAACTTGTTTATTATTTTCAGATTGTGGTTACAACCTCTGAGTTCACCAAGAGAGTGATATTGGAACTTATTTCACATCATGACTTATGAAAATGTTGCACCCTTGTATCTTTTTTGGGGGGTACTAACGATTGGCACCATAGAGATATCTACGACAATATGTACATATTCCTGTATGAAATAATTCAACCTACAAATACTGTAGCTGCTGACTTTTAATATTAGGACACTTAACTGTCCAGGGATCCCACAATGTCAGTACCCCAGCCAATTTTTCCATCAGCTCTCGGGTGCTGTGGCCGCCATTGCTTCTAAGATAAACTGGCAGTGAAGCCTTGCGGTTCCTACTGCGCATGCCGGAAGCGCGCTGCGCTTTCTGAATGGCCCGGCGGTGGGGGAAGGAGGAGTGGTTGTGAACTTCTGGGTGATCTCTAAATGCCAAAAACAGGTGAGGCAGATAAGCTTCCACTTTTTAGTGAGGCTCCACTTTAAGTATTACGTTTGTGTCGCTGCGTAATAATAGCTGGTATTGTAATGAGATGTCTTTCTTTATTATTTCTTCTTTCCATGCTATATCTAACTGTGTTGTTACTACACATTTGGATACACATTTGGAAGATGTGGTTATATAAACAATTTCATGAAATAATTCAATATTATAGATGCGTTCAGGGCACTGCAATGTGTTTTATAGTTTTTATTGATTTTTATAGCAATAAGGTGTGATGTTTTGGTATACAATATATAGTATAGTGGGTATTGATATTACTAGCTACACACATATTATCTTTTGTGAGAGGTGTTAAAAATTTAAAGAAACACCCAAACTGGGTGAACATTTTAGGAGGATATCCATATTAGTAGTAGTATAAGTCAACATGCTCTTGGTGGTCTACCTAAGTCAGGGCAGAACAGCACAGTGGGCACAATAGCCTAACACGATCTAAGATGGTATATTCAGAATACCTGGTTACTGTTTGTAAGATGCTTTCCAGCAGTGGTTGTCCTTTTGTTCTAAATCAGCACCTGATTAAAAATAAGTCTTGAACTATAAACTTCCTTTCTTTATGATAAGACAGAGGTGCTTGTATTCAAAATAATAATCAGATTCTGTAAGGTTAATGGCCATTTCACACATTGCAGTGACCATCATTTTTACTCACTGGATGAATGCCAGCCAATGCTAAGACACACAGAAACGATTGTTTTCTGTGGGTCTTTGTTATACTGCAAAGCAGCCCAGAGCTGTGCTGCAGCAATCTGCGATAAAATTCAAACATGCTGTATTTTATCAAAGCCACTTGAGGCTCCCATGTCACTGTACAAGCGCAAAGCATGGCAGTGCTGCACAGTAACTTTTGTGCACTTCAAATAAGTTAATACAAAAAAAGGGAGCTGTGTGATGTACTGAAACATACATAACACTGCCTCATACCACTGACTCACTGCAGTCAGAACAGACAGCTGCCACACACTAAACTGCTGTGGTTTAGTGTGTGACAGTTGTCCTGTTCAAAGTGAGTGGGCCCAAAGAGAATGTTCTTAGGAAAGGTTAGGTTTCTGTCATGGTTATCCTAGAGATATTTGGCAAAGGAACCTGAGAATGATACTTTCTCAGATAATGTTGATGTTTTTTTGGGAAATCAAGGTAAACCAGCTGGTTTAGGGTTGCCTTTTCTTCAAGCCAAACCCGAACACTTTTCTGGCGCGCGGCATTTTTTTTTTGTAGTATACACTATTGACAATAGGATTGTAAAAGATCTTGGAAACCTTTGGGTGGCTTAAAGAGAGTAGTAACACAGTGTGCTGTGTACACAATGATGAACAGAGAGTAAAGCCACATTGCGTTTACTGTGGAAGGGGCCTAAATTAACCCACCCTACCTACAACACCCCTTACTATCCACTGCACCCTAACCTTCCACTGACAATTCAAAGTAGCCCACTCTACCTATAGCAACTCACGCTATCAACAACACACCAAAATGGCCCATTCTATCTCAACACTCCAAATCAGTCAATCATATCTAAGGCACCCCAAAGTTGACCACCCTAACCACAGCACCCCAAAGAACCCCACACCAGTGGGATGCACAGGGGGAGGCAATGGGGTGGATGGGGGGCTGCAGAGTGGTCAGGGGGGCGGCATAGTAGTCAGAGGAGGGCACAGTGGGATGCACAGAAGGACAGTGGGATGGACAGTGGATGGACAGAGGGACCGTGGGATGGACAGGGGACCGTGGGATGGACAGGGGACCAGGGGATGGACAGGGGACAGTGGGATGGACAGGGGGACCGTGGGATGGACAGGGGGACAGTGGGATGGACAGGGAAACCGTGGGATGGACAGGGGGACAGTGGGATGGACAGGGAAACCATGGGATGGACAGGGGGACCATGGGATGGACAGGGGGACAGTGGGATGGATAAGGGGACCATGGGGTGGACAGGGGGACTGTGGGATGGACAGGGGGACAGTGGGATGGACAGGGGGACCGTGGGATGGACAGGGAAACTGTGAGACAGGGGGACAGTTGGATGGACAGGGGGACAGTGGGATGGATAAGGGGACCATGGGATGGACAGGGGGACAGTGGGATGGACAGGGGGATCGTGGGATGGACAGGGAAACCGTGAGACAGGGGGACAGTGGGATGGACAGGGGGACTGTGGGATGGAGGAGGGGACCGTGGGATGGACAGGGGGACCATGGGATGGACATGGGGACATGGGGATGGACAGGGGGACAGTGGGATGGACAGGGGGACAGTGGGATGGACAGGGGGACCGTGGGATGGACAGGGGGGGCAGTGGGTTGGACAGGGGGACTGTGGGATGGACAGGGGGACAGTGCGATGGACAAGGGGACCATGGGATTGACTCGGGGACCGTGTGATGGACATGGGGACCGTCAGATGGCGAACAGAGAGTAAAGCCACATTACCATGGAAGGGGCCAAAATTAACCCACCCTAACTACAACACCCCTTAAGGACAGTGGAATGAACAGAGGAAAAAGAGGGACAGTAGGATGGTGCTGCTACCACTAACACCAGTACACGTAGGCACACTTGTCACCTCCCGATCACCCCCCGATCGCCCCCCCCCCCCCAGTTACCCCCTTCACTCCCTGTCACAGTGTCACCAAGTGCAGTTTTCAGATTTTTCACTGATCACTGTACTGGTGTCATTTGTGACACTAATCAGCATTAGGGCAGTTAGTAGTAGGCCCAGGTAGCTTTAGGGTACCGCCCTAACCCCCCCTAATAAAGGTTTAACCCCTTAATCACCCCTGTCCCCAGTGATCACTGTATTAGTGTCATGGGTGACGCTGGTTAGTTAGTTTGTTTTTTATAGCATCAGGGTACCCGCCATATATTACCTAATAAAGGTTTAACCCCCTGATCACCTGGCGGGTGACATCAGTTAGGTTTTAGCATCATTTAGAGTCCGCGTCATCCCCAGGCAGCGCCAGATTAGTGCCAGTAGCGCTAACACCAAAGCACGCACCATACACCGCCCTTAGTAGTATAGTATTTAGGGTTCCCAAAAATGCAGCGTTAGCGGAATCAGCTCAGATACCTGCTAGCACCTGCGTTTAGCCCCCAGCCCAGTCCAGCCCACCCAAGTGCAGTATCAATAGATCACTGTCACTTAGAAAACACAAAACACATAACTGCAGCATTTGCAGAGTCAGGCCTGATCCCTGCGAATGCTAACAGTTTTTTGGTAGCGATTGAAGCAGGCTCTGACAATCAGGTGCTCTTTTTGCCTTTTTGCCTGTGAGTTGCACTAGTTGTACCCGTAAATTTAGAGGACACAATGTCCAATCGAGGGAACACTAGTGAAGAGGCCTACATGTTTCTGAGCATGACAGATGAGAGTGAAAAGGAAGTCACCCATCTGTCAGATTCAGGCTCAGAATACGAACCAGTAGACAGCAGCGGCACCCTGACAGATAGCTATGATGACAGAGTTGTGGTCCCTGGTAAGGTCAGTCATACCCGACCCCGTTCTTCTGTTGTTGAGGTGCAAGAACCCCAGGGCTCTCGTATAGAGCAGAGAGCCAGTACTAGTGCCTCTCATCCTTCTGGGGAACTGGCAAGCACCAGCAGCCTAGTACATCCTGGTCGTACATCCAGCACTGCAGTATCACGTGCTGACGTGGCGAGTCCCATAAGTGCAGTTCAAGCTGGTGCAGTGGCTAGCACAAGTAGTGTCCCGCAGTCACCAAGAAGACAAACACAGTCCCGTTGAGCCCATAGTGCCCTTCCTGCTGAATTTGCCAATCCTAATTGTGAGCCCACCACTTCTGCAGCACCCGTACTTCCCCCATTCACTGGCCAACCCGGAATTCAGGTGGAAACTGTTTATTTTACGTCACTTCATTTTTATTTGCTGTTTTTTACGGAAGATCTCTATAGATCTATTGTGGACAAAAGCAATTTGTATGCTGGTCAATTCATCGCCATTAATCCCCATTTGAACCTTACCAGAGAATGGAAACCTATTACGGTTTCCGATTTTAAGACCTTTCTGGGCCTATCCCTCCTCATGTGCATGTTAAAAAAAGTGAGTTGTGGTCATATTGGTTCACTGACCCAATTCACCATATGCCTGTGTTCTCTGCTTGCCTGACCAGGACACGATACAAGCAGATCTTGCGGTTCAAGCATTTTATGGACAATGAAATTTGTCATCATTGGGGTGACCCTGAATACAATCGGCTCCACAAAATTTGCCCCTCGTAAATCTATTCTATTGCTCTGCTCTGTTTTACTGTATTTTATAACTGCAATGTTTTATTGTTAATATGTTTTATCATGTTTGCTGTTCAGGTATGTAATTATTTTATACTTTACTGTTTACTATATTTTATTGTTAACCATTATTTTCTTTTCAGGTACGCCATTCAGCTGCAGCACTGATTTATTTATCTTGACAGCAACAGCATTTGCTCTCACGATACGTAAATCAGCGACTCCAGCGACTCCATCGTTGTAGCAGGTGATTTCACCTCCACAGTTAAAGAAAAACGCTGCATGTATGCCCATCATTAAAAGTGGGTGGATGCAGGGCGGTATTCTAATAGCGGGCATACCCACCGATCTGTCTCTTTTTTCGTTCAGCCCAACAAGGAAAAGCAACGTACTGGTATGTTGCTGGACTTTGAGTGGTTATACCAGAGTGATGCCTGCAGGTTTAGGTATCATCTTTGTATCGTTCTTTTCAGCCAGCGGTCGGCTTTCATGTAAAAGCAATCCTAGCGGGTAATTAGCCCCTAGACTGCTTTTACAAGCAGTGGGAGGGAACAACCCCCCCGCCATCTTCCATGATTTCCTTGGGCTCTCCTGTCCCACTGGGGAACCTGAGAATGCAGCCATTTGTTCTGCCAGCTGACCATGAAGCTGATTGAAGATCAGAATGGCTCCAATCATCTCTATGGACTAAGAACCATTGGTTTCGCCGGATATAAAAGCTCCATTGGGAAATTGGGAAAGCATCTTATCACATCGATCTTGGTGTGGTCAGATGCTAGACTAATAGACCCCAATTTTTTTTATTAGAAAAGAGTACCTGTCACTACCTATTAATATCATAGGGGGTATTTACATTCCCTGTAATATTAATAAAAATTATAAAAAATAAAAGGAACAGTGTAAAAAAAAAAAAATAAAAAATAAAAAAAATGCCCTGTCCACCCGTGCTCGTGCGCATAGGCGAACTGTCATATGTAAACAGCAATTGCACCATGCATGTGAATTATCACCGCGAATGTCAGATCAAGGGCAGTAATTCTAACAGTAGACCTCCTCTGTAAATTTAAAGTGGTAACCTGTAAAGGCTTTTAAATATGTGTGTAGTTTGTCGCCTCTGCGCGGTTGTGCACAGTTTTAAAGCATGTCGTGTTTGGTATCTAAGTACTCAGCATAAGATCATCTTATATATTTTACCTAACATTTGGGCAAGATAGTGAGTTTTAGTACATTACAATTCAAAAAAGTGTTTTTTTTTTCAAAAAAATTGTGTTTGAAAAATCGCTGCGCGAAATGAAATCACCATTTTACACCCTTAGAAAGCCTGAAGGCGGTTATTGGTTTTCGGGGGCCTGTACGCAGCCAGGCTCCCAAAAAGTCTCACACATGTGGTATCCCCGTACTCAGGAGAAGCAGCAGAATGTATTTTGGGGTGTAATTTCACATATGCCCATGGCATGTTTGAGCAATATATCATTATTTATCAACTTTGTCCAAAAAAATAAAAAATTCAATGTGCTCAACAAGCTTCTCAGCAAATTCCTTGGGTGTCTACTTTCCAAAATGGGGTCATTTGGGGGGGGGGGGGGGTTGTTGTACTGCCCAGCCATTTTAGCACCTCAAGAAATGAGATAGGCAGTCATAAACTAAAAGCTGTGCAGATTCCAGGAAATGTACCCTAGTTTGTAGATGCTATAACTTTTGCCCAAACCAAGAAATATATGCTAATTGATTTTTTTTTTACCCAAGACATGTGGCTGAATGCTTTTTGGCCTAAATGTTTGACTAAAATTTAGTTTATTGCATTTTTTTAATAACAAAAAGTAGAAAATATCATTTTTTTTCTAAATGTTTGGTCTTTTTTCATTTATATTGCAAAAAATAAAAACTACAGAGGTGCTCAAATACCACCAAAAGAAAGTTCTATTTGTGGAAAAAAAAAAAAGGACACTAATTCAGTTTAGGTACAGCATTGCATGACCACGCAATTACCAGTTAAAACAGCGCAGTGCCAAATTGTAAAAAGTGCTCTGGTCAGGAAGGGGGTAAAAACTTCCTGGGCTGAAGTGGCTAAAGTTTTGAACAATAAATCCCCATATTTTTAGTGCACCAAAGCATCACATTCTTATTCCCCTATTGCTACAGCTGACATTAACCACTTAAGGACCGGAATATCTTCCCCCTTAATGACCAAGCCATTTTTTGCGATATGGCACTGCATCGCTTTAACTGACAATTGCGCTGTTGTGCGATGCTGTACCCAAAAAATTATATGTCCTTTTTTCCCCACAAATAGAGTTTTCTTTTAGTGGTATTTGACCCCCTCTCCGTTTTTATTTTTTGCGCTATAAACAAAAAGACACCGACAATTTTTTGAAAAAAAAAAAATGTCTTCATCAGTTTAGGCCAATATGTTATCTTCTACATATTTTTGGTAAAAAAAATCGCAATAAGCATATATTGATTGGTTTGCGCAAAAGTTATAGCGTCTACAAAATAGGATAGATTAATGGCATTTTTATTATAAATTTTTTTTTAATAGTATTGATCAGCAATTTTTAGCGGGACTGCGACATTGCAGCAAACAGATCGGATACTTTTGACACTTTTTTGGGACCACTGACATTTATACAACGATCAGTGCTATAAAAATGCACCGATTACTGTATAAATGACACTGGCAGGTAAGGGATTAACACTAGGTGATCAAGAGGTTAAATGTGTTCCATGGGAGGTGTTTCTAACGGTGGGGGGGGGAGTGGACTGACTGGAGGAGGAGAGAGATCGCTGTTCCTGATCACTAGGAACAGACGATCACTCTCTACTCTCCTGTCAGAACAGGGATCTGTTTGTTTACATTGACAGATCCCTGTTCTGGCTCTCTGTGAAGCAATCGCGGGTGGCCGGGCAGATATCGTGGTTGCCAGCCACGCGCATCGGCTTCACCGCCATGCAGCACAACCTGCCGCAGTCTAATGACGGCGGCTGGTCGGCAAGTGGTTAAAGTTAGGCAATCCCCTGTATTCAAAATAGCAGACAAACCTAAAAGGAGAGGCAAAGTTTCAGCATATGGAGGTAGTAGGTGACAAGTCTTGGAGTGGTGGTAAGGTCACCCCACCAAAGGACAGGGCATATTCCGGGTGGGGGGGGGGACAGTCATAAAAACAAGCCTTGTATTTTCATGAAAGGTTTGCTTTAAACAAGACAATGAATAAGATAAGCACTTACCCTGTTACCTGAAACAATATGATGAGAGCCGGCTTATGGGACAAACTTTATTCTATAGCTCTGTTTTCTTTCTCAGATAGTGATGGATATCTGCCTTACATACTTGTTTGTAGCAATGTTGAACATGTCTTTGCATGTAAAATGTAATAAGGAATTAGCCTCTATCTGATCTATTTGTTCAAGTAACTAGTTAAAACATTTGTTTCTGGTTTGTTCCTTTGTGGCTCTTTATCGAAGATTCAAGGAGAACAAATACAGGAATCAGTAGAATGTTGACAGTGCTTTAGATATTGTTTTCTATCCAGTTAAAGCAGGAATGTTGAATATTATAGGCCATTTTGTACATGTGTGTTTATGCATATGGCTTTATGATGTAAAAGGGAGTTGAACTGGGACATGTGTCATTCAGTTGCAATGCAACCCTACACCTAATACCTTGCACTTTTTAGGCTATAAATATATATACTAAAGCATTATGGTAGTTTTTTTAACCTGTGTGTGTTTTTTTTAAAGGTAGTTTCTATTAGTGTTTTAGTATGAGAAATCATACATTTATTTACAACATCAAAATATATCATCAAACAATATGCGTCCACCAATGGCAAGGTGTTTCTACATCAAGACAATAGCCTGTTATGCATTAAAAACAGTCAATCATGTCTTTAAAGTCTGATGGGAAATAAATATTATCATATATAACAAATATGTAACTATTATATTGTACTGTCTCTATTGCAACAAATATATCTAAACTGAAAATATGACATTGTTTTGTTAATCACTGTTGTACTGTTTCTATTTAATCGCCTCATTGTGTTATTCTGTATAGAATACTTGAAAAGCAACAATCATTCTACAGGTATATGGGATTATAAAATCTTTCGTGTTGAGTCCATAAACGTGAGAAAAGAGTAAAATGTAGATAAAAAATAAATATAAATAAATATATATAAGTGAGCAGTCCTTAGGTGTATTAGGTGAAAAGTGAGCAGTTCAACATCTAGAAGTGATTTCTCGTGTTGATATACTCCAGGTGTCTATCCAAGCACCACTTTATCCTGTATGTCTTCTGCCTAGGCAGAGACACACACGCTGAGCCAAAGGAAGTGCTGGGGCTGATGTGGATGACTGTACCAACAAAAAGCAAGTCACATACTGTTATATTATGCTGATCTAAAGAGTAATCTTTGTACATTTATTACTTTAGGGGTTACCTGTGAGGGCATCTTTGTAATTTTTAAACCGGGATTACACTATGTATACCACTCTATTTTTATGACGGTTTTATTGGGATATGATATGCCCCTGGACCCTTGATGCAGTGCTGTGACCCTGGTGTTATTATATGCTGAGAAGGTTACCTGGCTGGTTTTTCCTATCTTATCATTGGACCGGTGGTGATGTGAATGCAGTGTGTACCCTGGTGATGACATATTTCTAAAAGGCTATTTTACTCTGTCTATCTGGTGAGTTTAACCCCATAAGGGGAGTGTGCCTCACGTGGTGAGAAGACATACAGGATAAAGTGGTGCTTGGATAGACACCTGGAGTATATCAACACGAAAAATCACTTCTAGATGTTGAACTGCTCACTTTTCACCTAATACACCTAAGGACTGCTCACTTATATATATTTATTTATTTTTATCTACATTTTACTCTTTTCTCACGTTTATGGACTCAACACGAAAGATTTTATTATCTTATACGTTTTAGTGCTGTTTTAGTATCTCTTTTTACAGGAAAATATACTGTTCAATTTTATACTATCATCTATTCACATTTTTTTATATTTAAACAGCTACTTAGTTTAATTTTATATATAAGTATTTTTTAAGACTCATATTTATTTATACATTCATCAATATATTTGATAAGGTCTGTCTGTATGTGGTACTGTGGGGATACATCCGGCGCTGAGTTGTGTATATATAGGCCATTAATTATACACTCCACTTGTTTATAGGTATATGGGATTGCATTTAACACCAGGGGAAATATATCTTCTTCAAACTTTTTTGGACAGCCACAAGCCTTGTATGTTACTGTATATGAGTGTTAGTTTGACTGGAGCATAAGGGGGTGAGTGGTTGGATTTAAACTGAGTAATAGACCTACATACCCCTGAATATCCCACATGTTCAATGTATAGGTTACCAAGCTTTCAGATTTGTAACCAATGGAGTTGGGAAGATTGATTGTACTTAAAGGTGATTTATTGAAGTCAATGAATGTAGTACTTATATTAGAGTCAGGAAAATAGAATGGTGGCCTCCATAAGACATCAGATAAAAATGTACATATATTAGTCATTATTACTATAAACATTGCTCAGCATGACACGTGAAACCTTAACCAAAAAATTAAAAGTGACTTTTCAGTGATTAACAAAACCCGATTGCCTTGGAAATACACTATCACACTATATCGGATTAAATACAGAATACTAAAAAGGTCAAAGTAATGTAGTGCTTATTTTAATTCATGCAGCGTAGGACACATTAAATGTCTGAATTCGCATACTTGGTAATTACAACAAAAAAAGCACAATGTTTGTTAGATGCATTATCACAAACCATCTCACATTTCAATCCACAATTGCTAAAAGCACATCATTTTAGTAATATTTGTTAATTAAGTATGCTACATGAGTACTAGGAACATGTCAGGTTTTTTGGGTGAACACAATGCTTTGCACTTTGACATGTGTAATAAAACTTTTCTTGTACTTGAAGAAAATGATCTATGGAACTCACAATATTTTAAAATCTCACAAAGCTTTTTCATAAGATATCAATTTTGTTAATACCATATAATTAAAACATGTCAGTGCATAGCAAGTTGCAGTCTAAATTAATGACTATGTGAATTATTTTAATTAAATAACCAATTACAGAAAAATCATAAGCATGAGAGCTGACATTTAAATGAATGTCATTTAAATTGCTTCCGAACATTGTCTCATCTAGAACACTAATGTGGAATGAACTACCGTATCAACATAGATTATCATTTTAAAATACATTAAGTGAAGCGATTGAAAAATATACAATCAATATATAAATAGCAAGAAATAATAAAGACAAAAAAGCATGAAAAACAACTAACTACTTTAGAAATATTTGTGAAACAGTAATGCAGTGCAGAATTGCTTGTATTCGGAAAGAGTGTTCTTCCTGAACGTAAGAAATTGCACAACATGCATTCTGATATGAAACATTATTATGAAATAATAAAATCAAACAAAAAGTTAATTTTTTTTAATTAAATGTTTATCCAAGGCAATAAAAATAAATACATTGTTGAAGGTACATTTCTTCACAGATAGTAAATACTGATGCCTTTATTTCAACATAATGCAGCAACTGGATTGTCTGCAGAGTACCATAAACTATAGCAGACACTCGCAGGGTGTCAGAGTGTACAAAAATATGTCTATGTTTATTAGACCTTTTGAAATGTTTTGTTTCTTCTTTAACAACTTTATATTCTTTTGTTGAAAATTGCCAGCTCATCGATTGGTATTTTTCATGCTTCTGTATTACTATCGTCTTGGTGTTTCATCTCAGTATAGTGATCGTTAACAGAGTGAGTAACAACCAAACTCACCAACTTTGTGAAGCTTTAGAGATCCTTTTACTGAAGTGTTATTGCATGAATTATGTAAGTGTTGGTGTTAGAATTTATATGTGTTTCATAGCTCGGGGGAAAGAGCTGGAAGCTAGTGTCAAAAAGCTTTAATTGAGGCCCCGATTGGGGATCCAGTTTGTACCTGGCCTTGAAGCAAGAGCTGTTTCTAAAAAAAAGGTTGGACACAGCTTCTCAATTAGCTGCCATGGCAAGATTCAGTAAGGGCTTATTTACACTTGCTTCGACTTCAACACACATTTAAGTCCCTACCGCTTCAACATGTTTTTTTTTAATGTGTGTTTGATGCTTTAGTGATGCTTCAGTGATGCTCCAATGATGCTTTTTTTTAAGCTTTAATGAAGCTTTGCAAATGCCCTGTGTGTTGATTTTCTATTTGTTTTTAAAGGGGCCCAGTAGAACCCCAGCTCAGTAGTACCCCCCTATAGATCCCACACTGAGTAGTAACCCCCAGCTCACTAGTAACCTCTAGTTCTACTAATGCCTTGCTCAGTATTAACCTCCAGCTCTGCTGATCCCCCACTTAGTAGAAACCCCCAGCTCTGCTGATCCTTTGATTTGCTGACCCTACTCTCTTTCTGGTCCCTGCTCACCTCCCACTATATTGTTTTCATTCTGCGCACCACATGTGACATTGCTAGTTTCTCCTGCTCCAGGTCCCCCAGCTCTGCTGATCCTCTGCTGCTCAGTCCTCTCTCTTAAGTCCCTGATCACCTTCCACTATAGCATTCCCATGTAGCACAGCACATGTGCCACCTGTTAGTTGCTCAGCTCCAGATTGGAACCCGCTCACCTTCCTGCTGCTCATCGCTGCACACCAGATGTAACGTCTGCACCGGACACTTTCAGAATATATACACATGAACTGGGAGTGACTGATGATGACGTCTTACTGGTTCGCTGGTTGGTTTCCCAGTGCATCCTGGGATATATCATACCAGCAAATGCAATGTGTAACAGGACTGAAAGCTTACCATTTTATTTAGTGACAGATTCTTTTATTGGCATTCAGAGCACTTTGAAAAAGCGTGTCCAATGTCACATTTTGAAGCAAGTGTAAACAAACCCTAAGGAGCACTATTTTATACATATTCTGGCAGAAGGAGATTCTGAAGAAAGCTAAAGAGAGCAAACCTGCCAACAGCAAGAGCAGAGAAATACAGCAATGACACTAGACATACATTTAAACTTGTTTAAAGATAGCAGTTACTAAGAAACATCACACAAAATACTCCCTGGCCAACATAAGAGCAACAGTGACTGCAGTTTAGAAAAGCTTGTAAAATCAAAATGTTTTAACCTTGTTTTCTAGTTACAGAGCAATCAATAGAGTGTGATTGCAATCTAACAATCTGCTTGTAGCTACACGTAGCTACAGACGGCAGGTGGCGTGTTCCCTCACTTCCACCTCCATTATCCAACTTTCTGGGATGCTTAGACTAGATGCATACCCACTAGAAAATCTTCAGCAGTGTAGCATGGTTACACTGTAATTACAAATCTGGGTTCAACCTGCAGAAGTTAAATTGGGATTGATGCACCCAGGGGAGCCTAAGCAAAGTTTTTTGTATCCTGGCCTACCAGGCTTCTGTTGCACACTTGAATATGGTTTCATGAAACAATATGGCTTTTACTTAGCATCTATCTTAGCAGACTTTCTAGAAGTTAATGTTGGCATGCTCTTCTGCTCCCATATATCTGCACCTGATATCAATCCCCCCTTCTTCCTTGAAATGGAGACTTCTGCAGTGTCAGAGCCAGGGAAGAGCTTTTACAACTCATCTTTATTTTCTAAAAGTATGGCACCACCTACAGGAGGGGGCTAACTAGCTACTGGCCAATGTAAAATGGTCCAGCAGCAGTACGATAATATTGAGCAAAATTAGGCCCTATATTTCTAGACACGAAGAGCACAGGCAGGGATTTCACTATAAGAATTAAAATACAAAAGAGTGATTCAGCGCATAAGTTAAACACACACCTAAAACGTGTAACACTAATAGTGATCACATAAATATATAAACAAATAAATATATAAAAGATGAATAGTATCGGTATTATTGATGGTGTATATAAGTCTCTAAGAGGGGACAGGAGACCTAGTAATGAATATCTTAATAAAATACGGTGATAAAATAGAATGGTAATACGTCCAAAATAAAAGGGGAGTTAGCCCAGGGAAAGTCTATGTCCTGTACATATAGATATGTATATGGCTGAGTGTTTTCCTTTTATATCACTGAAGTGGGCAAACGACTGGCAATATATAATCCACAAACGTGCTCTCAGAACTCTCACCTCACATATTCTTGGACTCAGCATGTAGCATCAGGTTGCATAAATCTCTCTCCACCACCAGGGCGTATATCCTTAGATGCGCTTGATCCCAGCATACAGTGACATGCTGAGTGTGATTAACTCCACCACTAGGGCATATATCCTCTTTATGTCCCAGTTATTCCATGCGGTACTTTACCAGACATCATCTAAACTGGGTATGACACCGGCTCACCGGATACATAGACCATAATACATAAAAGGAAAAAGAATGCCTCCAATGGTGAAGTGAATATGAACAGGGGACTTTATTAAAGAACAAACTAAAAAATGGACCCTTACAATGTAAAAAACAAATTGAGCAGAAAGCAAATGGCGATCAAACGCCAATCTCACATCACTTCCGGTTCACGGGTTGTCTACTTCCGGCCACTCCCTACTTTTACATTTATTCACTATAAGAATTAAGATACCACAGAAGATACATCAATGTAAAAATTTGATTTTTCCTACAGCTTACCTGTAAAATACTTTTCTTGGAGTACATCACGGGACACAGAGCAGCCATAATAATTACTATGTGGGTTATACGCCACCCATAGATGAATTTACACTAGCAGACCAATTAAACAGGAAGTCCTCCCTATATAACCCCTCCTACACAGCAAGTACCTCAGTTTTGTAGGAAAGCAATGAATATCCCCAAAAAGAGGGGAGGGATCTCTATGTCCCGTGATGTACTCCAAGAAAAGGATTTTATAGGTAAGCTGTTGAAAAAATCCAATTTTCTTTATCGTACATCATGGGACACAGAACAGCCATAATAATTACTATGTGCGATGTTCTAAAGCAATGCCGCTGAGGGGATGGAGACACAATCACAGAAACTGCCACCTGAGAAGGACTTATTCTGCCGCCCGTAACATACTGTGGCCAAAGAGTATCCTCCGTGGCTTTGATATCCATCTGGTAAAATCGTGTGAATGTATAAACAAAAAAACATGTAGTGGCCTTAAAAACCGGAGCCACAGACACCTGATGGCGGATAACCTAAGATGCCCCCACACACCTGGTAGCGAGTGCATTCACCAAAATGGGGTGGGGACATTGCCCTATCTAGCCATAGACTTGAATAATTAACTAGCGGATCCAATGAAAAAATTGTTAACTTGGATGCCTCCTACCCTTCCTGGGCTCTACTGGCAATACAAACCAGGATTCCTGACCTGTGCTGCAATTGAAGTAAGTCCTGACTGCCTGAATTACCTCCAAAGTATGTAGCGATATTACTCCTGCCAACTGAGGATTAGAAAAGAAGGCAAGACAATGTCCTGATTCAAGTGAAAAAAACTAGAAACCACTCTAGACAATAAAGATGGATTAGGACGCAACATCGCCTTATCATGATGTAAGACCAAGAACGGCTCCTTGCATGAGAGAGCCGTCTGCTCTGATCTCCACGCTGAGATGATAGTGACTAAAGAAGCCCCTTTCAAGTCAAGGACTAACAATTGGTTCAAAAGGTGCCACAAGTCACCAAAAAGTAGCCACTGCAAGGACAGTCAGGAGCAAATTCAATTCCCAAGGACACAAGAGTGGTTTGACAGGCTGAACTGTCTGTGTTACACTCTATATGAAGTATGAATCAAGGAGTCAGAAACAACAGCCTCTGGAAAAAAGGGATAGGGGTGAGTACCTAATGGTACTTAAGGCCAATCTCCTTTGCCCTATGGATTGGAGAAAGGAAAACGACTCCCACACACATATCTGCGGGTGCATCTACCTGGCTTCACCCCAAGCAGTGTCCAGGGCCTCCCCAGGCAGTGTGCCAAGCCCTCCTGGGCTTATTTGGCTAACACTATTATCGGTGTTACAACTTCCCGAATTCAAAGATGCTGCAGTAGTTGAAACAGAGGGAAGGCATCAGTTAGGGAGAACTGGTCCCTAAGGTATTACCAGTGCATCTACCCCTATTGCCAGTGGGACTCTCGTCCCGGACACAACCTGTCCAACTTGTGGTAGAACTTTGAATCTAGTTGATCCACCTGTAGAGTTCCCCAACATTGGCAGATTGGCAAAAAATGTCTCAGGAAGCAGGGACCACGTGGGCCCAACTTTAGTTGCTAATGACTGGAAACCCCCCTGTGATGGTGACAGGCTGGGTTCACACATATGCAAATTGGATGTGGATTTCCCTGCATCCAATTCGCATGACAGGAGAGTGTGACTGGCTCTCAACTGAGCCAGTTCTCAAAGCTCCGGGACGGCTGCGGTCCGCATTTAAAAAGGGTCCTGTTCGTCTTTGGTTCAGGTGCAAACTCAGGTAAAAATTCGGACCTGATTTGCACCTGAATCGGTGAACAGGGATGCACTGGTTCCCATGCTGTGAACGACAGCTGCAGCATATGTAAACCCGGCTTTAGGGCCCATTCACTATTGCCTATTCTTTTGCAATAAGTTTGTGCATATATGTTAACGCATGCATTACCACAACGCAGAGCCGCACATACATGTTTTTCAGCCCTTAATACAGTAAGCAGAAATGCAATAAACTTGTGGTTTTGAATACACCTTGAATACAATTTGGCCTAAAGCAGAATATTACACAAATATTAGTAATCTATCCAATAGGCACTTATAATCAATGAACAAGAAAAGTCAAACTCAATGACCTCTTGAACTTTCTCTTTGTTCCCAAATGTTGTTTAAGTACCTTCCAGGAGTAAACGATACAGTCCTTGATAACCAGACAGTGATCAGCAACTCAATTTACAATGTCTACTGACTTGTCACAACATAGAAATGATCTATTTCATTGTCAAACTTTGGTACTAGAAGGTAATTTTTGAAGGTGAATAAAAAACACATACACGCAGCTGAACCATTTCTCTTGTTCAATAGTGTCAGAACTTCTCTAAACCTCTGAAATTCCTGATTGTCTTTTGCGACTGTCTGATGTTGAGTGCATCAAATCTAAGGAATGGCTATGCTTTGTTATTTTCATTGTTGCGAAAACAAAAAATGTACCTCTGATAAATTTTCTCTTTGATTACCCTGCCTTCAAAGGATTTAAACCACAGTGAAAGCCTTTGAAATCTTCAGAGTAGAAGAGACAAGAGTTTTTTTTTTTTTTTTTTAACTGTGTGTATTGAAAAAACAGATGTCATGGGCTTTCATATTAAGACAGGGAAGAATGACTGCTAATTCCAACGCAAACAAAAGGAATGTATTCATTATAAATGAGAGAAGGAATAGGAAATGATATTGTTTATTTCTGCAGTAATTTAAATGAGATCAATAGTTAAGAAAATGCTTTTAACAAACAAACCAAAAAATACATTCAGAAAAATTGTTACCTGTGTTATGTCACTATTTTGACAAGATAGCATACAGACTGTTATGTTATTTGTGTATGAAATGAATGTTGTTTATTGTCAAGCATTTTTTTTGCGTTACTTTCTGGGTTCTAGTTGCAGACAGTTTATATGCTGTTTCCATTCTGCACAGAATGCTGTAATACACCAGCATTGAAGCAAATATGCAGCTTGTTTTTATATCTAATCATCAGTCACTTTAATGGGCTTTCAGCAAGGAAACACCTCCCATAATTAAGAAAAGCTGGTTCTCCGCAGAAATTGAAATAAGGGGTGATAGTAAGGATTCATTGCCTATGGTCTTTTCCTTACAGTTTAAATCCAGCAATGTAACCACTTACTCAAACACGCAAGTGGGGTCAAGTTAACATAGGCTAAAAACGATTTGAACACCACCAACAGACTTCAAGCCTAAACTTTGCTGGTTCTGGACCCCAGTTAATATAAGGCAGCTGTTGCCTACTACAGCGTGTTCCTCTGTCCCATCTGCTGAGCTCATTTAAAGGACAGGATAGTGGGGTGTTCAACAGCTGGGGAAGTTTTTCCATATGATGTAGAACAGGGCCCCACCCACAAGCGCCCATGGGGGCCCCCAACTCTGCTTTGCTCACTCCCTGCTCCATTTGCTGCTCTTAATTTAACTTGCCCTGCTCTCTCGCTATATATTTATATACTTGGGAAAGAGCAACTCTGCTATGCCAAAACAGTACCCCAAATATGGACAGGTGAAACAAGTAAACTACCTGCTGTATCCTGACAACCTCTTACAATCAAGTGGAACTGTTTCCAGAATAAAAAAAGGAACTACTAGCCACCCTGCAAATCAGAGCCATAATATTTTCCAGTCAGGAGGAGGGCAAAAAACTACACCAACTGAAGGATCTTCAACATCCAACACACTTCTAGGTATGAAAAAATAAGTTAGCCATACTCCATAAACATTAGTCTTCCAAAAGCTTTATTATTCCAGGACCAGATGACAACATAAGTGCCCACCCAGACAAAGATTCACTCTGACATGTTTCACCCAAAAAGGGCTTACTCATAGATATTTCCCGTCTTGGTTGAAGCTATCAGTAGCAGTGTGGCGATCATGAAGTAGCCATGATTCAACATATTTAGAGAGGCCAAAACAATGTAAAGAAAGATCCAGTGAACAACACCTGCTGACTTGCCAAAAAAAAACATTTAAATCCCCAGACATAATGGGGTAGATTTACTAAAGGCAAATAGACTGGGCACTTTGCAAGTACAGTTTCTCCAGAGCTTAGTACATGAGGTAAAGCTTCACTTTGCAAAGAATACCCAATCACATGCAAGGACATTTTTTAAAACAGCCTTTTTACTTGCATATGATTGAATTATGGAATTCAGCAGAGCTTTTCCTCATTTAGTAAGCTCTGGAGCAACTGCTCTCGCAGAGTGCAACTGCACTTTGCAAAGTTCACAGTCTATTTTCCTTTAGTAAATCAACCCCAATGTGCTCTCTACAGACTATTGTCCCAAATTGCATGTACTGGCCCAACAGCAGAATGTAAACAAAGGGGCAAGGGATCACCTGGGTTATATATTGACCAAATACAGCTGCATGCCCAAATAAGGTATGATTTATGGTATGGTTTGGATTTGGAGTGGACACTACCTTTTTCTTGTTTTGTTTTTTTGTGTGGGTTACCCCCTTAAAATCAAGACAAGATTACATTTTTTGTGGGGTCCCCCTTGCAATCTATACCAGATCTCCAGAGGATCCTGATCACGTTGTTTACAATCTACCAAATAGGATTAGTGTATTTTTCCCTTTAAGCCTTATTTAAAATGCTGCATCCTGCTGAACAGTATTTTTTTTTAATGTTTTTGCATTGGTACATGTTCCCCAGGGCAGTGTTTAGCTCCCCATGCCCTATATCTGACAATCCCTTGCCTATTAACCTTGAAAATGGCTTTATTTATAAACAGAAGAAAGCTGGCTGGGAGGCATCATTTATGCTTTTTTTTTCTTTCTAAATGTCACTTTTCTTTAGTAAATCCTAATTTACATGCAGGTTTAAAGCATCCCCCAAACATGGTATTTAAAGGGTAACTCCACATTCATGGGGGAAGAAAATATATAGTGTGTACAATTGCGATAAAAGCCATATTGTAATTGAACCTTTCCTATTCAATCTGCAGCCGCTGTAATTTTCCATAAGTGCAAAGCAATATGGCCAAATGGAGTTGTTCTGTACACAGAACACCATGCATCCCCACGTGGTACACTACCATCACACAGGGCATGAACGCATATGCTCCATGTGAATGAGGCATAATTGCCATGTGGGCCAGAAAGCAGGAAAGAGGAGATGTTGGGTAATTAAAAGGGAAGTATGAGAATTGTATTTATGAATCATACTTACCTAGGTAGATGCTGCATCTGTGCCCCATCGGCTCTAAGGCTGAGAACCGAGTAATCAAACAGCCGATCACTCAGTTCTCAGTGCTCCCTAAGCAGAGAGCTGGTGGCTGTCAGGCACCTTTAGAGCAGTGGTTCCCGTGGCGGCACTCCCCTACATGCATCACCCGGGGCAAGCACTACCCCCCCCCCCCAAGTTTTGGCCCTGGGAGCAGTCTTCCTCGCCACAGGGTGAGGATAGATGTGATGACTAGGGTGGCCAATCTGACACCCAGATTATCTCCTTAGAGGATGACACACAGAATCTTCAATTCATTCTGCAGCACCAACAAGCATAACCTCAACACCAGATGGAGCTTTGATGACACCAGGTGGATCTTTGTCAAGTAGCATCAAGCATCAACAACATCTAGAGCTAACTAAACTTTAGGTCTGCTGGTTCTGTTAAGTTCAGGGAAGAAATGATCAATAATATTCCCTTGGACAACTTCAAAACTATGAACAGAGATAGTGTAATAGACGGGGATTTTTTACAGGACTTGGACAATGGGCAGGGCACCTCATAACGCAGCAGAGAGGCAAGGCTCTGGAAGAAATTATGAGTCTTTTGGACTGAGTAGGGGGCTATTATGCCATTAACCATGCCATTGCTAAACAGTACCATCTTATGCCAGATGTGTACCACAAACTCTTCAGGAAATTGCAACAAGGTCTTCTTAATGACATCTACATTGACCTTGTTGCAGTTTGTGTGCTTCTTTCTGTAAGTGGCTGAAGAGGCTGTCTTTGACATCCTGCAGGAGCTGTTTATTAACATTCCTCCACACATGTCCTGTTGAGGTCCAGCAGTTTGTACTAGACCAAGAGTCCAAGTCGGTGGATTAAGCAGCTGAAATCACAAATTCCTATGTGGCCAACAGAATGTCTTACACCTTTAGGACTACTGAGCCCAGCCAGAAAGGAAGAAAAGCAGCTGAACCCTTAGGTCTAAAGCACCTGGACATTTAATTAGCTGTAAACACCTGAAAATGGTTTGTTTGCAGCAAGCGGGGTTGTCTAAAGCCTCGTACACACGATCGGATTTTCCACAGACTTTTGTCCGAAGGTGCGTGCCTGGATTTTGTTTTGCATACAAATATCAAGGAATTGTCGGCCAACAAACACGAATGTACTGACGTACTACGTGTTTTTTCAGCTCCTTAGCGCCACCCTTTGGGCTCCTTCTGCTAATTTCATGTTAGTAGAAGTTTGGTGAGTGTTGATTCGCCATTTTCCTTTCGGACTTTTCATTTTGTGCTTTTCAGTTTGTTTCTGAATGGCCGTATGTCAACCAGACATGTTGCAGAATCGGAGGAGATAACGTGGTATTTATTATTGACCTTGGATTTATTGCTTTGACCCAAGTCCAGTCCAGGAACAGGAGGAGGAGGATTTTACTTGGACCAAAAATTGCTTTATTAATCGTGACCAATTATGTGATATGCCTTTGCTGCGGGAGCTCCAGGAGAATAATCCAGATGATTTTCGGAATTATCTCCTGATGACGGACCCCTGCTTTCACCAACTCTTGGCATTGTTGACCCCTATATTAAGAAGCAGGACACATGCATGAGGCTTTTATTTTATTTTTTGGTTGAATAATAGTGATTTGATTTGCTATATTTTCGTATCTATTTAACTTTTTGGTTAAGTTCTATTGGCAGATAGCATGTCTAATTTTTTTTTTTTCTAATGCACAATAAAAAAATTGTGGAGAATAATACTTGGCTATGTGTTTTACTTCAAATGACAGTTTGAGAGTAGGCAGTTACATTTAAAAAAATACAATGTAAAATTGACAAGGGACACCAACATAATTGTATCTTTGATCTTAAAAACTACGGGATAATAGAGTTGTGGTAACTTGCCCAAAGAGAAAAAAAAAAAAACATAATAATATTATTCTTGATATCACTAGAAAGAAAAACCTTTGAAATTTTTTTTCAATAACTCCATCAGTATCACCAGCAAAGCAGCTTCATTATCCCAGTAAAGACGAGAATTTGCGCTTCATTTCGATATTTCAGAATTTTCCACGTCACGAATGTTAATTCTCCATTACGATGCTAGTTTACAAGACCGACCGCTTCTGCCTCGTCCTTGCTTCCGAGCATGCGTGTTTGTACTTTGGACTTTTGTCCGACGGAGGCTTTAGTGTGTCTTCCGAAAAAAGAACAAGGCTGTCCCATCCAACAAGACCAACAATCCAGCATGGCGTCTGTTGTTTTTTTGTGCTTCCTGAGATTCAGAGGCTACATAGATAATCAGAAGTCCGTTACTGTGGGTGATATTGTTACCACTGGTCTAAGGGACACTGTTATGTATGTGACCTTAGTGCACCCTGAGCTGGTAAGACTTAAGGAATATATTACTGGCAAGACCAGGGCATTGGGAGCATCATTCTGGCAGTATCATGGCCTGTTTTTACATAGACTGGGGGAGGAGGAATGAGAGAGGTGGGGGTAACGAACACCATCAACACAAATGCGTTATTGGGTACCTGGGATGACTGTTTGCCTAAAACTCCACTTGAGACACCTGATTCACCTACCATGTGCAATGCAGATTCTCAATCTGCTGAATTAGTGATCTGCAATCAATTCCTCTCTGGACTTTCTGTAGAAGGGGCCAATCCAACCAGGTGGCACTGCCTCCTCTAAACCTGGCCCAGAGAGCCTGAGGTCTCCTCAGCCAGTCATCCCTCTGGCATCTGTAAAAGATAGCTCTGAATTCCCTGAAACTGTTAAACTTTACAACAGCCTGGAGGACTTAGATCTCCCTGACAGATCACCGACCGAGGATGACAGTGGACAAAGCAGAGTGTACAGAGGCCATCCCTTTTGAGCCACCTGGTCCAGAGGTAGCAGGCATGCAGACATGCAGTTGGCTATACCCCACAAGTAGGGATGAGCTTCGAGTTCGAGTCGAACATGAGTTGCCTGTTCGCATGTTCACCGAACAGCTAACAATTTGGGGTGTTCGCAGCAAATTAGAAAAGCCGCGAGCACCCTGTAAAAGTCTATGGGAGAAATCTAAAGTGCTAATTTTAAAAGCCTATATGCAAGTTATTGTCATAAAAAGTGTTTGGGGACCCGGTTCCTGCCCCAGGGGACATGTATCAATGCAAAAAAAAAAAAAAAGCAGTGATTTTAATAATGCTTAAAGTGAAACAATAAAAGTGTAATATTCCTTTAAATTTCGTACCTGGGGGGTGTGTATAGTATGCATGTAAAGGGCGCATGTTTCCCATGATTAGAACTGTCCCTGCACAAAGTGTAATTTTTGCAGGAAAAAAAGCTATTTAAAATCACTTGCGGCTATAATGAACAGTCATTGAAAATCATTGATAAAAAAAAAAAACGTGGGGTTCAGCCCAAATTCAATAATAGCCCCTTAAGGTCTGGTATGGATAGTAAGGGGAACCCCGGGTCAAATTAAAAAAAAAAATTACGTGGGGTTCCCCTAAATATCCATACCAGACCCTTTAGGTCTGGCATGGATTTTAAGGGGAACTCCACGCCAAATAAAAAAAAAATGGCGGGGGGTCCCCCTCAAAAGCCATACCAGACCCTTATCCGAGCACGCAACCTGGCAGGCCGCAGGAAAAGAGGGGGGACGAGAGAGCACCCCCCCTCCTGAACCGTACCAGGCCACTTGCTGGACCCCGGAGAAGAGACCACCCATCGCTGGATAGCAAGAGTGGATTACCACCGCTGGAATCTTTTTTAATTTTTTTTATTTTTAATAAAGGACTTTTCCCAACGGTGTCAGTGTGTTTTTTAACTATTTTTTTACACTTTCTTTGTGAAATGGTAGGGGTACTTTTGTACCCCCTTACCATTTCAAACAGGGGGGGGGAGGGGGGGGGGCGGGATCTGGGGTCCCCTTGTTAAAGGGGCTTCCAGATTCTGATAAGCCCCTCGCCTGCAGACCCCCACAACCACCGCCAGGGTTGTGGGGAAGAGACCCTTCTCCTCATCAACATGGGACATGGTGCTTTGAGGGGTCACAGACCCCCAAAGCATCCTCCCAATGTTGAGGGCATGTGGCCTGGTACGGTTCAGGAGGGGGGGCGCTCTCTCGTCCCCCCCCTCTTTTCCTGCGGCCTTTTGAGGGGGGCCCCCACGCCATTTTTTTTTTAAATTTGGTGTGGAGTTCCCCTTAAAATCCATGCCAGACCTGAAGGGTCTGGTATGGATATTTAGGTGGAACCCCACGTAATTTTTTTTAAATTTGACCCGGGGTTCCCCTTAATATCCATACCAGACCTGAAGGGCCTGGTAATTGAATTTGGGGGAACCCCACGCTTTTTTTTTATCAATGATTTTTAATGACTATTCTCTGTATTACGGGAGCCGACAATTCATTATAGCCGCAAGTGATTCTAAATAGCTTTTTTTCCTACAAAAATGACACTTTGTGCAGGGACAGTTCTAAGCACGGGAAACATGCACCCCTTTACATGCATACTATACACACCCCCCAGGTACGAAATTTTAAGGAATATTACACTTTTATTGCTTCACTTTAAGCATTATTAAAATCACTGCTCCTTAAAAAATGTCCGTTTTTAAAACTTTTTTTTACATTGATACATGTGCCCTGGGGCAGGACCCGGGTCCCCAAACACTTTTTATGACAATAACTTGCATATTAGCCTTTAAAATTAGCACTTTTTATTTTGAACGTTCGAGTCCCATAGACTTTAATAGGGTTCTAAAGTTCACATGAACTTTAGGTCTGTTCGCAGGTTCTGGTGCGAACCGAACAGGGGGGTGTTCCAGGAGCAGTAGACTAGGCTGCCAGAAGTGTTGAGTCCTACTGGAGTACCTTTTCCACATGCTCCCGTCTGACCAACTTAACTGTCCACTATTTATATACAAGGAGCCACAAGCCTATTAGCAAGTCAGCTTATAGGGTCTCCCTAGAGATTCAGGCAGGCAAGACCGCAGATGCACTGGTTAGTGTCCTCACACAGGTTGATTTTCACCATGAGATGTTATCCCTTCATTTATACCAGCCAAACCCACTTATGTAACCCTCTAAACATTCACACTCTTGTAAATTTCCATAAGACACTTATCTTTTTACCATAACAAGTTGGCTTAGTATGGAACAACCTATAATTTCCCATGCTTAATACCATAAACTGGCATAACTCACATTCGCACACACTTCTGTTTATTAAAGTGGAAATACATTGCCTCTGAGCACCAGAAACCAAAAATGCTATTTAACCCTTTCGCTGACAGAACCGTTTTTGCATTTTATGTACACATGTTTAAAAAATAATTTTAGGCCTGAAGATTACATAAAACCCCCAAACATTATATATTTTCTGAAAGCAGATATCCTAGAGAATAAAATAATGGTAGTTCCAATTTTTTATATCGCTTGATATTACCGCAAATATCAGTAAAATTCGCAATAAACTGCCCACGATTTTGGTAAAATATAAAAGACGAGGTTGCACTGAGTAAATAGATACCCAACATGTCAAACCTTAAATTTGTGTGCACCCGTGAAATGGCAGCAAATTTCAGTACCCTAAATTTTCTATAGGCAACACATCAGAATCCCCCTAGAGATCATCAGTTTAGTGTTACAGAGGAGAACTTCTACTAAAATCATTGCTCTCACTCCGGTGTGTGTGGCGAAATGTAACATGTGTATCGCAATTGATGTTTTCATGTTATGTGCCCCCGACGCGTGCGTTTATGTGCATGCTTATATGAGGGTGGGGGGTGGATAAAAAAAGATTACAAAAAGTCCCCTTGTGATGATTTGTAGGCGACAGGTTTTCTTTAATGAGACATGCAGGGTCTAAATAACCCTGCATGTCTCCTCTAGGCTCCACTGAATGTAATGCAATGCAGATCACATTGCAATACATCCCTTCCGGGCTATGCTAGCCGAGGAAAGGGACAGAAGTGATGTCATCCATGTTGCTTTCCGGGTTACAGCTGACCATGTCAGTCCCGGGCCTGTAGATGGGCAAGTGGAGCCTGAAATACATGGTGGGGGTGCGTGTAAGGGGATGGCTACGGTACCTGGGGTGTGTGGAGGCAATCGGGCAGCAGCGCAGCTATTCAAATGCATCCACCTGACAGGCAGGAGTCTGCCTGTCAGTTTTACACAAAATCCCGGTGGCTGCAGCCTCCAGATTGTGTGAGAACCCCCCCCCCCCCCGCCGCTGCCAGGTCCGTATGACGTATTCATTTTCAATATTCAAAGCAAACCCACCCATCCAGGCATGTCTCCATGCTTTTTTTTGCTGAGAAATCACTTTAAAAAAAAAAAAAATCCTAGCACTTCTGTCCGTGGTCATCTTGAGTAAGAGCAGATGATACATGTAGCTCAGGCATGTAGACAGGAGGGTGTGCTTAGCTGAGAAAGCCCCTCCTGACGATTTCTGGGATGTATGACATCATTTGCCTAGGCCTGAAAACCAGGAAGTACCTCAAGAAATGTAAAAACTATTTCACTTTGACTATACACCACTTCAACTCGGCAGTACCAGATACCTGTTGGCGGTGTCTTGGCTCCCGGGGTACCATGCTCCACATCTGGTGGGAATGCCCTCCTGTACAGGGATTTTGGCAACAGATATTCAAACTATACTGTAAACTGATGGCGACTTCCATTCAACCTTCACCTGAGGTGGCTCTCTTATTTATACTCCTTGGCAAATTCAAATCCATCAAAAAAGATGTATTTCAACACTTTCTGGCAGCGGTATAGTATAAAGTTTTTTGAAAAATTGTTTACATAAAATTAAAAACATAACATCAAATATGTTCGGAATTGGTGTAAAATAACGGTTTAGTTACAACATTACAGAGACACACAGGCCTAATGATGATTTAAAGGCCAGTAATTAGTACAGGTAGTCACATTCCAACAAGTTTCGCCATAGACAATGGCTTCCTCAGGGAAATGACAAAGACCTGTCCAGGTTTATGAGTTCTAGACAAATAAAGCAAAATATAAGAAACATAATATACAATTTAGGTTTAGTTGTTGAATGCAGGGAGTGAAAATGGGAAAAGAAACTGCGCTGCGGGGATATACCCAAGGGGGGGTATAGCTAAACGTAATTAATGTATAGGCTTGAAAAACCTGGCTGGAAGCTGCAACTCAACTGTAAAACATAACCACAGTTATATAAAAGAAAAAGAAAAAAATGAGTAGCGCTAAACCAATAGTGCATCAATCATAAGTGCATGAATAATAAGTGACCTTGTGACATAAGACCATAAAGGAATAAAGTGAATTTACATATAAAAATACCTGTAATAAAGGATGCAAGCAAATGTGAATGTGCAAAAAACAATCAAATGCGATAATCACTCATGAAAATCGCACATACAATAAATAATTAAAAATAAATAAATAAAATTAATAAATATTGCAAGTCCAAGAAAATCCTCATAAGAAGTAAATCTTCATAAAGAATTCCACCTGTGCAGTAATAATGAAAAATCAATCCATCTCTGTAGGTAATTAAATAAATCTTCCAAACTGTTCAAAGTGCTCCACCACCAAAATGAGAGTTGAGAGTTACTTCTTACCAGAAGTAGATGACACCCCACTACAGGGTGTCAAACATGCCTGTATACAGATGTCCCTCTTTGGATCTCCCTGGAGATATGGCAAATGACAGCAGCCTAATGGCCCACTTCAAAGCTCAGCTCCATAGAATGGTTATCAGGAATATAGATCAGCATATCAGCAGGGAGTGGTCAGGTAATGCAACCCATGTCATACATTACTCATACAAACAAATGGATGAACCTACCAATCAGCCCTTAGGGATGACAAATGTCAGAGGCACAGATGGCCGGAACCCCAGTGGGGTCACCAGAGATCCACACCAACAAACCTTTTTGTTTTTGTTTGTTAGCGTGGATCTCTGGTGACCCCGCTGGGGTTCCGGCCATCTGTGCCTCTGACTTTTTTCATCCCTAAGGGCTGATTGGTAGCTGCAGGAGGAATGGCAGTTCAGCAGGATTCTCCAGACAGAAGAGAGGGTAGGTACCGGCAGGCCGGGTCATACACTGGCAGACACGTCAGGAGCAGTTGCGGAGGCAGAAGAGTAGTCAGGATACAAGCCGGCCAAATCAAATCGATATTCCTATCGCACTCGTTCCTGGTATATGTGGCTCATAAAAAGACGGGTGCTGTAGTGATTACCAGTCGGGTCCTGGAAACATCAAACAAACGTACATATTCGCCAGCACACCATGGATCGAGGAAACTTCGTCCAAAAAAGGTTTTTTAATGAAAAAAATTACATCACAAAAGAATAAGGTGCAACGTTTCGGAGCCACGCAGGATACAAGCCGGGTCGGTGATGGGCTGGCAGCGAGGTAGCAGAAGGAGCAGGCAGATGTGGTGGTCAAACAAGCCGGGTCAGGTGCTGGCAGATAGCAGGAATCGTCACAGGCAAGCGGGTCGGGTAACAGGAACAGGTATCAGATACAGGCAACAGGAACACACGGGAATGCTGTAGAGCAGACAGCACTGAGTCAGTGCACTGGCAGAGTTTAAATAGCCTGTTGGATGCCAAAAGCTGTCACAGGGTGCAAGCGTGCGCACGCGCACACGCGTACTCACATGCGCGCATTTGCACGCTAATGCGCGCAAAGACGCTCGCAGGCGCACTGGCAGCAATCTGACTGAGGAAACAGGCAGTCTTGGATTCTCATCTTGAGTGCTGGCATGCCCTTCCTGACAATGCGCACACGTGCGCGCATATGCACACGTGTGCGCACACCAGAGGAGGGCGGAGGTCACAGGTTGTCTTCTTCTGCCGACATCTTGGGTACTGGCTAGCCCTTCCTGACACTGCACTAGCTGTACACAGAAGAAACTATTAAACTAGAAATCACTGTTACCAAGAGCCAAGCAGTAACACAAAAAATGGAACAACTTTAAAAAACAACCATTAAAGAACAGAAGATGAGGTGGTTAACTGTCCTGCATTGATGTTTCAATGGCTAAGAGACCGAGTGCCTCTCGGATATTGGCTCTCAAGTCTCTACTCTGCTAGAACCATTGTTACAGTGATACTTGGTTTGGAGACACTGGGGGGCACTGACATGCTCTCTGCAAACATCTTGGAAAAAGCTGGCAACTTCCACTTCCATTCCACCTACTTTCTGGGAGAGCAGTGGCCTAATTGGCTCAAATCATGAATGTAACTGTCCCCAAGGTCTGGAACATAGAGCTCTGGGAGTTTACTAGTCGTCATTTCATGCCACAAGTGAATATTACTAATAAGTCATCAGGAATTAACTAAGAGTGGGATGGAGAGCAAATACTACTACTGTGATGGCTGACACCCACTCAGTTAGAGGCAGTAAGGCAACTATTGGAAAAGTGGTCATGGGTGTTCTCACAGGGTAGCCTTGACCTGGGCCTTAGCAATAGGATTTAGCAGAAGATACCCACAGGAGATAACCCTCCCATCCAGGAGAGGTATCAAAGTATACCTCCAAACCTCTACCAATTTGTCAGCAGATACTGGAACAGATGATGAAACAAGGGGTGAGTGCAGAGAGTAAGAACCCATGAGCACCCTCTGCCCTTCTTTTGTGTGGACATTAAACCTCTGAATGCTGTTACCATGAGGGACACCTAAATTTTTGCATGGATCACTTGTCTTCATAGGACAGACCATTTTTCTCTCTGCATTCAATGTTAGTAGAGGGCATTGGCAATTCCTGTCTCCAAGTTGGACCAGTCAAAGACTAGTTACATTATCCCTATGGGGTTGTGCCAGTTCCGTTCAGGCCAAACAACATGCCTGAATTATTCCAGAGGATGATGAAACCCTGCCTTGGAGATATGAACCTGGATAGTATCCTGATCTACCTAGACAAGGCAGTGATGTTTTCTGCCACATTCAAGGACCATCTTGCACACTAAGATCCTGTATGGGCCCATCTGCAAAAGTATGGGTGTAGGCTCAAACTCAAAAAGTGCTATCTATTCAATCACATGATTGAGTTCCTAAGTCATATCATCACCAGACAAGCCATACTCCTCAATCCTAGGACATGGACGGTCCTAGCAACCAAACCCTAGTGCTGAGAACAGCTGGATGCTGTACATTCAAGTCAGTGGTGGCTGGTGGTCAATTGTCTTGGGGGTGGCCCGTGGGCTCCCAGCCAGCCACCCCCCCCCCAGTCAGCCAGCCAACCAACAACCCCCCACACCCCCCGGCACTCTCTCGCTCAAACAATCACTGCTTCCCCCTGTCGCTCGATTGCCGCATCGCTTGCCTGTCACCCTCCAGGCCCCCCACCAGCCCCGCACTTACTCCATCCAGGTCGCGGCTGCGGCGGCTTCCCTCCCTGTGTCTTCTCCAGAGTCTCAGAGGTCGCTTCACCTCCTGGCCAATCAGGACTTAGGATTCGCGGCCAATCTGGTCTTAGGGCTCCTGGCCAATCAGGTCTCAGGACCCACTTCCTGACTGGCTGGGAGGAGATACAGGAAGACTGATTCAGGGACAGCTCTGATTGCTGCACAGCCTGCGCTGTTGTTGAGCATCACATCTGTGATAGCAGGCATTTGGGCAGAATGCTCTGCGGGCTGTTTGGACCAAGCAACAATTGACCGTGGTTGCACCCTAGGTGGCTTAATAAAGAGAATGCACCCCAAAATACATTTTGCTGCTTCTGGAGATACCACATGTGTGAAACTTCTTGGCAGTCTAGCCGCGTGCAGGACCCCAAAAACCAATCACTGCCTTTAATTGCCTTCAATTGCTAAATTCACTTCCTCACTACCTATCACAGTTTCAGAGGCCCTGAAATGCCAAGATAGCACACACTTATTTGATATTTTTATAACAAAAAATAAAGATATAATTTTTTTTCAAAATTTTTCTTCTTTTTTGTCACAAAAAATAAAAATCCCAGTGGTGATCAAATCCCACCAAAAGAGAGCTCTATTTGTGGGAAAAGGGACATAAATTTAGTTTGGGTACAGCATTCCCTGCGCAATTAACCTATAAAATAGCACAGTGCCAACTTGCAAAAGATGCTTTGGTCAGGAAAGAGGTGAAACCTTCCAGAGGTCAAGTGGTTAATAACACCTATCCATTATTAATGACCCTAATACGTTTAGTATGTAGCTCTAAACATGTTCTGTATTTCCTGCAAAAATGTACACAAGAATAGTCATTTAATGTAGGTTGCATGAAAAAAATATAGTTTTCAAACAATTAGTTAGGATAGAGATATATAGAGTGAAAAAAACATTCAGAATTGAATCTGAATTATAATGCAGAGAGTGAATGTCAAATGTCTTAGTTTTCAAATGACTGACTTGGCAACACAAATCCATATTTTACACTCCAATTCATATCTGACAATAGCTGAATTAGTAAAGCTGAATGAGTGTGAGTAATGCACACCAATGGGGCCTGGCTGAGCTTGGGCCTGATGTTACTCGTTCAGCCAATCTACCTGACAGCAGTGAAAGTAGATTCTTGCAGAACTCACTTCGTCTATACAATAGACAGGTCTCAGTTTATTCAAACAAATGAGAAAGCTTACACGAGAAAATCATGTGAATATACTTTTAATGTGTCCAATGAAAAAAGAGGAATTAGCTTTACATGTTCAAAGAGAGCTATAATATATCCATGTGGGTAAATATGGTTGTTGATTTTATAATATACAGTATATATATATATATATATATATATATATATATATATATATAAATAATTATATTCATTAAAATAAACCTGCTACTCTTTTTCTGTGTATTATATACTAATGTACCGGTACTAATGATTTTCTGATTTCAGCAGCCAGGAAGCAGAGTGGGCATAGATTGCATCCTGTGTTGACATACATCTAACTGGACCATTGTTGCCTATATTAAAAACTTCCTCCAAATTGCCTTTTATCTTCCTCAAAGAACTACTGTAGTTTACTTGGTTCCTTTGTTTTATCACATAATAATGTAAACAAAAGTCAATTTTAATGCCTGTTGCAACTGGAAAAATCCTTTCGGCAGCAATTAGTCCATTTCAATTTACAGGAAATGGATGTGTAGGGAAAAAAAATGAAAGAAAGCCAACAAATACAATGGCAAAAACACTGCCATCTGTTTACAGATCTAGGTCGCTACTTTGGGTGAATACAGTTCCTTCTATGGTGGCTTGGTGTCTCCAAGGTCAGGGCTGCATCGTTGCTTAGAAATCCAAGCAGTTTGAAGCCTTTTGGCAGCCTTTGAGCTTCTTTGTCATTGCTATGGATCAGCTGATCACCAGCGATACAAGAAGCGTTACCGGTTGGTCTTGCCAGCATACCAAGAATATAAAGGATTTACCGCACAAGAGAACTGTGTAATTTTTTTTTTTTAATAGAAAAAGCACTGCTTGTGAGTATGAAACACATAAGAGGTTTTAAAAAATAAATTTTGGCTAGAGCCACATCCGCAATGTGCAATATAAGGAAAAATGCGGGGCCAGATAAGCTGGAACCAGTTAAAGGCTCAGTATGGGAGACAACACTTAGATAAAATATACATTTTATTGTACAAAAATTATAAAAGCAAAGGCATACAAGCCTAAAATAGATCCATCAATAAATGTATGCATAGTGTTTATTAGACATGTGCACACTGAAATATTTTGTTTCGGAATTTCGTTTTTGTCCGAAAAATTCATTTATTTAGTTACTCCCGAAATTCGTTTTTATTTATTTAGTTTTTCGTTAAAAATTGCATTCGTCCGAAAATCCAAATGAATTAAGGTCGAATCTGTCATTAAAGACTTATGGTGTCTGTCGAATGTTCAAAGAAGATTCGACGGAGCAGCTAAACTGTATGACTCTGTATAGTTTAGCTGCAATTCCACCCAATTCCAGCAGCAATCTTTTCTCTCTAAGTCAAATCTTTCCTCTCTACGTCGAATCGTTCCTCTCTACGTCAAATCTTTCCTCTCTATGTAGAATAATCTTGGACTAATAGAGTTAAGGTTTGGCACATTCGACCACAGGTTCAATGGACACAGATTGTTATTGTCAGCGTTGAATCTCCTATCTATATCGAACTGTTTTCACAATGAAAATAAAGCATTTGTTTATGTCGGATCTTTCGTTTTTCGGATTCTGCACTTTCGTTATTGTTTGTTAAACGATAACGAAAATACCTGAAATTCGGACGAAAATGCATTCGGACGAAAACTAATGCACATGTCTAGTCTTTAATATGGTACCGGAAGACCATGAATATAGGTATCAAAGCATAACATCCCTTGTATAACTGTATGCTTTTGGTAACCCAGTCAAGTCAACGTTTCGCCAACAACATGGCTTCTCCAGCACCCAATAAGGCAAGGTAGAGCAACACTAAATATAATATACAGAAAAAAAGAATATAAGAATACATATAGTATAACACAATGACCACAATGAACATATTTAAGAACACGCTTACGATATTGCAGTGGATCACATGAGTACAACAAAGTACAGTCTGGGGGTGGGTGCAGGGGCACCAGGCCCACAAAGAGGTGGCAGGGACCATCGCGCATAGAGATAGTGAAGTGAAACCTGTAAATCAATATATCCCTTTCTGTACATCTCATATACGTGTCCCAGGATACATAAATAGCCAGAAGCATGTAGGTACACTGGGTAATGTATAGATAAGCAACTTACTATATGATTAGAGTCTCAAGAGGGACAGCCACACTTGGACACCAGTAGTGGTCTCATTTGGCCATTTGTATAATGATGTGTCACAGGAGGTCACATAGGGCTCCCTTTTTTTTTATAAGAGCTATTACTTTTTACATTTAATAAGCTAAGAAGTTTTTCATAGTCCCCTTTTGCAGTGAATCTATCATATTTTTATAAGGCTGTCAGTTCTCACTTCTTTTCAAAAATACCAGCTATGGCCTATCATGCTGATTTTGAATTCACATACCAATTGACTCAATCCCCTGGAACAGGAATGCAGCCAGTGAAGTTTGGAATGTCTTCGCTTTCCATCCTGATTATTGTTTCAATTACACAAATCACTAGGCAACGAGGGAACAGGAAAGATGGAAGCCTCAAAGACAGCACCACAAGCAACTAGTCATATCTACTATGTTTCTTAAAGTCTCAGCTTCCCTTAAAGTTCCAATAAGAAGAGGTTTCCTTATTTTTTAACAGAAAGAGAAAAATCCATGTAATGTAACACTTTACTTTGACCATGCCAGGCGTAGTAACAGCTTCACTGATTTCTCACCTCCCAAGCATTATATACTCTCCTTGTTCTTCAGTCCCCCTCTTCTCCATTCAGTCATTGGGAGTGAGGGCACGAAGCTGTGTGAAAGCTCCATCCAACTTGTTAGAGCTTATACTTGGCTTAGGACTCCCTGCCCACCCTCCCATGACAGTGCTGGGTCAGTCACCATATTTAATTATTTTCTTTCCTCTCCCAAGCAGCATATAATGCTCTGTTCGACTATTGGGAGGAAGAAAAAAAAGCACTGTGTAAGCGGAAAGCTGACTTGTTGGAGCTTACACAGGGCTGATGACAAAGGATTGGTCAACCACCTGGTACCAAAGCCACCATGTGGGAGAAGGTGTCACGGAAAAAGAGTCACATGATTCTGCATTTACGGAAAGGATGAGAATTTCTTTTTTTGCTCCTGGCACCTGAACAGAGTAACAGAGGAAGAAAGGAAAGAAAAGGGTCACTCTAATAACTTTCAATTTTAGAAAAAAAAGAAAAAATTCATTTTGTGTTTTTTAATTGAATTTTATTAGATTACAAATGAACCCAAAATGATATGTTTTTATTAAAATTACAGTATTTTTTAATGATTAGACAAAAATAAGTCTCCTAAGTCAGCAAAAATCATTCTGTGAATTGTAAAATGTAAGCCTCCATCAATGAAATCAGAATAAGATACTACAATTTTACATATTACAACTAATATTTTTAACCGATATGCATAAGGATTATGCATTCCTTCTAGCATTAAAGTAATAAATGAATTTGCAGATCTGATTGCTCATCTAAAAGATATTTATAGCATACAACAAAAAGAAAATGTCTGTAAATTTAAAAGCCTGCTATGTCTGATATGGAGAAATGGAAGATTTTTTTCTCCAACAGATAAGGAGGCAGGCTACTAATGTCTTTAGAGATCATTCTGCAGCTGATATAAAAATAGCTGTAAATTATTTGTAATACCATCTGGGCTTATATAGAGATAGTAACTCAAATAAACACACTGTGCACTGCCTTGAATAAATCACAGCAATTTTAAAATTAGTTTGGTATTTGAAGGGGAGCCAATCTAGTTCCCTTAACAATTGCATGGACTGCCTAGTCAGCATAGCATGAGTCAAAATCCTGGCAGTTAGCCTTCTGAAAAGTGTTGGATTCTGTGAAGAGTTTTCTCAGGAAGGCTATAAATCCGGGCATCTCCATCATAAAGCTCTAACCAAGTTGTTAAAAACATGACTTACAGTTCAACAGAAGTCGCTGCTACTAGTGGATGAAATGTTGGCAGAGATCCATAAAGTGTTTGAAGAACAAAACACGACTTCCTGTGACATTGTGAAACTTCAACACACTGAAAGGTAGTAGAAACATGTACATCAGCTAGGTAAAAGATTCTTACAGAATTAATTTCTAATTTCCCAAAAGCTAAACTCTAGGGAGATATAAAAATAAGCAATTAATGCAGTTGCGTATTTCTTTAAAAAAAATGCAATGCATTTTTGCATACAGCTACCATATGGACCTGAAATGTTTTGATATTAGCCGCTCTGTATTTAAAGCACAGCAGCACTCGGGCAGGACTAGGTGCCAATGAGGTTCTACTACATGCACGTGCTAACATTAACATGCTGACAGGAGGGGACAGCTGAATGAGCAAAGGTGATGACTTATCAGGATTTGGCTGCTCCTTGATCCTACGTTCACACCTATGCATTCTTTGGTGCGTTTCCTATGGATGTAGTTCACATCTGTGCGTTTTGCGCTGCTGCATTTTTGGAAAGGGTGAGGGATTTTTTTCCCCACAGCAGATTGCGTTTTGCGTGAAATAGACTTCAATGGAGCCACATCAAAAATCCAAGTATTGCGTTTTTGATGTGTTTTTTTTGCCTTTAACACGTATAGCTGGTTGCTAAGGAGCAGGCCGGGAAGCCGGCTGCCACATCCTTAACACTTGATGAGTCATCAGTTGTCAGCAGCATTCCCCACTGACAGCTGAACGTAAAAAAAAAGAATTGCAGGCAAAAAAAAAATTGGGGAAAAAAACGACATAGGGTCTCCTTTCAAATCCATACCAGGTCCTTTGGGTCTGGTATAGATTTTGAGGGGAACCCCATGCCATTTAAAAAAAAAATGGCATGGGGTCCCCCCCAAAATCCATACCAGCCCCTTATCCGAGTATGCAGCCTGGCAGGTCAGGAAAGGGAGAGGATGAGTGAGCTTCTGCCCCCTACACCCCAAAGCACCTTGCCCCCATGTTGATGAGGACAGTGGCCTCTTCCCCTTAACCCTGAGCGGTGGTGGTCTTCAGGCAGGGGGCTTATCAGAATCTGGAAGACCCCTTTCACAAGGGAGACCCCAGATCCCGGCCGTCTTCAAACTACACACCCAGACTATAATGGACAACATATCCTTTACAATTATCCGCCATATTTGTTGTTTCGAGTTATCATTTATTTAGGTTTTCACATTTTCATACCTTTCTTTCTAACTGTGTTATATTTTCATATATCATATATCAGATTTTTAGGTTGTGGCTTTATTGTAAGTCTGAAAGTCACATTAAGCTATGCCTTTGCATTAAAATATCAATTCTGCAGTCCAGGAATGAAAAATGAAACAAGGAATCTCTTAATTAGTTCCTATGTGAAACAAAACATTGTGTAATAGAATAATTTCATACATCAGCCCCAATTATTTCAATAAAGAGTTTTGTACATAGATTTGGACCTGAATTAAAGAAGCAACACAACAGAAATCCTATATGTGTATATACAGTGCCTTGAAAAAGTTTTCATACCCCCTTAAAGTTGTCCACATTTTGTCATGATACAACCAAAAACATAAATATATTTTATTGGGATTTTATGTGATAGACCAACACAAAGTGGCACATATTTGTGAAGTGGAAGGACAAAGATAAATGTTTTTCAAATTTTTTTACAAATAAATATGTGAAAAGTGTGGCATGCATTTGTATCAAGCCCCCTTTACTCTGATACCCCTAACTAAAATCTAGTGGAACCAATTGCCTTCAAAAGTAACCTAATTAGTAAATAGAGTCCACCTGTGTGTAATTAAATCTCAGTATAAATACAGCCGTTCTGCAAAGCCCTCAGAGGTTTGTTAGAGAACCTTAGTGAACAAACAGCATCACGAAGGCCAAAGAACACACCAGACAGGTCAGGGCTTAAGTTGTGGAGAAGTTTAAAGCAGGGTTAGGTTATTGCTGGATGCTTACTACATAAGTGGGTATTGTTTTTACCATTCAATAAAATGTACTTTATTTTAGTCATTTCCCACACCCTTCTATTCTGCTTCCACTGGTGGATCCATAGCCACTGTTTAGTCAAACAGCGTTTTTTGACTCCACCCACTGCTGTGTGCTATTAGTCAAATGTAAAGCAGACATTATGGGAAACGAATCTCTAAGTTTGGATGGACATTCTCATATTTGGGTAATGACATTTACATTTAGCTTTAGGACGGGGAAAACCTTGGCAGACAGCTGAATGTGCCCGAGGATATAACACTGTGTGGGAAACTGTCACATACACAATAGCTTCCCAGCACTGCCATGCCACCCTGAGCAGTGGCGTACCTCCATACATCTGCTCAGAGTTAGCCTTATTTACTGCCAGTTTAATAATATAAGACCTCCACTGTGACAGTGGTTCTTAAAGTGGCAGTAGTAAGAACTACCTGAATTTGTTATCCGTGTTGATAATGTTACCAATGCTGGTTCAAATGCTTGCCTAAATTAGGTGTAGCACCCTCCTAGGTAGGTGCTAGGACTAGTGTACAATAGTTTTTGTTTTTCTTTTTAACCTCCCTGGCAGTAATCCCAAGCGTGACTGGGGGTTCCCTGGCGGTAGCCCTGAGTCACGCTCGGGGTTACATTGCAGAGCCTCCAGCGGAGCCCTTACTTTCTCCTGGGTTCCAGCGATGCCCTCCGCTGTCCTCGGCTGTGCTCCGCTGTGAGCACCAGCGATCACCAGCGAGATCACTGGCATCTGACTTCCTGGTTCCGTTCCCTGTGAGCAGCAGCGGCGCATGGGAGCGGAACTGGGCGGGAATTTTAAAAATGAACACAAACACACACATATAAAAAGAGGTGATACAATGTAATCTAAGAGGATTTCACTGTATCATCTCAGATTTGTCACAGAGACAAATCGCTACCAAGAGAAGCAATCCGCTACGCTGCATGCCAGGTTTTCCCCAAGCAGAAAGTGGGAACCAGTGACTAAAGAGGACATCTGGCTGTTTCTCAGACTCATCATTCTTCAGGGGGTGGTGGGGAAACCGCGCCAGAAATGGTACTGGACCACCAAAAAGTTACTGGAGACTCAGTTTTTTGGCACTGTGATGTCAGAATACCGGTTTTCCCTCATCATGAAGTATTTCCACTTCACGAACAATGAAGAGTTTGATGAGGCCACGCATCCTGCACCCAAACTAAAAAAAATCTGTGAGGTATGCCAAATTATTGTGACCAATTTCCAGCGGACCTACGTGCCAGAAAGGGACGTTAGCGTGGATGAAAGTTTGATGGCCTACAAGGGACGCCTAACCTGGATACAGTTTATTGCATCCAAAAGAGCGCGGTTTGGCATCAAATCGTACATGCTCTGCGAGTCATCCACTGGGTACATCTGGAATTCGGTCATTTACACTGGTAAAGGCACAAAGTTAAACCCCAGGTACAGCAGCTATGGGATGGCCACATTATCTGTCCTTACACTCCTGGAGCCATTGCTGAACCAGGGATATTGTGTGACCATGGACAATTTCTACACGTCTCCGGAACTGTTCGAGGTTTTGCTACAAAACAAGACTGATGCGTATGGTACAGTTAGGCCTAACCGACGTGACATGCCATCTATGTTTTCCAAGAAAAATATAAAAACCAAAGAAATGGTTGCCTGGCAGAAGGGTAAGATGATGGCAATGCGATGGCGAGACAAAAAGGACGTGTGTCTCATGAGCACTGTGCACAATACCTCCACTGCCATGGTCCACGCAAAAGGTGAGAAAGATGTGCTGAAGCCGCAAGTCGTGATAGACTATAATTGCATAGTGGGAGGCGTCGACCGAGCCGATCAGGCAATAACATTTTATCCGACTATGCGCGAACAGCAAAAAAAAAATTATAAAAAGATTTTCAGGCATCTTCTGGAACAATGCCTTTGGAATGCATATATCTTGTACAGAGCAGAGAGTGACAAGCCTCTTGTTCATTCAGATTTTATCTGGAAAGTGGCTGAGCAGATTTTTGTCAAACACTAGATGCCATCAGTAGCTGTGAACAGACCTGGACGACGTGCTTTTGGCGTTGCCAACCCAGAACGCCTAACAGGTCGTCACTTTATGGACTACATACCGCCCACCGCAAAAAAGGCAGCACCTACCAGGATGTGCGTGGTTTGCTGTATAAAGAGAGATGACAATGGAAAGAAAGTCCAAAAGGAAAGCAGGTTCCATTGTCCGGATTGTGACGTCGGACTGTGTGCTGTACCTTGTTTCAACATTTATCACACTCAGGATGTTTATTGAATTTTCTTTAGTTTGTATTCAATTATTGAATAAAATTATATTATTTTAAATTTTTAATTCATGATTTTGTGTTTCAAACTTTATCACATCTGGGATGTCTACTAGAGTCTTGTTTGGTCAGGTTTAAGTAAGTAATTACTGAGAATTGCAGGCCTATAATACATAGCATCAAATTTCCATGCAAAATAATTGTACCGCTTTTGGTACAAAATTCCAGACAGAATCATACCGCCAGGGAGGTTAACATATAGACAGGTAGGTGGATATTATTGCGCAATGCTTAGCTGATCAGCTAGTGTAGTCTGCTCAGTGTGCTTTAGTGCTGCTCATGCTGTCTTGAATTTTCACTGTATCCTAACAACTATAGAAAGTGCTGAATAATAAGCATAAAACATTGCAGAAGGAAGCATGAATATCCATACAGCCCTGGCCAATTACAACGCACCTAAGCATGCTGGGTGCTCTTATTTATATTCTAGGAGCACATGGGCTCTTGGTCTTTCCTAGCAGAGGATTGCCTGGGGGAGAGACGCTGCCTCCCCTGGCACTCAGGTGGATGATCAAAGTGCCAGAAGTCTGTATGACTGACTCTGGTCTTACCATAGCTGACAGAGGGAGGGTCTACAGTGCATCTAGTCTTGTATCACGGAGACAGATAGCTTGTGGTGGTTTCCTTTAGGAGACTTGTGAGTACAGATACCCTAAGGAACTTTAGACAGTTAATCTACCTCTTGTGAGCTAAGTCAGCTGAGGCTCCAAACAAAGAGAACAGTGGCTAATGTTCTTAGAGCTTTGTCCAGGATTGTTCACTACTTACTAAGGGACATTGCTCAGTTCTGCAATCAGTTTGCTGCTGTGAAGAATAGTGATGGACGAACTTCCGACGGGACGTTTCGCAAACACGGGCCCCATTGACTTTAATGGCAGGCGAACCTTAAAAACCTCCAGGTCATATTTTCAGCCACAAAACACTTACTAGCTGTGCACACATAGTCCCACAACATGGACACTGACATACCAGAAGTATTAAGTGAATCTGGGATCGACAACGACAAGCATTCTTTTTTTATCTGTGGAATTTGGTCAATTCAAGGCTATGGGGGAGAGGCAAGGTCAGGCCAGGCTATGAAGGGGGTGCAGGAGATGATCAGTGCCACAGTCAGGGCAGCGCAGTCCTGTGCCATTGTCCCAGTGTGCCAACCTGTGCTTGAGCCCCTGACCCCTCCCTCTGCCCGGCCCTTACCCCCACCTATGTAGGGCTCCACTGCGGTGGTCCGAAAGTGCCAGTCCAGTGCTGATCCTCAGCCATGGTGCTGGCACTGCCTGCTGATTGGCTTCTCCACTGCTATCTCCCTCACTGACACCAGCACTGAGATAGAACACTGACACCAGCACTGAGATAGAGAGCACTGACACCAGCACCGAGATAGAGAGCACTGACACCAGCACCGAGATAGAGAGAACTGACACCAGCACCGAGATAGAGAGCACTGACACCAGCACTTACACCAGCTGCGGGACCCAAAAATATGACACCGCTCAACCTCTTCAAACAGGAGGGTACGGGCATATAGTACGGTGTGCTTTTTTTGTACAAGTGAGCCAAAGGTAGAAAAAAGGTCCGTTTGCTAGATTATATAAATCGTTTATAGAGCTATGCATATACATGGTCTACTGGTCACATGTGTTGAATTCCTCCGAGATCCATGCCTCATTCATTTTTAGAAATGTGAGGTAGTCAACACTGTTGTGAGCTAGGCGAGTGCGCTTATCGGTCACGATCCCCCCTGCTGCACTGAACGTCCTTTCGGACAGGACACTGGACGAGGGGAGAGCCAACAGTTCCATTGCAAATTGTGCAAGCTCTGGCCAGAGGTCAAGCCTGCCCACCCAGTAGTCCAAGGGTTCATCACTTCTCAGAGTGTCCACATCGGCCGTTAACCCGATGTAGTCGGACACCTGTCGGTCTAGGCGTTCCCTGATGCTGGATCCGGATGACACCTGTCGATGGGTCAGCTGAAAGAATGATCTCATATCAGAAGTGACCAACACATCTTCAAACCGCCCTCTTCTTGCAGGCACTGTTGGATTGGTACCTGCAACTCTTTCTCTGGGAGTGGGAATTCCTCTGCCAGTGCACGCAAAAGCAGAATGCAGCATTTCTCTAAGCAAGGCCTGTAAGTGCTCCATTCTGACAGCCCTCTGTGATGGTGGTAACATTTCCATAATTTTGTGTTTGTACCGGGGGTCTAAGTACGTTGCCACCCAGTACAGGGGGTCCCCGAGTTACGAACTCGTTAGGGACTGGCCCCGTGTACGGAAGTCGGAAATGTTCGTAAGTCGGCGCGCATGCGCAGACCGACAAATACGGAGATTTCCGGACATTTCCGATGTTCCGTCTGTTGCCGTTCTGCGCATGCGCGGCAAATTACGGACATTTCCGGCATTTTTCGACGCTCCGTATGGCCGCGCATGCGCAGAACGGCCGAAAGATGCCGAAAACCACAGAAAAATGGCGGAGGGTCCCCGCAGCACCCCGTTCGTAAGTAGGGGTTGTTCGTAGGTCGGGTGTTCGTAAGTCGGGGACCCCCTGTACTGGTCCTGGACCTTTATGTTTTTTATATGGGGGTCCCTGTTAAAACACTGGAGCATGAAGGCCCCCATTTGCACTAAACTGGAAGTGGTGTGGTGGCCTGGCTCCTGCTCATCATCCAGGATAATGTCGTCCTCATCGTTCTCCTCCCCCCATCCACGGACAAAAACAGGGATCCCAGAAAGGTTTAAAGCATGCTCTTCTTGCTCCTCCTCATCCACCCCGGCACCCTCCTCCTCTGACTCCTCTCTTCAGACTCCTGTTGTTGACTTGTCTCAGATAGAGTAGCCCCCCCTGGGAATTCATCCAGCATTGCGACTTCCTCATCTTCCTGCTCCTGCTCCCCCACGGCTTGATCATTGACACAACGCAATAAAGAAGGCGTAAGGTACGATGTCACTGATGGCGCCATGGCTGCGACTGACCAGTTTGGTGATCTCATCAAATGGCCGCAGAAGTCTGCATGCGTCGCGCATGAACAGCCACTGGCGCGGTGAAAAAAAACAAGCTCCCAGAACCTGTTTTGCCACAGAGTTCGTACAGGTAGTCGTTAACTGCACGTTTCTGCTGGAGCAGACTACCAAGCATATAGAAGGTTGAGTTCCAGGCGAACCATGGCCGTGTGAGATCTTCTGAAATGGGCTGAGATTTTCCTTGCCTGCCGCAAGATGTCCTCGACCCCAGGATATTTGACAACGAATCGCTGCATGACCAAGTTTAAGACGTGTGCCATGCATATGTGTAATTTTGCCCTGTTTCAACGCGCTAAGCAGATTGGCACCGTTGTCGCACACCACTTTACCAACTGTCAAATTGAGCGGTGTTAGCCACTGATCTGCCTGTGAACGCAAAGCTGAAAGGAGTGCAGGGCCAGTGTGGCACAACAGACGCAGCACAGCATGGCAACGTCTCACCTGGCATGTCGAGGAGCGCCAGATGTGACCGTACATGGTTGATGCCTTGCTCCTGATACATTAGCAGTCTGGTTTGTCCCTCCTGTGCAATGTAAATTCCGCTTGCTTCTCCTCCCTATCTGCTGGTCCATCTCTCCCTCTGAACTCCCCTTCTCTTCCTCTCTTGTGGGCACCCACGTGACGTCCCTAGACACGTCATCATCTATGTCACCTTCCCCACCGCTATAATTAGAGATCTCGGAGTAGGCAGCAACAGCGGGGACCAACCTCCTTGGGCTGATCTGGGTACTGTCGTCAGATTGCTGAGTGGTGCTTGTTGCTACCTCCTCTTCCTGATCCAATGCCAAGAATGGCTGCACATCGGAAATGTCTTGTGATGATGGATCAGAAAATAATTCCTGTGACTCAAGCGGAGGGTATTTGGTGGTGTTGGTGGTAGTGTCTTTGGGGGTGCACACAGCAAAGAGTGAAGAGGGTGCAGATCGAGAGGATGAGGAGGGTGCAGAAGAGTTAAGCCCCATACACACGGTCGGATTTTCCGATGGATTCTGTCCTATCGGACAATGTTGTCGGAAATTCCGACCGTGTGTAGGCACCATCGGACATTTTCCATCGGATTGTCCGACGGACAAAGTTGTATCTCCTGCTCTAAAAATTTTCCGACAACAAAGTCCGATCACACCAATTCCGATCGTGTGTAGCGAATTCTGACGGACAAAGTGCCACACATGCTCAGATCACATTACAAGACCAAAGCTATTGGCTAGTAGCCTCTACGTAGTCCCGTCGTAGGCAACAAACGTCACCACGTTCAGAATGATCGGATTTTCCGACAACTTTGTCCGACCGTGTGTATGCAACACCAGTGTCAGACTAAATCCGGTGGTCGGATTTCCGACCGTGTGTATGGGGCCTAAGGCTGAGTGAGCCACTCAACCAAGTCTGGTGCGTCCTTTGAAGTAATCAAACGCACCTTCTGCAACTTCCCACTTTGGCTCAAGCTTGTTGCTCCTGCCCTACCCCTACCACCTCTGCGGAAGGGCCTGCCTCTTTCTCTGCCTGTCATTTTTTAATTTACCCTGTGACAAAAGTCTCTAGAGAAGTGCAGTATATGTGGAAGAAGGTATATAACACCCCGCTTCAATCTGTCGTTTTGGGGGGCCACTGGTCTATCACACCGGTTATAATACTTTTTTCTAATTGCGTTTGTCACTCTTTGTAGTATCGCTGCAGAACCGCTCAGCAGTCGCAATGCTGCACAGTAGAAATGCACTATACTATGCTTTCTATATTTGAAAGTATTTTATACGTGTATTACACCCCTATATACTGCACACCCAATAGTACACCTATACCAGTCCTTAAAAGGACTTTTGTGGACCTAATAGTAGCTAGCTAGTGAATTACAGACTGTCCCTGCTCCAAACACCAAACTGTCCCTACACTGGGAAATGAGCTGCAGAATCGGTCAGCACTGCAGTCACTATAATATGCTTTCTATATTTGAAAGAAAGTGTATTATAAGTGTATTACAACAACCCTATATACTGTACACCTATACCAGTCCTTAAAAGGACTTTTGTGGACCTAATAGTAATAGCTAGTGATTACAGACTGACTGCCCCTGCTCCACACAGCGTCCTTTCCCTACACTGACAAAAGACAGAATGTAAAATGGCCGCCAGATCAGGTCTATTTATAAGGTTGGGGTATGTCCATGTGCTGAAATGTCTCAATTGGCTGTCCTGTACCCCATGATGGATGTGTCATGGGTCAAAGTTCTTCACAATGTAAACGAACATCGCCATAAGTCCGCCGGTTTGGCGAATCGCGAACGAGCAAAGTTCTCCGCGAACCGACCGTCGGGCGAACCGCAAGGCCATCTCTAGTGAAGAAGTCCTTATCTGCCTTCTGCCTCAACCAAATTTCACTAGGAAAGGAAGTTAAGAGACCTCGATGTGAGTAGTTCAGTTTGGAAATATCCCACTATATTTCTTACCCTATCCAGGTTCTCCAATAAAACAACAAAAACAAAACCCCTAGACTGGTCATTGAAGTTACAAGCTAATGTGAGTGTTTGTACCTGTCTGTGTGAGGCTACCTTGTGGCTGGCTGCGGGGTAAGGCTTCATGTATACTACAGCTAGTGTTTGGCGTTTTTTGCCAAAGCTCCTAAACTCAACTCCATAAAATCCTATGTGCCTATGTACACATAGGGGGTTATTTACGAAAGGCAAATCCACTTTGCACTGCAAGTGCACTTGGAAGTGCAGTCGCTGTAGACATGCAAGGAAAATAAAAAAAACAGCATTTTTGCTTTTACATGATTGGATGATAAAATCAGCAGAGCTTCCCCTCATTTCAGAGCTTCCCCTCAGATCTACAGAGACTGCACTTCCAAGTGCACTTGTAGTGCAAAGTGGAGTTGCCTTTCGTAAATAACCCCCATAGGCTTTTAGGATCGTTTAGGACTTGCTGCCGTTAGGGGAAGTTCAACCCCCTCTCCTGAACTCGGAAGAATCGTGTTCAGGATAGGAACGTTTTGCATTTTCCCACAGCCAGCGGTCAAAATAGGCTATGTGTACATGAAGCCTAAAAGTGGGGAAGACCTGGGCAATATACCAGTGGCTCCTGCAGGGATAGTGCTACATGGCATACATAGTTCTTAAAGGAACTACCCCCAGAAACCTGTTCCCCAGATTGTTTTTAAAATCATTAGATATTAATAACTGTATTTTTTAAAATCATTAGATATTAATAACTGTATTTTTGAATGAAGTAGGCATTGTTTACATATATATTTTTTAGCTTACCTTTGTAACAGCCCACAATTTATTAATCCGCTCCAACCTCTAATAACGTGTTCATCATATGCTGGTTTCACATTTGAACAGTATATGGAATTTACAGATTTGATAAATATTCTTGTAATGAGGCACTAGTCTTTTTTAGCAGGGATTACATTTTATGACTGTGATTTCTATGCTCTGTGCACAATGTCTGTAAAGAATATTTATTACAACTTTATCTGGATGATATGCATTTTGTCACATTATCACAGTACTTCTAAGCAATAAATGAGCCCCAGAATTAATTTGATGTAGGCATTTATTAAATCACTTGCTGCACCAGATCAGATTTTACATACATTTTGATAGGTTCGACTGTTGACATAATTTCATAAGATTCACAAAAGTATCACACAAATTTATTACCTCTTGTCAAAGACACACTTTTGTAGATTTTACATTGCACTGGAAATTTACCATCCTGGCTGATACTTATATAAATCTTTTAGAATTATACAGATATTAATTATAAAACTCTTCTGAATTTGAGAGAGGTAAATGGGATTCATAAATTCATACAGGAGGTCATACCAATTTACTGACACCCCTCCCAACCCCATTCCATGTTAATGATGTTATCTGTAGTGTGATAGATAGATAGATAGATAGATAGATAGATAGATAGATAGATAGATAGATAGATAGATAGATAGATAGATAGATAGATAGATAGATAGATAGATAGATAGATAGATAGATACTCTAGTAATGATTTTAAAATAACTCCTAAAAGAGTAAAAGTGTATACACATGTTATTTTGGTTGGAAACTGTCATATATTGCTGATTTTATGTTCCCTTTGTCTAGGAACCAAGCAGAAATTGATATGCACCAAAGGAAGCCAACTGACAAGAAGAAGCCACACCTATTTGATAGTGATGACAAACTGAGAGTTTGGTTCTCTGGACATTCTCCAAACACTTGAAAATGTCTGCAAAACCCTGAACAAAGTGTCTGAACCTTAATGAAGTCTATGGGAGAGGCATCTTGTATTTTTTTCTGGTCTTTTTCAGGGTTCATTTTCAAGCTTTTGGTAAAAATAAGACATGATAAGCTGTGCACTGCTTGGGTGATGCTTTAATCCTTCATGTGAAGTGGTGCACCTGTAGGATATAGTACAGTAAAATTGAAATTACAAAAAAAAAAACTAATGCCACTAAATGACAATTTCCCAACCGGTTTGTGTGTGTATACCAGTGATTCTCAAACTGTGTGCCGCAGCACACTTGCAGGTGTTCCCTCAGCAAAGACTTTAACAGTGGTCAGATCGTCAGACCCACTGGGCCAGGGTGGGAGGACTTGATGGCAGTGTGCCAGTCTGCAAGTGTTGGAACTCAGCGTGACACACAGCACCTGGCAGAAAGTGGATCACCGGGAGTAAATGATGCATTTTCAGAGCAACTATCACGTACCTGGTAGAAGAGCCTGAATGGATGAGCAAGGCCTCCCTTACCACTCTGGCTCAGGGCCCCTGATAGAGTAAACAGGAGGCGCCGGAGAGCAGAGTCGCACAAGCACCAGAAAGTCTTTGGTGGCACCCGGCTAGGCTAGTCCCGAGAGAGTCGGTGAAGACACAGGAGAGCTTCAGCAGAAGACCCACAGATGGCAGCAGGTGCAGATGGCAGCAGGCAGTAGCAAGGTCAGGCAGGCAGGCAGAATCAGGTACATGGTTCAGGCAGGATCTTGGTCAGGAAGCAAGCCAGGTCAAACCGGATCAGTGGTGCAGGTGCCAGGGAGGAGACAGGAGATAGGTCACAGGACAAGCCGAGGTCGGTACAGGCAGAGTTCACAGGGTGGTCAGAGGAGCCGGGTAGATAACAGGTAATCAGGACACAGGTTCACAGAGACAGGATACACAGGAGCTGAAGACAAGGCAGCACGGGGCAAAGTGCTGGCTGGACTTAAATAGGTTAGCTTTGCACCAACGCGGATGTTCGCGCCTGCGCACATCTGTGCGCCATAGCCTGGTTTCTGTGCGCAACAGGGTTGCCCATTTTTCTGCGCCTCAGGGGACTTCTGGAAGGGTGAGACTGTCTGCTGGCGGGTGCATCCTGACAGCAATGCTCTTTTATAATTTCTCCAAGAGTGCAAGCCCTGTACCTGTGTACCAACCTCTGTACCAACTTCACCAGCACCACGGAAGCACCTTCTATGTATGATGTGCCTGTATACTTCCTCCCTCATGTGAGTTGATTCTTTTAATTAATAAATGTTGTGAGATACTACTACAGAGTCTAATGCCTTGTACACACGGTCGGACATTCCGACCACAAAATCCGTCAGATTTTTTCCGACGGATTTTGTCCGAAACTTGTCTTGCATACACACGGTCACACAAAGTTGTCGGAAAATCCGATCGTTCTGAACGAGGTGACGTACAACACATACGACGGGACTACATAGAGGCCAGTAGACAATAGCTTTCATCTCCAAATTTCTTCTGAGCATGCGTGGCACTTTGTGCGTCAGAATTCTCTAAACACGATCGGAAAAAGTCAGATCGGATTTTGTTGTCGGAAAATTTTAGATCCTGCTCTCAAATTTTTTCGGACGGAAAAAGTCCGCTAGAGCCCACACACAATCGGATTTTCCGACATCATAATCCGATCAGACTTTTTCCATCGGAATATCCGACTGTGTGTTTGGGGCATTAGACTTAGAAGTGCCTGACCCCTTTTCTCTTCTGTGTACACCAGTGATTCTCAAACTCTACACTACAGTGTTAACCTAAAATAAATAAATAAGTTCTTCATCACAAAAATTGTTAAATTTTTTTCGGGTGTGCCGTGAAAAATTTTAGATCTTTTTGGTGCACCGCAAGACAAAAAAGTTTTAGAAACACTGGTATATACAAAGCAGCCAACGAATCCATTGATGATGCCAGCCAGTGTTACTTGATGACTTTCAATAACATTATTACACATTTGGCTGTTACGTAGGGTATATAGGAAGCTATTCCTTGCACACTGTTTAATTTAATTTAATTGAATCTATCTCATCATCTTATAGGCCTTTGTGGGGTGGAGACCTATATACACATTGCGGTTTATTATTACATATATATATTTACCAATACCACTATACACGTTTTTTTCCCTTTATTATTTTTTTGGCACTTTTGGATGCAGCTGCTTATGCGAATACCACACAGTATTGTACTACTGGCACTGGATATTGTGATGCACGTCTTTTAAAACATTATCAAACACTTTTTATATGGGTGCACTCATAGGTGCATCCATTTTTTCTTGTATTCACTTATCGATCTGGTTTATTTGTTATTTAGCTTTGGCATAAGGCTGTCTATTAATTTAAATTGTGCACTTTAGCCACCACTTTGATACACATGGTAGGGTAACCTACTATTGCACACACGTGCGCACTCTACACTCTTGGGAACTATTTGAATCATTATTAGTGAGGATAACCTATTAACCACCTACCCCTATTTTTCTAGTTATATAGGGATACGTTTTACATTTATATATTCATGTTATAGGTAGCGCCATTGACCTCAGTACTAATTACCCATTCCTTACTGGATGATTTGTTAACCCTTTCCTGCTAGCCTTGACATCCCTTATAATAGGGTCCATATACCCAGGGGGTGGGAAGGATATGGGGGACCTTCCAGATTCTGATAACGCCCCCTGCAGAACCCCATATCTAGGGGGACAGGTATGTAGGGATGGAATCCATGTCCCAATCATCATATGAACAAGGTGCCTTGTCAGAGGGCTCCCTTGGAAAGACACCCTTCGGTATTGGCCTAATATGGTTCAGGATGGGGGAAACACATGTTCGCTGTCTCTCCTTTTTCCTGACCAGCCAAACTGTATTATTAGATAAGGGATTGGTATAGATTTTGGGGGGACCCCACACCATTTATTGTGTAAGTGAATCCCTCCTAAAACATGCCAGATCATATGCCCTGGATGAGAAAACAAATTTACCACCTGAAATTAGCTCAGAGTAGTTAAGATACTCAAATCAACCTCAACCTGATGCCCAGTTCATAGACAGGTCATGTAAGGCTTTCTTTTAGACCTCCATAATGAATCTTTATTAACCCTCATCAACACTTGTTAAGGCATACAAAGATTTTGTGGGAATCTCCAGCAGTATGTTGGCTAATTAGCAAGTAACCATTGTGGCAGTTTTGTGCCATAAAAATACATTATATACAAATACAAACACTAATTATTGATTTCCTAAGACAGAAAATATTAACATCCTTAGGGTTAAATGTGGAAATCGCCTGTGTGACATTATATGACCTTGGAAAGACCTTTATGTGTCTCACATCTCCAGTAGGCCCTGGCCCTGGGTCTCTCTGCCTCTGTGTCTTTTCCCCATGACAGAAAGGACTCTGCATGTCTTTTTTTGCTATGATTGCTCACTCACGGCTCAAATTTTGGGAAAGTCAGCATTAATTGGCCCAACATTGAGCCATGTATGGCAGGCTTTAGATTCTCAGAATCTAGACAACTGTATCCTCATTAACTACAATAATATTTGGCCATGCCACCATCTACCTTTAATCACATAGTGTATACCAACTTTGCACCCCGAAGGGCTCCAACGAGTTCTTTAGATCCTTTTAGACACTAGCAATACCCTTTATTGTACATCCTAAAAACACTACTTGCATGTAGCTGATTCAAGTGTGTGTGGCTTGGTGAAAAGTACCTACTTCATTAAATGGGTGGTTTTCCCTTACAAAAATAAATCAATTTTTTTTTTAGGAGTTCCTGTCAGAGCGTGTGCGCTCCTTCTCCGTCATAGCTGCTGGTTCCAGCATCCTGGTTTTGGCTGTGGCATTCCCCTTGTCTGTCCACCTGCAAGGTGATTGATTGTGGCCAGACTCTGGGTGGAGACCAAACCCAGCCAAGCCTGCAGTCTAATGCTTGTGATAGAGTGTGTAATACCTGATCAAGCTGACTGTTTGTCTGCCCTGTTATACTAGATTGAATTTCCCTGTGTATGACCTTGGATCGGATAACTGACTATTCTCTGAATGTTGCCTGCATTTTACCTGGACTGTCATTGAATCCCTCTGCCTGTCTGCCAACCACAAGTACCTGTTTGCTTTGCTCAGTTCACACATGCCCTGGCATGGTGGCCAGGCACTATAACAGTGTGTATAAGTCCTGAGGTCAACTGAGTACTGGTAGGCCTGCTTGCCTTATGGTAAAGGGGCTGCAATAGGTGAAGAACACATTAGCCAGCTATAGTGTCTGACCACCTGTATTTGGGTTAAGCATGGCAGTCCCAAAGGCATGATATGATTGTTGCATATCCTTTCTTGTAATGTAGCTGACAATACAAGAGTGGATATACAGTATACTTTATGCTTAGCTCATTCTAAAGAACGATTGTGTTGTATTCATACACCAACCACCAGTTCATATGTATGAGTTCCAGTTCTAGCAACTCCAGCCAAAATGATCTTCTCTAGACTTCAATAGTATATGAATTATAACCTCTAATGCCGTGTACACACGACCGGACTTTCCGGCAGACTAGGAACGACGGTCTTCCCGACGGACATTCGGCGGACTTCCGACGGACTTTCCAAACGAACGGACTTGGACACACACAATTACACCAAAGTCCGACGGATTCTAACATGATGACGTACGACCGGACTAGAATAAGGAAGTTCATGGCCAGTAGTCAATAGCTGCCCTAGCATCGGTTTTTGTCCGTCGGACTAGCATACAGACGAACTGATTTTTCGACCGGACTCGAGTCCGTCGGAAAGATTTGAAACATGTTCAAAATCGAAAGTCCATCTGATTTTTCGACAGCAATGGTCCGATGAAGCCCACACACGATCAAATTTGTTCCGTCAGACCTTAGCTGTCGAAGAGTCCAGCCGTGTGTACACGGCATAAAAGTTTTTCTTTTTTTATTCTGGCACTTTCATAGAAATTTTCCTTTATTTCCTGTTCTGGAGATTCATGCTACTGGCACAGGAAGTAATGAGAAATCTCCCCAGTGGGAGAGCAATAAAAAATGGACAGAGGTTTAACCCTTTTCCCCATGACTAAAACATAAAGTAATTTTGTATTGTTGTGTCCCCGTTGTAATAAAAAGTGACTTCTGCTGAGTCCCTGTTGGGATCAGACTGATTTTGCAAACTTTCTCTCCCACTGACCCCCAGATTTTCCCAATCTATGCAAAACAAACAAAAAATATATCAACTACTAATATTTATAAGTCTCCCTTTGTATTTTTATTCCTATTTTCAACATTAATACAGATATTTCTTTTGCTATATCTGTATGCAGCTTTTAAAAATGATGTACAGTATGCTATGATTTTTTCTACACATTGAAGTTTAAACAGATTTATTATTGAATAATCCCTATTGTTAGCTTAATGGTCATACGCATCTATACCAAAAACTCTCTCTTATCAGAGATTGCCAGCAATGTGTGCTTGTATATCATATAATGCCTCTAAACATACACTAGATGCCCATTTATACATTGTGTAAAAGTATATCAATGCTCTCAACGCTTACCCATTTCCTACCATTATTTTGCAGATTTATTTTCATCGCACCTACCACAATGCATATCATGTGCTCTGAATAGTCTTATAGGTTTTATTTATGCACAAATAACTATAATTTAAGTCAAACTTCCTGTGCTTGACTTGAGATATAACTCAAATCTTTGTCTTAATGCACAGATATGTGGTTGGCATCAGAAAAAAATGTTGCATTTCTAGACTTCCTTTTTGTGCGAGGGATCTATTTTCAGATTGAAGGGAACAACCAGACATGTGCAGGAAACCAGCTTCACATGTTTTGGGGAATATACTGAGAAATGAAAGACGTTTTTGTGATTGTCTACAACGAATATTGCCCTGTCTAGGGAGATCTTATCAATAGGAAAACAAAGGAAATGCTGCTTCATGAGAATCATTTCTTTAAACATATTGGTCTGGACATAGAAATGCTTAGGTTTTCTTGACCTGAATTTTCCAACAAGCATCTCAGAACTAAAGTATGGTCATAGACTGGCCTATCACATTGCTTGTGCTAATATTTAGATTTAATTGCATGTTTGATCTCTCTCCGGTGGTAAGGTTTTGGGCCAAATCCCAGAACAGTATACTGGTCCTTGGAGAATCCCACACATAGGTGGACTGTGAAGTGTTGTCACGCTGAGGGGTACTGAATCATCTTACTACAGGCACCAGAATATCACCGTGCTTCCAGGGAATGCTAGCCTTGCATCAACTACCTAGACCAGCTAAAAGTCAGTCTGTATACCAACAATAAATAATGCCAGCTCTTGGTCCTTGTCCCAACATACATTTCTGGAGCCCATCAGAGAATTTGTCTAAGGAAATGTCATGTACATGTCATGTACATATGTCATGTACTGTATATCACAGAGTTGAAGGAGGACTTTCTTGTACACTGTACAGACTGACACAGATTTTCATTAAATTGCTCTGCTCAAGGCCGGCGCTACCGCTAGGCGAACTATGTAGCCTCCTAGGGCGCACTGCCACCTAGGGCACAGCCACAGCCTCTGGTTTCCATACTCTCCGCCCCAGACATGTACTGACTTGTGTGAGCTCGGCTCTTGGTCACTGTGAGTCGCGTTGCAGACGCCGCCAATCCCCTGATATGTCACGCTAAACTCCCTGCGGTCACATCTCCTCACCGTAACACCTGACAGGGCCTCGCTACCGTAATGTACTGCACAAACCCAGCTTTCACCCACACACAGCACAGCCTGGATCCTGCCCGCCCACTCACATAGCTTCCTGAGACCCGCCCTGCCCACTCACTAATAGCAGCCAGGGGCGGGCTGACCATTCGGGCACTCGGGCACTATCCCCGCTCATAGAGAGTGGGGGACTGCTGGCGAGAGGAGCAGAGGAGGAGGAGGCAGCGGCACCCAGGGATGGGTACAAGAGGGTACAACCAGTCCTCCTGTAGGGGGCAGCTACAAGTTTTGTAATGCACAAATAAAGTTGCTGTTTTTTTTTTTTTAGTCTGAACTTTGGTGCTGGCCCCTTTGCATTATCCAGCTTCTGTGTTTATAAGTGACAGCTATCCTGACGGCACACTCACAACCTTCCTTGCTCTAGCTGTATATTCAACAGAGGATGGGGCGGGATGGGGCACACAGCTCTATCCTCGAGCCCGCAGCATCAATAGAAGCCCGTGCCGGCAGCCTGACATCCTGTAAGTTACAGTCCATTGTTTTCTGTGGGGCAGAGGAGTGCTGTGTACTAGACAGGGAGGAGAGGTCTGTACTGGAAAAGGAGGAGAGAGGCACTCTGCACCGGGCAGGGAGGAGAGAAGATCTCTATACTGGGGAGAGGGGGCAGAAATATGCTGGGGGAGAGCTCTGTACTGGGGGGGCTGTGTGATATGCACTCCTGCACTCTGTATATAGCACAATCCTCAACCTTGCACTCTGATGTAATGCACTCCCGAACCTGCACTCTGTATGAAGCACAATTCTGAACCCTGCACTCTGTATGTACCACAATCCTGAACCCTGCACTCTGTACGCAGCACAATCCTGAACCCTGCACTCTGTATGCAGCACAATCGTGAACCCTACACTCTGTACGTAGCACAATCCTAAACCCTGCACTCTGTACGTAGCACAATCCTGAAACTGCACTCTGTATGTAGCGCATAAGGATGAGCCCGGTGTTCGATTCAAACCCATGTTCGAATCGAGCACCGGGTGTTCGCTCGCTCGGCGAGCCCAGAACTATTGGGGCCGCTCGCATCAAATTCGTGTGATGCGAGCGGCCCCGCAATGCATTGCGGCCCGCGCAGTGCAATGCTGGCTGATGATTGGCCAAGCATGCACTGTGACCCCGCATGCTTGGCCAATCACAGCGCCGGCAGCGAGGAGAGCCATAATTGGCTACAGGCAGGATGCCTGTAGCCAATTATAGCTCAGGGGCTTTAGTACACGCCCCACGGTATAAGAGGCCGCCGCGCCGGCGGCCTCGCATATTATGTTTCAGACAGTGTCAGCGTGTCAGTGTGCTGCTGACTGCTGACAACAATATGTGCTTTATTTCTGGGGATATGTGTGTGCATGCTGTTAGAACAGCATTGCAGTATCACATCTGGGGGGTCTCTATAGGTGGCCTGTGAAGGGGGGCAGGTTTCCTGTGCTTAGAACTTTCCCTGCAAAAAAGTGTCATTTTTGCAGGAAGAAAGCTATTTAAATCACTCGCGGCTAATGAATTGATGGCTCCTGTAACACAGAGAGCTGTCATTCATTAATAAAAAACAAAAAAAAAAGCGTAGGGGTCCCCCCAAATTCAATAACCAGGCCCTTCAGGTCTGGGATGGATATTAAGGGGGATCCCAGCCAAAAAAAAAAAAAAAAAAAATGGCGTAGGGTCCCCCTCAAACTCCATACCAGACCCTTGAGGTCTGGTATGGATTTTAAGGGGAACCCTAGCCAAAAAAAATGGCGTGGGGTCCCCCTCAAAATCCATACCAGACCCTTATCCGAGCACGCAACCTGGCAGGCTGCAGGAAAAGAGGGGGGGACGAGAGCGGCCCCCCCTCTCGCCTGAACCGTACCAGGCCACATGCCCTCAACATTGGGAGGATGCTTTGGGGGTCTAAGACCCCTAAAGCACCTTGTCCCCATGTTGATGAGGACAAGGGCCTCTTCCCCACAACCCTGGCCGGTGGTTGTGGGGGTCTGCGGGCGGGGGGCTTATCGGAATCTGGAAGCCCCCTTTAACAAGGGGACCCCCAGATCCCGGCCCCCCCCCTGTGTGAAATGGTAAGGGGGTACAAAAGTACCCCTACCATTTCACCAAAAAAGTGGCAAAAATGGTAAAAATGACAGGAGACAGTCTTTGACAATTCCTTTATTAAAATCTTCTTTCTTCTTTCTTCATCCTTCGGTTTCTTCATCTTCTCCTTCCTTCATCTTCTTCCATCTTCTTCTTCCATTTTCTTCTTCCTCCGATCCGCTTCTTCTTGCGCTGGTCTTCTCGTCCTTCTCGTCCGGCATCTTCTTCCGTCGGCGTCGGCGTCGGTGTCGGTGTCTCTGTCTCTTCTTGGGCCGCTCCGCGCAATGGGAGGCTCCCGCTGTGTGAGGCTCCGCTCCGTCTGACAGGTCTTTTATAATGGAGGGCACCTGGTGACCCCGCCCCCTCTGACGCACAGGGACGTCATGGGGAATTCCATGATGGCTTTCCCCATGACGTCAGAGGGGGGCGGGGTCACCAGGTGCCCTCCGTTTTAAAAGACCTGTCAGATGGAGCGGAGCCTCACACAGCGGGAGCCTCCCATTGCGCGGAGCGGCCCAAGAAGAGACAGAGACACCGACACCGACGCCGACGGAAGAAGATGCCGGACGAGAAGGACGAGAAGACCAGCGCAAGAAGAAGCGGATCGGAGGAAGAAGAAAATGGAAGAAGAAGATGGAAGAAGATGAAGGAAGGAGAAGATGAAGAAACCGAAGGATGAAGAAAGAAGAAAGAAGATTTTAATAATAGGAATTGTCAAAGACTGTCTCCTGTCATTTTTACCATTTTTGCCACTTTTTTGGTGAAATGGTAGGGGTACCCTTACCATTTCACACAGGGGGGGGGCCGGGATCTGGGGGTCCCCTTGTTAAAGGGGGCTTCCAGATTCCGATAAGCCCCCCGCCCGCAGACCCCCACAACCACCGGCCAGGGTTGTGGGGAAGAGGCCCTTGTCCTATGGACCCCCAAAGCATCCTCCCAATGTTGAGGGCATGTGGCCTGGTACGGTTCAGGCGAGAGGGGGGGCCGCTCTCGTCCCCCCCTCTTTTCCTGCGGCCTGCCAGGTTGCGTGCTCGGATAAGGGTCTGGTATGGATTTTGAGGGGGACCCCACGCCATTTTTTTTGGCTAGGGTTCCCCTTAAAATCCATACCAGACCTCAAGGGTCTGGTATGGATTTTGAGGGGGACCCTACGCCATTTTTTTTTTGGCTGGGATCCCCCTTAATATCCATCCCAGACCTGAAGGGCCTGGTTATTGAATTGGGGGGACCCCTACGCTTTTTTTTTTTCATTTTTTTTATTTTTTATCAATGACTTTTTTTTATGAATGAGTTTCAATGAATCACTGTTCTCTGTGTTACGGGAGCCGTGAATTAACATTAGCCGCGAGTGATTTTAAATAGCTTTTTTACTTTCAAAAATGACACTTTGCGCAGAGACAGTTCTAAACACAGGAAACATGCGCCCCTTTACAGGCATACTATAGACACCCCCCAGGTACGAAATTTAAAGGAATATTACACTTTTATTGTTTCAATTTAAGCATTATTAAAATCACTGCTCCTGAAAAAACGGCCGTTTTTAAAAAAAAATTTTGCATTGATACATGTCCCCTGGGGCAGGACCCAGGTCCCCAAACACTTTTTATGACATTAACATGCATATTAGCCTTTAAAATGAGCACTTTTAATTTCGAACGTTCGCATCCATTATAACTAATAGGGTTCTAAAGCTCGCACGGACTTTAGGTCCGTTCGCGGGTTCTGGTGCGAGCCGAACGGGGGGGTGTTCGGCTCATCCCTAGTAGCGCACTCCTGAACCTGCACTCTAATTGTAGCGTACTCTGCAACTTTTTTTGGGGGGGTGCAAGTAGCTGGTCTTGCCAAAATAGTCCAGAACCAGCCCTGGTTCTGCCCCACTTTCATGTATTTTTAATTAATTACATTATACTGCATGAGGTTATCACGTTTACGTAGTATACTGACATCTAGTAGCAGTTTCTGGCCACTACAACTTGTTTACTACTGTGATTTTGATATCTTCCTATGTCCTCCCCTTCGGTTTAGTGCTAGTAAGTTAGTCCAAGCTAGATTCTCCCTACTTCTTCCAAGTTTCCTCAGTCAGTGTTAGTTGTACACACAGACTGGGCTTAGGGAAGTCATTGCCTTCTTACTTTTCAAAAAACTGGAAAAACTTCTTCTGTACTGCAATTAGCTAAAGTAAAATTGCACCGGATTCAACTTCTTTGAAGAGTTAAGCTGTCTGTGGATTGTGCAAATTCAACAGGTGATCACACTGTCTAGACAGACTGGATCTAAGGAGGTATGTCAATGCATAAAGTGGATTTGAAAAAGAACATACTGTATATAAAGTAGTAATTGCTAAGTGTATTTTATTTTTTTTTTCAAATATAATTTTTATTGAACTCCAATAAAGGCCAAAACCCCAATCATTACAGCAATAACATAAAGGTAAATGAGACTTCAATCACATAGCTCAGAACATGTTGGGCAGGTATGTAAAGGACATATATACAGTAAACGTAAGTGGGCATCAGTAAAATAATATTGCAAATTGACGTGTTTATTAATGACAATTGTCACCGTAGGGACTAAAGTATGATTACTAAAAGAAAGAAAGTTTGCCCAAACTCAATTTCCAATATTCTTAACTAGTAGCAGGGTGAAAAAGAAAAAAAAAAGATAGAGTAGAAAAGAATAGAATATAGAAGGGGGTAGGAAGATGAGGGGTGAAATGACGATGGTCCAGGACAACTGAGGCAGGTAGCTACCTACATCTTTTGAGATACCTACGATCCAAAGAGGGCCTTCCCCTCATCAGAGAGAACAAAAAGATTCCCCAGGTCCCCCTATGATGTTAATAGCCCCTTATTCTGACTTCATAACTGCAAGCGGCCTACCAATAGAAATATGAGATTAGTCATTGACAACATATGGGTAAAAATGAACTTGAGGCAAAATGTCAAATATACAGATGAAATATACACTCACCGGCCACTTTATTAGGTACACCTGTTCAATTGCTTGGTAACGCAGCCAATCACATGGCAGCAACTCAATGTTTTTAGGCATCTAGACGTGGTGAAGACAACTTGCTGAAGTTCAAACCGAGCATCAGAATGGGAAGAAAGAGAATTTAAGTGACTTTGAACGTGGCATGGTTGTTGGTGCCAGACAGGCTGGTCTGAATAGTTCAAAAACTGCTCATCTACTGGGATTTTTACTGGGTTACAGCAGCAGAATGCCACACCGGGTGCCACTCCTGTCAGCTAAGAACAGGAAACTGAGGCTACAATTCACACAGGCTCCAAGATTGGACAATAGAAGATTGGAAAAAGTTGCCTGGTCTGATGAGTTTCGATTTCAGCTGCGACATTTAGATGATAGGGTCAGAATTTGGCGTAAACAACATGAAAGCATGGATCCATCCTGCCTTGTATCAACGGTTCAGGCTGATGGTGGTGTAATGGTGTGGGGGATATTTTCTTAGCACACTTTGGGCCCCTTAGTACCAATTGAGCATCTTTTAAATGCCACGGCCTACTTGAGTATTGTTGCTGACCATGTCCATCTCTTTATGACTGCAGTGTTCCCATCTTCTTATAGCTACTTCCAGCAGGATAATGCACCATGTCACAAAGCTCAAATCATTTTAAACTGGTTTCTTGAACATGACAATGAGTTCACTGTACTCCAATGGCCTCCACAATCACCAGATCTCAATCCAATAGAGCACATTTGGGATGTGGTGGAACGGGAGATTTGCATCATGGATGTGCAGCCGACAAATCTGCAGCAACTGCATGATGCTATCATGTTTATATGGACCAAAATCTCTGAGGAATGTTTCCAAAACTTGTTGAATCTATGCCAAAAAGAATTAAGGCAGTTCTAAAGGCAAAAGGGGTCCAACACAGTACTAGCAAAGTGTACATATTAAAGTGGCTGGTGAGTGTATATATTTATATATATATATATATTTATGGTTGTGGCCCTATGACCAAGACAAATGTGGATCACATACACACGCGACAAGACTTACAACATAACATAGACCTGAGGTGTGTCTTGGTTGTCTGGTTGGTATGTCAAGAAAAAGGGGCATACTCTAGATAAGTAATGGATGAATGTGGAGAAATGTGCTGAGAAGTGCCCTGAAAAAGGGGACGGGCGGGAGGGCATCACGCACTGGAACCGACAAAGAGCATGGGCGAGTGTTCTGTTTAACTGCTTGCCGCCCACCAGTCATCATATGATGGCCAGGCGGCGTGGCTCTCATTCTGGGCAGGCGTCATATGACCTCCGTTCATTTAAACAGGGAATGCGCACGATCGTGTGCGCGCATCCCTGTACCTTAGGTGGCGCCTGTCACGGAGACACCACTCGCCACCGAGGTGGGTGAACAGCCATGAAGTCACAGCCGATCACAGATGGTAACGCCCAACTTTGCACGGCGCATGCTCGCGAGCACGCTGCATGTGCACGTCGGTGGCAGCGTGTTCCCGGGGACACTGCTCGTCACCGACGCTGGTAAACAGCCATTGGCCGGCGGCTGTTTACCATGTGATCAGCTGTGATCCTTTCACAGCCGATCACTAAATGTAAACACAGATACATGTTACCAGGTTCTCCTCACACACGATCTTGTGTGAGAAGATTGTGGTAACATCTCCTACAGCAATCACACTGATTGCCCCCCCCCAATAAAGAGGACCTGTCACCACCCATCAAAGTACCTGTCACAGTCCATCTGAGTACCCCAGTACCTGTCACAGTCCATCTGAGTACCCGAGTACCTGTCACAGTTCATCTGAGTACCCGAGTACCTGTCACAGTTCATCTGAGTACCCGAGTACCTGTCACAGTTCATCTGAGTACCCGAGTACCTGTCACAATTCATCTGAGTACCCGAGTACCTATCACAGTTCATCTGAGTACCCGAATACCTGTCACAGTTCATCTAAGTACCCGAGTGCCTGTAACAGTTCATCTGAGTACCTGAGTACCTGAGTACCTGTCACAGTCCATATGAGTACCTAAGTACCTGTCACAGTCCATATGAGTACCTGAATAACTGTCACAGTTCATCAGAGTACCTGTCACCGCCCTTCAGGGTACCCGAATACCAGTCACCAGCCCATCAGAGTAGCCGAGTAACTATCCGTAGCCCAAAAAGAAGGATGGTTGCCTGGATCACCATATCATTATTAATGATTATTAGAAATAATTAATAGAGTCGCTGGTTTGTATACAGATCTCATCCACACAGAAGCCACAGTCCTGGTTGCCCTAAGGGCATATATCAAAAAATAAGAGAATAAAGTTCTCTTAAGAGGGCAAAATCAGGACACTATAAATGATACAAACAGGCTTTATTAATTCTAGAAAATCACAAAAAAATATTTTAAAAAAGGGCAGATTGACTGTGTTACACAGACTAGTTTAAAAGATAAGACAACGTTGTCAAATAGTTAAAAACATAGGGAACCGCAGCTGCGCATCACACATACACAACCCACAATCACCACTTTCAAACATGAATAGTAGTACAATATATCTGTTTGAACACAGAGTCAAAAATCAAACTAAAGGGATCATATTCGCCTTTAGACAATGCAGTCTGTTTAGAAAGGAACTCCTGTTCATAAGTGTGCTTGGTCTTATGCGTGGGGTATATTGAGTGGATGAATGAGTGAATTGCTGTCCTGATCTAGTTGAAGGAGTTAAGTCAAAAAGTAGGAGTCCATTTTAGGGTAACTTCAGAGACCCTCATGGTGTCAGGTAAGTTACCAAAAAAGGTAGCACTAGGTAAACCAGATGGTGTGGTAAAGCGTAGTTTAGTTTTTTCCAAAATAACATAAGTATTTAGTAGTGTAGGTATGTCTCCTGGAGGTGTCTGTAGGGGAGGTAATACAGGAACATACTGGGCGCATCCATATACATAAATAGCAGGTGGGTTATAGATACTCTCACCACGTTTGCGGTTGCGGTCGTCCTTCTAATTACACTCTACCCCAGACATATCTTCGGCTACGAGCTCCGCTCAGTATTAGCCTATCGCTGTAGACCGGAATGACACTCTTCGTTTGTGCAGTCAATGCTATGCCGATCGTTCCGTTTCAGGCTATAGACCGGAATGACGCTTTTCGTTTGTACAGTCAGTGGTATGCCAATCATTCCGGTTCAGGCTGAAGACGGCCAAACAAATTCTGGTGTCCTATGCAATTCACTCAGGCGGCTAACGAATGGTTCCCTGTTGACGTGCTGACGTCACACTAACTATCTGTAGCCCATCAGAATACCGGAGTACCTGTCACCAGGCCATCAGAGTTCCTTGAGTACCTGTCACCAACCCATCAGAGTACCCGAGTACCTGTCACAAGCCCATCAGAGTAACCGAGTACCTGTCACCAGCCCATCAGAGTACCTGTGTACCTGTCTGCAGCTCATCAAGTTACCCAAGTACCTGTCTCCAGCCCATCAGAGTACCCGAGTACCTATCTGCAGCCCATCAAAGTACCTGAGTACCTATCTGCAGCCCATGCCTCACAAAATATACATTGAGGGGTTTGCTTTCCAAAATGGGGTGATTTTTTGGGTAATTCCACTGTCCTGGTGCTCAAGGACCTTCAAAAGTGTGATAGGTAGGAATGAAATGAGATGTGTAATTTATGCTCCTAGAACGCCTGAAGGTATTACCCTCAATGTTGGGCCTCTGTATGTGGCCAGGCTGTGTAAAAGTCTAACACATGTGGTATCGCCATACTCGGGAAGAGTAGCAGAATGTATTTTGGGGTCTCATTTTTGCTATATACATGCTATGGGTTTGAAATATCTTATAAATTGACAACTTTGTGTAAAAAAATGCGTTTTCATTTTTTTTCCACATTTTACAAAAACTTCTGGAAAAAAAATTAACCATTCAAAAGACTCATTATGCCTCATAGATTATACGTTGGAGTGTTTTCTTTCCAAAATGGGGTAAATTTGTGGGCAATTCCATTGTCCTGGTGCTCCAGGGCCTTCAAAAGTGTAATAGGTGGTTGAGAAATGTCGATTATGCTCGTAGAAAACACCTGAAGGTGCTACTTCAATGTTGGGCCTTTGTATGTGGCCACGCTGTTTAAAAGGCTCACACATGTGGTATCACCATACTCGGAAAGAGTAGCAGAATATATTTTGGGGTGTAATTTGTTGTATGCATATGCTGTGTGTGAGGAATAACCTGATAATATGACAATTTTGTAAAACAAATAAAAAATCTTAATTTTTAAAAGAATTGTGGGAAAAAAATTACAACTTAAAAAAACTCACCATGCTACTTAATTAATACCTTGGAATGTCTACTTTCTAAAAAGGGGTCATTTGGGGGGTATTTGTACTTTCCTGACTTGTTAGGGCTCTTTCACACGGGGCGGATCAGTGCAGATCCGCCCCGTGGATAGCCGCTTGCTCAGCGGGGATCGCCGGAGCGAACTCCGCTGAGCAGAAGATGACAGGTCCGTCTCTGCACTCCGTGCAGGGACGGACCTGTCAGAGCGCCGCTCTCCCCTATGGGAGATCGGGTGACGACGGACCGTAGAGTCCGTCGTCACCCGATCCGCTCTGCAGACGGATGAAAAAAATGGGGTTTTCCTCCGTTTGCAGAAACGGAGCAGAGCGGGCACGGACGAGAGCGGGTGTCAGCGGATGCTCATCCGCTGACACCCGCTATCCCATAGGGATACCTGTATGTCCGTTTTTCATCCGAAAACGGAAGGATGAAAAACGGACATACGGTCCGTCCGTGTGAAAGAGCCCTTAGTGTCTCAAGAAATCAGGTTTACCTGATGTAGTGAAGGCCTGATCAGATGTAATCAATTTTCACTGATTGGCACCATAGATTGTAGACTCTATAACTTTCACAAAGACCAAATAAAATACACTAATTTGGGATAGTTGTACAAAAGATATGTAGCAGTATAAATTTTGACCAAAATTTATGAAGAAAAATTACTAATTAGCAAATTTTTATGACAGAAACAAAGAAAAGGGCATTTTTTTCCACAAAATGTACAGTCTTATTTTATTTATAGCACACAAAATAAAAAAAACCACTATTGATTAAATACCACCAAAAGAAAGCTCTATTTGTGTTAAAAAAAAGGACGCAAATTTCATTTGGGTACAGTGTTGCATGACTGAGTAATTGTCATTCAAATTGTGAGAGCGCTGAAAGCTGAAAATTGGTTTGGGCAGGAAGTGGGTATAAGTGCACTGTATTGAGGTGGTTAAATACCCCCTGGGTTCCTCCCATAAATTCAGGCCACCATACTGGCCTTCTTATTTATGGTTGTGGTCCTATGACCAAGACAAATATGGATCACATAAACACGCGACAAGACTTACAACATAACATAGACCTGAAGTGTGCCTTGGTCATCTGGTCAGTATGCCAAGAACAGGGGGCAAATATGTGTATATATACACATTCAAAATGTGTATATATAGTCAACACAATAGATAAAATCCAAAATGACATGTGTATAAATCAAAATGTCCAAATCCAAGTGATTAATTAATGTCAACAATCATAAGTGTCCATATCAGTGGTGGATCTTCTAAATAAACATCTATGTTGTAAAAATAATGGTGATCTTCGTGACTGTTCAGTCACGAAGATCAACATTATTTTCACAACATAGATGTTTATTTAGAAGATCCACCACTGATATGGACACTTTTGATTGTTGACATTAATCACTTGGATTTGGACATTTTGATTTATACACATGTCATTTTGGATTTTATTTATTGTGTTGACTATAAATACACATTTTGAATCATTTCACTATAATATTTATGTGTTAGAAATCTGTGCGGATCATTTCCGTTATCTTAAATTAATTTTGGTGTTTGTACAGTATTTGGATGCCAGTGCCACTAAAGGTGAATACGCTAGGCCGTAGAAACCATAGAAGGCCAGGTAGATGGCCGCTTGGATGACAAAACCCTGAATGGGGAAGTACAGGAAAAGGAACGACAGGCACAGATAGGAGCTGACTTAATTCTATTGTGTAGAACCCTTTTGAGTGGAATTTTAGAAAACTCAAAAGAGTGCGTGGCAACCGAGGTGAGCCAGGAGGTGACTGGCCAGGTAACCAATAGCTCAGGTGCCTGTCTGTGCTAAACACAAACCTGTGGACCAGAACCTCAGGGCATACTGGGGCAAGAAGCTGAAGTCTGGTAGGTCTACGTAGGAATGTTTCGGTCTGTAGTCGGTGACGCATGCTTGCAATGTCAGCAACCGCAACATTTAGCGAACTTGTCTGTGAGATGAAGGGGCGTCCTTCAAAAACAGAGTGTAATGCAGAGACATATGTGACAGTTACTAGCGCCCGATGAACAATCCAAATTATGTATGTGAAGTAATTGCTTAGTGAAAGAGTGCTGCAGGATAATGTGATATAGGAACCCGTCAACTACACACCTAACTGGCACCCTAGTTTCTGTTGACCGAAAACACCTGCAGTACGGGGACATAAGTGCAATATTTTTTTCCCCCTTTTTTTTCTTTCTTTTTTTTTTTATTTACCTGGAATGGGCTGTCCCACCCCTGGCATGCGACTGGCCCTGGTGAAGAAGCGATCCCTGAGTATGCAAATAACGTCCAACCTGGTGCAGGATGGAACCTGAACTTCACTGACCTATGAGAGAAATGACAGACAGAGAATGACGAGTGGCTCGTATCAAAATGCCACTGGAGATAAGTGGCAGATTAAGCGCCACTAAAAAATTAAGTGTGGCTGTTTGTGTGCCACTGAGAATGTGCTTTCAACGATTGCAAGAAGTTTATGCTGAAATGCATGCTTGCAACGATTGCAAGGAGTTATGCTGAGATGTAAGTTATGCTTATATGTGTGCTTGAAATGATTGCCGGAGTTTTGGTGGAAGTCCGCGGGACTTTTGAAATGAACGGACTTGCCCCACACACGGAGTAAAGTCCGTTCGTTTATAACATGACTCCAGGTAGACGGGGACTAGCGAAGGAAGTCAATGCGAGCGCCCCCCCCTCCTGAGCCGTACCAGGCCGTGTGTCCTCAACATGGGGGGTGCCCTGGGGAAAGGGGGGCCCTGCGGCCCCCCCACCCCAAAGCACCTTGTCCCCATGTTGATGAGGACAAGGTCCTCTTCCCGACAACCCTGGCCGTTGGTTGTCGGGGTCTGTGGGCGCTGGGCTTATCGGAATCCGGGAGCCCCCTTCAATAAGGGGGCCCCCAGATTCCAGCCCCCCCACCCTATGTAAATGAGTATGGGGTACAATGTACCCCTACCCATTCACCTGGTGAAAAAAGTGTTAATAAAAACACAAGTTTTTAAAATACTTTATTACACAGCTCCGGGGGTCTTCCTCCGTCTTGGGGGGTCTTCTCACAAGACTCCTCTGCTATCTTCTGCTAGCTCTTTTACTAACGGAGGAGCCCGGCTTTCTCCTTCATCGCCGCCGCCATCTGGGGGTCTTGTTCTGACTTCGAGGGTCTTGTCCCGCTCTTCTGTTCTTCTTGGGGGCTACCCCAAAGCACCCTCCCCATTTTGAGGGCATGTGGCCTGGTACGCTTCAGGAGGGGGGGCGGTCTCTCGTCCCCCTCTTTTCCTGCGGCCTGCAGGGTTGCGTGCTCGGGTAAGGGTCTGGTGTGGATTTTTTTTAATTTTGGCGCAGGGTTCCCCTTAGGTCTGGTATGGATTTTGAGGGGGGCCCCTACGCCATTTTTTTTTTCATTTGGTGCAGGGTTCCCCTTAATATCCATACCAGACCTGAAGGGCCTAGTATGGAATTTGGAGGGACCCCACGCAAATTTTTTTTTAATTTTGGTTTGAGGTTCCCCTTAATATTCATACCAGACCAAAAGGGCCTGGTATGGATTTTTGGGGGGACTCCGATGACGTTTTTTTCAATGACTTTTATCTGTATTGCCGAGACCCGACAATTCATTATAGCCGCGAGTAGTTTTAAATTACTTATTTTCCTTTAGAAATGTCATTTTGTGCAGGGACTGTTCTAAACATGTTAAAAATGTGCCACTTTACAGGCATACTATAGACACCCCCCAGGTACAAAATTTTAAGGAATATTTAACTTTTATTGTTTCACTTTAAGCATTATTTAAATCACTGCTCCCGAAAAAACTGAAGTTTTTAAAACTTTTTTTTTTGCATTGATACATGTCCCCTGGGGCAGGACCCAGGTCCCCAAACACTTTTTATGAAAATAACTTGCATATTAACCCTTAAAATTAGCACTTTTGATTTTTCACATTCGTGTCTCAAAGACTTTAACGGTGTTCGCGTGTTCAAACTAATTTTTTGCCTGTTTGCATGTTCTGCTGCGAACAGAAACGGGGGTGTTCGGCTCATCCCTACTGGAAATGTGCTTGCAACAATTGCTAGTATCTGTGCTGTTAGAGGTGTGCTTGCAATGATTGCAAGAAAGGTAACCTACTGATAGGTGAAAAAAGAAAAGGATAGCAGAAAATTGAATGTGCAGGAATGAACTGTGACCCTGACTGGTTGCAGTTGTGTTTGAGAGTATAAGAAATGCTCCCGATATGAAACGCTATGCCGCCGATGTGACTAGATTAGAATCGGACTGTGGTAGGTATGCAATAAATCCAATACGAATCGGTAGGAAAGTAAGTAACATGAACCGATACGAATCAGCGTGAAATGTAATTGATGTGAACCGTTGTGCCGCCGACGCGACTAGGTTAGAATCGGACTGTGATGCCTATGAAATAAGATGTGATACAAATCAGTTAATAAGGTAAATGATATGAACAACAAACTGTTTGTAGGGTATGACAGCAACCAATACGAATCAGTGTGCGAAATGCATCCGCTGTGAATCGTTGTGCTGCCGACACGACTAGGATCAGACTGTGATGCGTATGAAATGAGATGTGATACGAATTGGTTAGTAGGGTAAATGATATGAACAATGAACCGTTTGTAGGGTATGACAGGAACCGATACGAATCATTGTGCGAAACAAACTAAATTCGGGAACAACAGACTCATGAACACGAGTGAGCTGGGAAGAGTCAGCCTGGTGATGTAACGAATCGCGCACTGGAACCGACAAAGAGCATGGGCAAGTGGTCTGCTTAAATATCCCCCGGGCTCCTCCCATAAATCCAGGCCACCATACTGGCCCCACTCCCAGGCAGCCCATGCTCGCCAGCCCTCATTTTCCAAATGTGAGTGGGAAATTTGAGGGCTGCCTTAGGTAACAATTTCAGATCTTATATCCTATTCTGTAACTGAGCAGTGAAATGAGAAGCAGCAGGCTGATGAGCTCCTTTCTCTGTCACTCTGCTTTCTCCTCCTAACAGCATGCTCCTGAGTTGCTCATGAGCTTAGCTCTTCAGTACAAATGACTGGCTCTGTTTTACAAGAAGCTGACGTTAAGTCAAATTCAGGTATCTACACACTTTTCATTAAAGAAAATTACAGGTAGGCATGTATTAATAAATGCAGAGCTGCATTAATTTGTGTTTTTTATAGCTGCTTGGAATTTAGCTTTAAAGGTGTAAGTTCCAGGGTGTGATCCATAGCTTTGCTTCACTGCTTGGCTGATTTGGAACAATTATGCAGGTCAGGAGTCTCAACTTCTCTAGCTGTGTACTTTCTCTGGCTCAGTAAAAGGTAAGGATATAACCCTGGATCTGAAACCCTTCAAAACATGTTAGCAGTGGCTATATTTTTATTTTGACAGGTTTCCTTTTTTAAAGCCACATTTTGTTTTACATAAAAAAAAATGCTTTTATAGTGTATTAATTAATAAATATACAAATTTTTTTCTGTTTGCCATCTTTAAATGGCCAGCAATTTTTTTCCATGATTATAAAAAATGCAAGTCTCTATTTAACTGAATGCTGTGTGTGCAAAAAAACAAATAAATATATAGTAGCTAATTAGATTTCAGCTTTCAGAAGTTTACTGCTGTCAGTCTAATGCAAGATGACACCTGGTTGCAATGAGGCGAAATACTGTATAGATTGCTTTTTGCGTTATTAAATAAGGGCCAAAACATTGAAGATACTCAATGATCAGATAAGTTGTACTCACTAGATAGCAGTTCCAAATTACTCTGTGGTTTACATGAACTGCTACATTTATAGGCCCCTTTAAATTTATATGATTTCTTTTTTCCATGAGAACGCTTAGTGATTGAGATGAATTGATTTTATTCCACAGAATATATTTTTATGGCACTCTAGCACTGATTTGATACATGGTGTGATTACACTTTATACAGAAGTGCAATGGTAGAGCAGAGAAAAAATGTCAAACTGGTTTATGATCTCTCAATGACAAAATCGGGATTGAATGGTATCAATTTTCTGCTGTAATGGGGAGGAAATAATTTGGTGTGGATGATTGAATAGATAAATGTATTTAAAGTAAATTACAGATAAGGAAAAAAACTTTCAAGTATTTAAACCTCACCTTATGCACAGTGATTTTTAAGCTTTTATTGTGTAGCAGCTGTTTTTTTCTTTTACATTTAGCTCAATGATACCATTTTGCTTATTGTTTCTTGTGTGGTTTCACTTTGAAATATGTTGTTAATTAGGTAACCCAAATATGCAAATGCAAGATACAACTACAGTACCTGCTAGCGTCATACATTAAAAGTATATTTTCTGACTCCAAAATGCCCAAATGACACCAACTCTCACAACAATAATTTTCTGTTTTTAATGATGGCTGAAATTAAAATACACAGTTCTAAAAGTGTATCTTTCAGGTAGATATGCATGAAACTAGAAGTTTTCTCTTTGCCGAAACTTCAAAGAAAAATTGGGGAATTATGATGAAATTTTGCCACTTATAAAATGAATTGGAGTCACCTAGTAAGGTTAAATGAAAGTGTTTTTATGAGTGAAATGGGCTGTAATGCCCCGTGCACACAATCAGAAATTCCGCCAGCAAAAGTCAGATGTGAGCTTTCGGTCGGAAATTCCGACCGTGTGTATGCTCCATCAGAATTTCTGCCAGCAAAAGATTGAGAGCAGGTTCTCTATTTTTCGGTCGGAAAAAGTTTCGATCGGAAATTCCAATCGTTGCGCAAAATTCCTACGCATGCTCGGAAACAATTCGACATATGCTCGATAGCACTGAACTTCATTTTCTCGGCTCGTCGTAGTGTTGTACGTCACTGCGTTCTTGACGGTCGAAAGTTCAGCAAACCTTTGTGTGACCATGTGTATGCAAGCCAAGCTTGAGCGGAATTCCATCGGAAAAAACATCCAAGATTTTTCTGACGGCAATTTTGCTCGTGTGTACAGGGCATTAGTGTTTTTGACTGGCCGTTCTGGACCTGTTTCTATATGTTTTTTGTTAGCTGGAAACATTATGTTAGCTATTGAGGAACAGAGGAAACCTAACCCTAATGCTAACCCAGACCCTGGTTAAGCTTAACATTGACCTGTTGCTTTTTGGTGCTGAGTGTATGCGGAGTCATTACCCAATTTTTGCCCTAAACCTCCACCTCCCCATCTAGAGCATGTTGCAGCATTTTTTTGTATTTTTTTTACCTTATTTCCTAAGTGAGAAACTGCTTGTATTAATCCCTGTGACATCATCACCGGGCGTGCAAAAATCTTTCAGGTGGAAGCCGATAGGAGCACATGCACACACACAAAACTACATTTATCCTACATTCTATATATCCAGATATGTCCCCCATTATGGTCTGTTTCTGTGGCAGCTCTTCCCTCAGTTCCCCTACTCATATATTTTGGTCATGTGAGAAATTGTTACCAATGTTACCACACATTGTAAGTGTGTGTGCAGTGTTCATTGAAAGACATGGGAATATGGAGGAATGTTGAGCAAAAATCGTATTTGCTTTATCGCTCATTGAAAGACATGGGAATATGGAGGAATGTTGAGCAAGCCCCAGTATAACTCCGTCTCTAATCATCATGCCCCAGTGATGTGAGCAAGCAGTGCATAAGGTCAGAGGGGCAGGATCTGTGTCCTTCAATGGACTCCAAGAAAATGATTTTATGGAAAGTACAAAAATCGTATTTGCTTTATCGCTCATTGAGGGACATGTAGGTAATGAAATAATTATAGGCCTTTGGGGGCATCCAAAATCAATCCAAATGAGGGGTGGACAGTAGCCACTGAGAGACCCAATGGACATTGAATCTTACTACAATGAGTATCTTAAGAAACCTCTGCTTTGGACTAAGGCTAGAACAAGAAGGGCCAAAGCAAAAATGGAAATTGCCATGACCAAGGAAGGGGTACCAAACATCAACCTGGACAACCAATGATCCATCAAAAGTAAAACAGTTGGGACAACAAACTTTGAGAAAGCACTGTGCCTAGTGTGAAACATGTCAGAATAGAACATGTTCCTGCTAGCTATTTTTTAATAAATGTAGAACATTGTTTTGCATTTGGTGTGCAGAATTCCTGTTGCTGTTATAGTTGTTACAGCTTTAGTGGAGATGAGCCAAGCCAGCACCTGAAATTTAATTTTGGAATGTGGAGCGTGATCTCGCTTGGAACAGCGTGTGACATTTTTAAAAATGTGGAGGACAACCAAAGATTTATCAAAAGTAAAACAGTTGGATCAACAAAAATCTGGAACAGGAGAAAAAATTTAGACCAACATCTAGAGTGAACAGCAAAAAGGGAAGTTTATTGAAGTAAAGGCTGAAGCCCAAGATGCCCAACCATTGACTTCAAGGAAAGGAAGGTTGGACATACAAGGTTGTCCAAATAAAAAGCTCAACCTGTTAACAAGCTCAGCCCATTCAGCACAAATCTTAACGGAGAGAGCAAACAAACCTTAAGCTGTAAAAGAGAAGAGTAGTAATCTTAATTCTTTTTAAAATAAAGGATAATGTGATCTATAGCACCTATATAAAAGTAGACAGGGGTGAGGATATATTTTAATGCAAATAGGCATACAAAGACACCAGGACCAGAAGGAAGAAAATGTGTTATTTCAACTCACACCCACAAATGTGTCAAGGGTGTGGTAGCCACACTACAGCCAACCTGAATATTTATTTAATACATGATTTATTATTTAATACATGATTCTGGGAAACAAGAAACATACTTGTAAAGGGTAACATTTTCTGCACATGGGCTAGGAATAGGTATTATTGACTAGTACCATTTCTCATTTCTCTGGTTACTCTGCAGCTCAGTAGCAGAGTGTCCTAACTGCTGCACTTACCAGGTAGTACATGACTTATGAAAGATTAACATGGGCTAGCACAGAGGTAATAATTTAAGAAAGAAACAACACAACATGACTTCTTAATAAAATCCTTTTATTAATATTATTATGGGATAAATATGGCCACGGTGTTATCCAGGGGGGTTAAATATTCAAATTTAAGTCAATATAAATTAATATCAGGCCATTCTGGCCAACCATTAAATAAATCACATGGTGTCCATCCAAATTATTGGACGACTACTCCCCCTTAAAGACAACACCATGACTTAAAACTGGAAAAAGGGGAAATAGGGGCGGGAGGGTGGGCGTCGCTTGTCCTGTCAGACGGTCAGTGAGGATCCTGTGTTCCAATTCTTTAAATAACCTTCCTCAGCGCGGGCTTTGCTGCAGCCCGGATTAGCCAATCCTCAGACAGCATCACTGCACCAATCACTTCACTGTTGCTGCCCTTGGTAACGGCAGAAAAACCAGCAGCAACCTGTGAACTATATAAAGGGGAGGGGAAAACAGACAGCATATCCCTCTGAGCCATCCCATGTGGGCCCCTGCATACTGCTCTGACCCTTCATGGGCTAGCACAGAGGTAATAATTTAAGAAAGAAACAACACAACATGACTTCTTAATAAAATCCTTTTATTAATATTATTATGGGATAAATATGGCCACGGTGTTATCCAGGGGGGTTAAATATTCAAATTTAAGTCAATATAAATTAATATCAGGCCATTCTGGCCAACCATTAAATAAATCACATGGTGTCCATCCAAATTATTGGACGACTACTCCCCACCGAGGCCCCCCCCCCCAACACCGTGGCTGATTCTATCAAATTTTGTAATCCCATATTAAATATGTCCAACCCGACTTCCGATAGGTGGACCATATCCTCCCGGAACAGGCCGGGAATAAAACCTTCCAATTCCACGTGACGGAAGGATGTATCCCCTGATGTTACCAGAAAACTATGTATAGTCCTATTGAGACGCCTCCTGATCTTGTCGACATAAAATAGGCCTCCAAAAGGAGACCATAACAGTCGAGGAACCATTTCAGAAAATGCTAACGTGACTAAAGGAAACATTAATTTAATGGTATTGAGATCCTTCTTCATACCACATAGTAACTCCCAAGTACCCATCTTGCCCAAATCATTTGCCCCCAAATGCAGAACCAATACCCGGGGGGAGGCCAAGATTCTGCTAGATTGACTAAATGAGGTAATAAATCACGCCAACGAAGGCCCCGAATACCAGACCATAATACTTGAAAAGAACATGGATCTAGACCTAAGCTGGCAGAATAGGACCTAATAGCCGCCTGTTTAGCCGCCCAAAAGATATAAGAGTGTCCAACAATCCAAATGACCGATTTACTGGAATCTGAAAAAGAAAATCAAATTGTTAGCATATCGGGACGAACATATATCTTGTATCTATTGCTAACCCAACGGCCTACTTTTTTCAGTCCATCAGCAGAAAAGCCTAAAGCGTCGGCTGTCGTGGCTGCCCCAATACGGAAAGAGTGAGACGAAAAACTAAATTTAGATAAACCCAGTTGTTTCAAACAAGCAGCCAAGACAGCCGAAAACTGATACCTGGACAAGGAGGACAGGTCCTGGTGGATGAAAAAGGAGTCAGAAAAAACAGGCCGTAAGGCCATATAATTGGAAACCAACGAAACTGGGCAGATCGATGGATTACCTGATTTGGATAATAAAATCCAATGCCCAACACCAGACGGTGCTGACTTAGAACGACATAGAAAAATGTTAACAGATTTGGCATCCAACCTAACATGACCCCAGAGAAGGAAAGATGATGAAGCCTTGTTAGGGGCAGTAAATTCGCCAAGCCTCAGGGCTCCGAAGAAAGCCACCGAAAACGCAGCTTTAAACAAAGACGACTCGTACTCTGAAACGCAAACCTCTTCCAAAACTCGCATGAGATCCGCCAGAAGGGAAACCGAAATCGGGCGCCTAGTATCCTTAGACGGCCTATCCTTCCTAAGACCTTTGAGAATCTGATTCACTTGGAAGAAAGATGTTAATGCTGGCACGCCTGAGAATTTGAGAAAGAAAGAAACACCAGCTAGAATTCTGCTAATAGAAGCCGGGCTCAGGCTGGCCTGAATCAAATAGGAAACGAATGACAGCGCTACATAAGAGGAAACCTCTAACGTATCTATACCATATATTTGACAAAAAGACAGCCATTTTGACCAGGAAAGGCGATAATCCGCCCAAGTTTTGAACGATACCGAATTCCTGAGGTTCCTGAGTATCAGCTCCATATCAAGCCCCAGAGGAAGACTGGGCAAGGGGTACCTAAGCGATCCGCCGCTGGTGCCAATTCCCGAAACTTCTCGATCTGTGAACGAGACAAAGCGTCAGCAATCTTATTCTTACAGCCAGCAATATGTTCTGCTCTCAACCAAATGTTAAAACGCATACACTGTAAAACTAAGAACCGTAACAATTTGATTACCGGGTCAGATTTGGAAGATAATGAATTGACTGCATGCATAACCACTTTGTTATCTGTCCGAACCAAAACCCTACGGTTAGCAAATTGCTCTTCCCAAATAACTAAAGACACTATGACAGGGAATAGCTCCAGAAGGACCAAATTCTGTAGAATATCCTTCTGCAACCAATCCTGATGCCATCGCTCGGAACACCAATGTCCGTTTAAAAAGGCACCGAAACCTACTGAACCCGCCGCGTCTGTAAAGAATTTAAGCTGATCATTTGAAGCAAATTCCTGCTGCCAAATAGTCGACCCGTTGTATTTGCTTAAAAAGGCATCCCACACTTTGAGATCCTCCTTGATGTTCCTAGATATTCGAATATGACAATATGGGTTCGATAAACCACCTATTGCCAATGAAAATCTGCGGGAAAAAACCCGAGCCATAGGGATGACCCTTGCCGCAAAAGCAAATAGGCCAAGTAACGACTGATCTTCCTTCAAAAGAACTTTCTTCTTACTAAGAAAACACAAGATCATCGACCTCATCTTATCAAGCTTCAAAGGAGGTAACCTAAACTCCATTAGTACAGAATCAATGGTTATTCCCAAAAATTCTATACTAGTGGAAGGAAAAACAGTTTTCTCCTGGGCCAGGGGAACCCCGAAAGTTGCACACACATTGACGAATAATTCTAAGGATTGTGAACAAGATGCTGAAACGGGAGGGCCAACAAATAAGAAATCATCCAAATAATGTAGAAAGCCCCCACCCGGACAAGTGTCAGACAAAACCCAATGTAAAAATGTGGAGAAAGCTTCAAAATAAAAACAAGATAAGGAAAACCCCATAGGCATACACTTATCGAAAAAATATTGCTCTCCAAAATGGAAGCCAAGCGAATTGAAGCCTTGAGGATGGACTGGCAGCAAACGGAAGGCTGACTTAATATCCGCCTTAGCTAGGAGAGAGCCCTGTCCAAACTTCCGCAGGATAAGCAAGGCCTCATCAAACGAGGAATAACTAACCGGGGCATTAATACCAATAACCTCATCATTTAGGGAAGCCCCCGGCGGATAAGAGAGATGATGGATCATGCGGAAGGAACCCACCTCTTTCTTGGGAACTAAACCTATTGGAGAAATCCGAAAATTGGGAAAGGGGGGAGCAGGGAAGGGGCCTGCAATCCTGCCTTCAGCCAATTCCAACGCAATTTTGGCCTGTACCACTGACGGTTGCAGGCAAATAGACCTTAAATTATCCACCAAAGTACAACCCACACCTGTAAAATGTGGTACCAGAAAACCTTCCTTAAATCCTTCAATTAGCAGATCCGCCATCTTGCGGTCGGGATAACGCTCTAGCCATGGAAGCATTTTTTGTAGCTTCACCGGGGTCAATGCCCTTCCCAGAACTGTGCCGGGCATGGATTGTAAACTAGCTGCTGTGGATTTACGAAAGCATCTATTCACTGCATGTGTACCCGAGCAGTATGAGCATTCGTGCTTGTACTTACAGTTGCTAAGAAACTTGCACTGCCCTTCATTAAAGGAAAAACAGAACCCTTTGCGAAAAGTATGCCCACTAGTGGAAGGCCGGGGAACAAATTGTGGTTTTGGTGGAAGCATGAGATTCAACCATAACCCTACATCTTTAGACCCCCAATGCAATGTGGGATGGACTGCCAATTTCTGACGAAAGTTCTCGTCATATGTATACCAGGCAGAACCACCGAAATGCCGAAAGGCCTCGGCAATAATATCTAGATGTTGGAATAAACCTGAGCACTTCGCAGGAAAACGCTCACCCATGACCGCAGCATATATACAAAATGCTTGCAACCAATTTTGAAACGTTTTAGGAATAGCCCTACGTCTATCCTCCTCCCCTGACTGTTTATCAACTTTAGCCAAGAAGTCCTTTGAAGCCGGCATAAGTGACAAAATGTCAATGAACTCACCTCTCCAAATTTTTTCTTTCACAGATTTTGGCAGGTGAAAACCCAATGGAGAAAGTTCGCACGGCAACGGCTCCCTAAATGATGCCTCACCCACTGTATTCGCGGAGGGCCTAATGGGCAACAAGGGGTTAAGACATAAAGGACTCATAAATTGTGACCGCTCTGCTATACCACAGTCCTCCTTCGGAGACTCACCCAAATTTTTCCACACAGCACCAGCATCATCCATAAAATTGGGAAACTGACTGTAATTCCCACAAGCACCACTAGAGTGTGCCCTTGTATTACCATTATCATTGACACCATAAGCACCAGAAAACTGTGCTCCTCTGAAACTGTCAGCGCCACTAGTGTGCGCTCCTCTGCTTTTAACATTAACATTCCTGTGAGGTGATTGACACACAATATCAGCACCAGAGACCTGTGCCCCTTGTTCCCTATTTAACACTGCACCAGAAGACTGTGCCCCTTTAAATTGATGTAAAACATTATATAGGGAATTAACCAGCACAGACACCTCAGACCCAGGAGAATGTAAAACATGCTCACCACTGTTGAAAACGGCCTGCTCACTCTCTTTTACATGAAGCTGAGTAGCGCTGCTCCCTCCTAGCAGAGGAGCCCCTTGTGACACATTTTCTTTATCTCTCTCCTCACTGTGGTGAGGAGAAGCCCCTGCTCTTGTTTTCTTCTTCCTCCGACTGGGCTGCTGGCGAGTCCCGCCCCCGGCTGAGGCGGACTGTCCGTCAAACATGGTGGCAGGTGCGGCCGTCCCTACAGGCGGAGCCGCTGTCTGATCCTCCTCCAGGCAGCGCAATAGCCATTCTTCACCGCCGCTCTTCTCTGCCTTCTCAAGCAAGCGGCATAGCAGCGCCTCACGAGCTCCTGGCGAACGGCGCTTCATGCTGAGAGAGCTGCACTTTCCTTCCGTCGCTTGTCCTGTCAGACGGTCAGTGAGGATCCTGTGTTCCAATTCTTTAAATAACCTTCCTCAGCGCGGGCTTTGCTGCAGCCCGGATTAGCCAATCCTCAGACAGCATCACTGCACCAATCACTTCACTGTTGCTGCCCTTGGTAACGGCAGAAAAACCAGCAGCAACCTGTGAACTATATAAAGGGGAGGGGAAAACAGACAGCATATCCCTCTGAGCCATCCCATGTGGGCCCCTGCATACTGCTCTGACCCTTCATTTTCTTAAGAGGAAGACAGGGGACATGCATCTATACATGTTCCTCACTGTTTAAAGTGGGGAAAATCAGATATAAGAATTCAGACACAATACTTGAGTCTAGAAAGGAAACAGTGTGAGCACAAAAGAAATAATCTACACTGTCCAGTTGCCCAGTCAGTTGCAAGAGGAGTTTCCAAATTTAATTGTTTTTCCCTAATGGGAAAATGAGGATCTAGCATTCCCCAGATGTTCCTGTGGAGGACAAATTGGAGACTGACAAACAGAGCGATTCCCCCCAAACATGGAAAACCAACTGTTACGTAAAACTAGATTCATGTAGTAGGTATATGGATATATATATATATATATATATATATATATATATATATATATATATATATATATATATATATGAGAACTCTCCTAGAATAAGAGAAGGAAGATGTATAATTCCCACCCTAACCAGATTCTGGCAAATAGTTAGCAGCACTAATTGGTCTGAGGCTTTGTGCATTGCCCCAATGACGATGAGACCTAAGCTAACATCAACTGAATGTAAAGTTAATCAAAACCCAAGAACAAAATATAATATGTAGTGCACCCAACCTGTTCTTACATGTGGTGGTTGAATTTGTTTTCATTTGGTAAGGCATTTTTTCCTTTATTTTTCCCTGATGAGCATGCATGGATGATGCTCACCCTTGGACAGGAAATGTATTAGGACTACAAAGCATCAGTTCCTGTTCATTACTTTAGCACTGAGTCTTAAGTGAGCTGCTGAGATGTTAGGTCCTCAGGCCGCTCACAGTGATGACCCAGCCTAAAGCTGAAACCAAAACTCTCTGACACACCAATAACAATGCAAAGGGGTTTATTTAGGGCCAGGACAAGCCCCACAGAGAAAAATTGGTTAAGACATTGAAACAATAACAATGCATTCTCAGCAACAATCTTAAAAACAAACACAGTTAAAACTGACTATAAAGGACAACAATATAACTTAACTGCAATTCTGAGGACCTAACTAATCCACTGGCCAGAGTGGGTCTAAGGTGGGTAAAGTTTGACTGAAATTCACCTGTTCAGCAGGGATCAGCCAAATTTCCATTGTGTATGGCCCTCCCTGTACAACAGAAGTCGGTCATATAATCAACATCTGTAAAACGGGCACACTGGGAAGCTTGGATCAACCAGTGGCTGCAGCCACTGATCAATGTATTTTGACAGTAGAGATTCCCGCTGTCAGAATACAATGTCACAGCAAGGAGGATTCCTCTGTTAATTTTTTTGCTGTGTGAACAAAAAGAGAAGTGTATATCCAGATTAATGCACAGTCTGCCAACAGTGGAATGTGAATTCCCATCGGAGAACTCTGCCCCTCTCAAGAGTGACTACTTATAATCCAAGGCAAATTTACAAAAGTTCTAGGCCAACTCTCCAAGTGGGAGCAAAGTTCCCCAGCAACATGCAGCAAAGTCAGTATTGATACAAGTGGCCAAGAGACTCCACACTCACATACTGTTGAGGGTTCCAAGGGTCCACCGTTCATTCCGCAGTGGTCAAGCAAAGGGTCATACCCCTCATGGGGCTCAAGCTTGCATCAGCAAAATCCTGGTTCACTGGAGCACACAGTCTTCACCTTGACAGGCCTTTTGTGGTACTCTTTTTTCAATGCAGCACAGTACACGGAGTCTAGTGCTACTATTCCCCAACCAGAACAAGTATGTGAGTTGGGAATTCTGACTCAGCAACTGTATAATTTTCAGTGGTTTACCATTAGTACAACAATCAAGTTAGTCACTGACTAAATTGTGAAATAGAATGATTAGTATGATAGGCAAATATTTCCAGTGGCGGATTGGTCCTGTTAAAAGGGAAGCTGGTATAAGGAACTAGGAGGTTGCCTTTGCCAACCAGAAAATGCTAGTTGCTTGGCTGTCATGTGTATCCTCCAGCTTTCGTACTTTAGGTCATTGATCCAAAGCAAGTGTGTAGATAGAGGCTTCTGAGTGTTTTCTGACTTTCTGCATATAGTTCTGAGTAAATTACCTAAATTACTAAAGTGGAACAGCCAGGGGAGCATCTATCAGGTTTTTACTGCCATCCGTGGGATTTTCGCTCACTTCCTATTCAGACAAGAACAAACAATTAAAGAAGATGTATTTTTAATGTTCTGGTAATGCCAAACCCCCTGTTTTCTGTCAAATGGTCCAAAAGTGAGGAAACATCTATCTAGAGGGGTCACACACTGAAATAAAAACCCAACACGCCACTCTATCCAACACTGAAACAGGTTGGTTGGGGTTAGGCTTTAAATTAAAAGAAGGAACTTACTCTACCAATAATTGGTTGTTAGAATTAAACAAATATTTAACAGGCTGAGTAAAAAAATTCCTTTAGTAATCACACCCTATAAACTGAAAACACTACTGACTGTCAACAATTCCAAATAAATTTCTTGATTTAAAACACTCAAGTCTAATGTTACACCATACAAACCACCTTAATTCATCTTAAAGAATATCCTGTCTTAGAAACGAGACTATTGGTTTCTATCACCCCACGGCAAGCCAGAACATTCAATTATTCATTTATTGTTAATGAGAATGAGAACAAAAATGTTTTCATTAGTGGTTCAGTAACAATTCTTTCTTTAAAAATGCCTTTATTTACATTTTACTTGGCTATAATGTGTGTCCCATTATCACACACTATTGAGAAACCGTAACAATTCTCTTTTATATGTTTAGCTTTATTATTGTGCAAAGCCATAATTGAAAATGTGTATTTCGCAATAGAAATAAAGAATAGAGACAGTGTTGCTATGGGAAAGTAAAGAATTAATTTCCTCTTACTTTGGCTGATTACTTTCAAAATGCTCCCGGGCTTGTTTTGATATTTCTTTTCTCACTGGTGCACATACACATAGCTAAACTGTCTTAACATAAAAGTAATGCTATTTAAATTCGAGCTCTCGGTCCAGTTAATCATTCACATAAATAGGTGTGTCAATTAATTTTGCATTCCTTAAACTATGCCTTCAAACTAACAATGTGCTTTTGTAATTCACATAAAGAAATGCCTTTTATTCCAAGTGTTTCTATTCAGACTGTTAACTCTTTGTACAACTCTACAGACTGTGTTTATACAGTAGGAAATGCTGAAAGTCTTTTTATACTTTGAAATAGGATGTCTATCTTATGAATTAAAGTGTATAACCAGTCAAATCATTTTCTTTTATTTCTGGATAGAGTGGGGGAAGAATAGAACCCATGTTGGGTTTTATTGCTATCCAGGGCTTTGTGTCTAGTCTACTAAACACATAGTAATCATCACAGTAAGTAAGGGGGGATCCCTCTAATCAAGCTCCAGATAGCGGTAAAATCTGACAACAGTTTTAATCCTTCCCCACTCAACGCAAAACATATTTTTTTTCATTATCGTCTGCTTTCTCATTGCTGTTCTCCTAGATTTCCCTCCAATATAAAGTGTACAGAATTTAAATACAAGATAGCCACAGAACTTCTTACTTAAAGTAGAGCTAAGGGCTCGCTCACGCTAGTTTGGTTCTCTGAAGTGTGATCCCTGTTTATATTGCCCTTCAGAGAGCATTTGACAGGCAGTGAGCAGGTGTCGTATCACAACCACATGCATTGCACGCGATTGTGGGGCAGTTACTGAGTGGTCCCATTAATTTAAATGTATTGCATTCAACAGCTGTTAGCGCCCATTGAAAGTGACAGGGGTCATAATTCCTGTTGCGGCCAAGAAGCAAAGCATTGCAGCTGCAGAACGTGTGCACCCCTGGCAGCTGTTTTAGCAGCTAAAGGAGTGATTGGGGGGGGGTAAAAGTGCAGCTTAGTCTTGTGGCTTTACTAAACCCACCCCCCCACCACCACCACCACCACCACTAGTGTTAACAAGCTCTAAAGGCAAACTTGGTTTGCGTAAACAGGGTTAAAACCCCTGCCAGCCTTTTTACCATCAGTGTCCCATTGGGGAGATTACCTATAACCTCCTGTCCCACAGCAAAATGAGGAAGTAAAAGGAAATGACGCCAAAGTGAGGAAATCCCAAACATAATAGTTTCCTGATGTCTTTACAATGTATTTAATTGATCTGTATTTATTTTTAAGTTTAATTAAGGGTTGTTGTAAACCCTTACATATACTGTACCAAGTGAAGTGACTGGCCTCAGGTGATTCATAGAGATGAAAAATCGTCCTTCATAAATTGTACCTGTTTATCTGCAGTTTTCTTTTCTCTACATCTGTTCAAGGTCCAGGAAAACAGCTAAGGCTGTCAATCACTGGTGCTCCCTCCCCGTCACCGTTTTTCTGTTGGTGTCAGGAAACCTTGTCAGAAGTGACTCATGTTGATTGCAGAGGTAGGAGGTAGCAGACAGAAATGACACTATGGGGGTTATTTACAAAAGGCAAATCAACTTTGCACTACAAGTGCAAACTACAAGTGCAAATTCCTACTTGAAATTGCACTGAAAGTGCAATCGCTGTAGATCTGAGGGGGACATACAAGGAAAATAAAAACACAGCATTTTAGCTTGCACATGATTGGATGATAAAATCAGCAGAGCTTCCCCTCATTCAGATCTACCCCTCAGATTTACAGCGACTGCACTTCCAAGTGCACTTTCAGGGCAATTTCAAGTGCACTTTGCACTTGTAGTTTGCACTTGTAGTGCACAGTGGATTTGCCTTTCGTAAATAACCCCCTTAATGCTCTGAATTGAGACAAGTACATACTATAGAGGGATATACTTTGTTTTTATTAAGTTCATATGAGGTTTACAACCACTTTAAATAGGGCAAGTTGAGACTCATAAATCCTCATATTAATTCATAAATATTCTAAGGTCCAGAGATTCTGGATCTAAACAGAATAGGCAAATTATCAATTTAATAATCAGTTTAATATGGAAAATGGAGTAGTTGTAGGATTTATGCTAATTGTATTGCAAAGTATTACCTGATTCTGCTCTGTACATGTTGTGAATATTCTGTGCTTGCTGAAAAGAGAATTTCTGAAGCCCTGCCTATAAACTGTACACTGAAGCAAAGGTTACATGACAAACAAATTACAACTTTGTAGCAATATGTGGCTACAGGTTGAAAAGGGAAAGGTAATTTTTATCTACCATGAAAGCTAAAAGGTTTATGTAGCATTTATACAGTATATCTGGAGTTTGTCTTTAACTTGTCATTTAATTTAGCATTACTTTTGACTTAGTTACATTTTTTAATAGAATTCAGTAACTTGCTTATTTTTATTTTGTTGGGAAAAATAATACATTTTTTTTACTTCATTTGGGAAGTTTATATACTTGATTTCCATTGTATTACTGAAAGCTATTCATAAACATACCACCTACAGAGCTGTCTTCAACTTTAACTTATAATTAAAGCCCTTTTCCTTTGTTTACCTTGGTGCATGTCACACTGTTGTTATCTGCTGAACATGATAGAATACACAAGGGATGATTGATATTAATTAGAAGAAAGTGAAACATTAGTCTTCAAATGTCAAATGTTTGTTAGATATCAGTAAATGAAAGAATACTTTTGAAGCTGTGTTTCTGGGATAACAAAGAAATGTGTTTAATTATTTGTAATGTATAGCAGATGGAAAAACACTTCACTCTGTTACATAAATAGTAATGTTTCCAGAATTACATACATGCCCAAAACTCGGGAAAAGTATTCACAACAGGATGAACATACTACCAGTTTGTGTTACTTTCAAATGGAGTTCTGCCCATCAATACATTCATATGCTTGGCAAAGCAGTGCTCCACTGTTATATGGAGCGCTATTGAGGAGGTAAGCATTGCTCCATTTGTGCACATGGAAAAGGTTCAATGCAAGTTGAAGGACGTTGAATGCTCTTTTTTTATCAAATGCATTGAAGCCTTCCTGTTTTATGGGAAATGCTACCTTAAAGACTACAGTATAATGTGTTTGCTGAGTGCCAGTTGAAATTATAAAAAATGCAATAAGGGCATGTAACTTTACACCATTCTGAGCAGATGGTAAGGACATTGTGAAGCAGTGTTATGTTTTAAACAAATATGAGACACCTTGCACTTACATAATGTATGGTTATACTGAGGCAACTTAATTGGGCTGATTTACTAAAGGCAAATGTTCACTTTGCAAGGGAACAAGCCCCAGAGCTTAGTGAACGAGGCGAATTATCACTTTGTAAAGAATACAACATTCGTGCAAGGAAAATAAGAAAATCTAAATTTTTGCTTGCACATGATTGGATGATGAACGTAACACAAAACAGACAGAAATTTCCCAGCACACTTACCAGCTAGCTTGCAAACAAAAAAATACAAACAAATTGACCCTGTCTAACAATTCACAATGGCGACTGCAGGCATCTAATGTGTCCTCACACCAAATCCACACCAAATCCAGTGTTTAAGCTATACAAAAAGATGGAAAGCACCCCAACTTATAACTAGCGTTTGCAGTAAGGTGCACATGGAAGGGCAACACACAACACAGACAAAAATTACCCAGTACACATACCAGCTAGCCTACAAAAAAGGCCAATTGACCCTGTTTAACAATTCCCATTAATAACAGATGTTTTAGTTGCACACATTTGCAATATACAGTATGTGGAAGCCGCAGTGCCTACGTCAAGGCTCTTCTGTGTACTGCGGTCTTAAATCTATCATTTTTGAGAGTCTCCAAGTTGGAGCATATATAGCAGTGGATAAATGAATAGCAGGTTTGCCTGGAAGGAGCCAGCTCCTCCTTTTTACAGGCACAGGGACAGATTGGACACCCAACAATAGCATAATGGCGGCTGGCGGCATCCAATGTGTCCCCACGCCAAATTCAGCAGACAATGTATACAAAAAGATGGCAACCACCCCAGCTTATAATTAGACTTTGCAGTAAGGTGCACATGAAAGGGCAACACACAACACAAACAGACCAAAATTCTAGCCTGCAAAAAACACAAACTGACCTATCTAACAATTCACATTAAAAACAGAGGTTTTAGATACACATATTTGCAAATATTTTGTTTCCAGATGTGGGGGACTGGAATCCAGACTGCATACATGTTTGCTTTGGTCAGTCCCTGATGGTCCCCTCTGATTTCACCTCTGAGACTCCTCTCCTACATCATGAGAGCATTCTATAGCTAGAGATACAAAAGGAAGTGGGTGCCTGATGAAGGACCCTACCTCTGGTAAACAGAAGGAGATAGGTGAAAGCATACTTTAACATAATCTTCAATTACCTGCTTTTTTTGTGCTTTCCACATTCTTTCCATGTGTACATTCTAACAAAAGAAAATTGCCAGTTGCATGTACAGACTAGATGTTAGGATGTACTTGTAGAACCTCAATTAAAGGATCAGCACACCTAAACTGATATTCCATTTTATGTTATGGCTGGGGAGTTAAACAATATTATAGTGATTAGTATTTATTTTCTGGATTTTATTGGTGACATTTTTTTGCTTGAGTTCCTGAGTTTGCACATAAGCTATGGTCATTAAGAAGGGTTACCCCTCCCCTTGCTGAAGGTTTTATTTATTTTTTATATTGGAGGATGCAACAGGAACACAAAAGATGGGCTGGAACACCTATATCACGTACCTGGCCAAGATTGAGTTGACAAGGGGGCTTCCCTTACCAGGGCCGCTGATAGGCCAGTACAACGTCCTGGGCCCGGTCAGCAGGGGGGCCCGGGCAACCTGCAAAGAGAACTGTTTGGTGTTTAAAAAAAAAAAAAAAAACTTCCACAGCCCTGACCGAACATCGTCGCCACCAGCACAAACCAGACGCAGCCCCCCTCCCCCCCCCCCATTCGTTTTTAAATTTTTTCTTTGATAGCTCAATACCTGCAGTGTTCGTGTAGGTGGCAGCAGGGAGGGACTATTTCTTGTATTTCGGGCGCGGAAGGATGTCTCTTCTCTTCCGCGCCCGCTCCTCATGCTGGCTCAAGTCAGCGTGTCCTTTCCTGGCGCCGCAGAGTGATTCCTCTCCCTCTGCTCTTGGCGCTCTGCTCTGTTCTTCACTCGGCTGAGAGAAGAAGCAGGAGAGGTGAGCGGTGGCTTTGGCTGAAGAAAACAAAGAAGCAGCTGGCATATGACACTCCAGTGAGTCCAGCCAGGCAGGAGCACTGCAGGATCGGGGAGGAAGTGACAGCTGGGGCCCTGCTAACAGGTGGGTGCTTGCTTGGGGGGGGGGGGAATTCAAGATCTACTGCAGCAGCATCTATACCTTATGGCATTGGTGGCATGGGTGGCACTGTCTGCAGGTAGCAAATGCGTTATGGGCCATAACGCATGTGCTGCCTGCAGACAGTGCCACCCATGCCCTAATGTGCTGCAGACAGTGCCACACATGCCGCCAATACCATAACACATGTGCTGCCTGCAGAGACAGTGCCACCCATGCTGCCAATGGCATTATGCCATTTGTGGCATGGGTGGCACTGTCTGCAGCACAATATGGCATTGGCGGCATTAGTAGCACTGTTGGCAGGCAGCACTTGCGTTGTGGCATTAGCATCATGGATGGCACATTACGGCATTGGCATCATGGGTGGCACTGTCTGCAGCACATTACGGCATTGGCGGCACTGTCTGCAGCACAATATGGCATTGGCAGCATGGGTGGCAGTGTCTGCAGGTAGCACATGCGTTATGGCCCATAACGCATGTGCTGCCTGCAGAGACAGTGCCACCCATGCCGCCAATGCCGTAATGTGCTGCAGAGACGGTTTCAAGGCGGGGTCTGGGGATGGGCCAGGGTTGGGGCTGAAGGAGGGATCAGGGGCGGGACCAGGGGTGGGGCTGAAGGGGGCCCCATCAGGTAGGCTGTACGGGGCCCCATTATTTCTATCAGCGGCCTTGTCCCTTACAAATTCCTTTCCTTTCCAATCCTTTACATGCTGTAGCATGAAAAGGAGTGGTCCAGATGCCAACATAATCTAAAGACAGTCTGGATACTGCTGGGATTTTGTAGATGCTTTGAATGAATCGTGTGTAGAATGCTGGTACACAGGTGGGGCACAGACACTTGCAGTTACAGGAAGCAAAGCTATAGTCATTAGCCAGAGTCAGAAACAGCTAGGCAGCAGAGGTACCAAATCTGAAGGCAGGAGCAGGGTCAGATTGGTTTCTATGTAGAAGTGAGCATGATTCTAAGTGAGCCTGATTCTGCACTCTCCAGCTTTAGTAAATAAACCCCAGTATGTCAGGAAACAATCCAAGGTCAGCAATGTGAGTGTCCGGTATAGCATAGTTAGGAAGCAAGCTGGGTCACATACAGGAGGGCAACATTCAGGTATAGGTATCTTGCTGGAAAGATGTAATTACACTTTTTAACATTATAGGAACATGTGTAACAATATATTTTTTTACCCATATCCCTTTTGGGTAAACTGAACCTTTGGGACATAGTTACATAGTTAGTTTGGTTGGAAAAATACACAAATTTAGTTAAACCAATAAAAAGCAGAGAACAAAAAAAAAACTATATTTTTCCACAGCAGGGCAGAAAAAAACCAGCAAAGCATGATCCAATTTTCTCCAGCAGGGGAAAAAAATCCTTCCTGATCCCCAAAGAGGCAATCAGATATTCACTGGATCAACATTACCTATAAAAGTTGGTCTCCAGTTATATTATATTTGTGGAAATGCATTTAGTTACTTGTGCACAAGGGGCTTAAGCATATGTACATATGTATCCACTCCAACCAGGAACTGCAATACTCCCGATTAGGGATGAGCCGAACACCCCCGGGTTCGGTTCGAACCAGAACCTTCGAACGGACCGAAAGTTCGCGCGAATTTTCGAACCCTATACGTTATAATGGACGCGAACGTTCGAAATCAAAAGTGCTAATTACAACGGCCAATATGCATGTTAATGTCATAAAACAGGTTTGGGGACCCGGGTCCTGCCCCAGGGGACATATATCAATGCAAAAAGAACTTTTTAAAAACTAACGTTTTTTCGGGAGCAGTCATTTTAATGATGCATAAAGTGAAAAAAAAAAAGTGACATTTTCCTTTAAATATGGTACCTGGGGGGTGTCCAAAGTATGCCTGTGAAGTGGCATGTGTTTCCCGTGTTTAGAACTGTCCTTGCACAAAATGACATTTGTAAAGGAAAAAAAGAAGCCATTTAAAACCACTTGCGGCTTTAGGTTTGATCTTAAGTAGAATCTGAACAGGTACATTATGAAGTGTAGCTCCATCCCAAAAAAATCTATTTTTAAGCTTTTTGGAGAACATAGGGAGGGGTTATCACCCCTGTAACATTTGCTGTCTTTGCACATCTGTTCAGAACATGTCACCTCACTTTCCGTCCCAATGACAAATGTTTTTGGAAAAGTGGGGTTTTAATTGAAACAAGGATTGGTGATAAAGTATCAGTAGAGAGGAGATACCTTTTTCCCAAATTAAATCTAACAGGATAGAATTTCCCTTCCTAGGGGTAGATTTCCTCTCACTTCCTGTTTTCTCTTTCCATTTGCAAGTAGGAGTCGTTTGTAAGTTGGATGTTTGAAAGTAGGGGCCTGGCGTATATACTCTGCAGAAATTTGCCCTATTAGATGTTGGTGTAGCCACAAGACTGGTGGGCACAGGAATGGGCCCTGCTGTGAGTTAATAGATCAAGATTTGTAATTGCATGCACCTGTTGAACAGGGCAGAAAAATTGGGGGTGGTGGTGGTGGTGGTGGTGGTGGACGGTTTTGCCACAAGACTGTAAGCTCTCACAGTTACTCTTGGTGGGCGCAGGAATGGGCCCTGCTGTGAGTTATTAGATCAAGATTTGTAATTGCAAGCACCTGATGAACAGGGCAGAAAAATTGGGCCTTTGGCGGTGGTGGTGGACGGTGTTGCCACAAGACTGTAGGCCCTCATAGTTACTCTTGGTGGGCGCAGGAATGGGCCCTGCTGTGAGTTATTAGATCAAGATTTGTAATTGCAAGCACCTGATGAACAGGGCAGAAAAATTGGGCCTTTGGCGGTGGTGGTGGACGGTGTTGCCACAAGACTGCAGGCCCTCATAGTTACTCTTGGTGGGCGCAGGAATGGGCCCTGCTGTGAACTATTAGATCAAGATTTGTAATTACCCGCCCCTGTTAAACAGGGGCTGAAAAATTGTGCCTTAGGCACTGGTGCTGGTGCCACAACACTGCAACCCCTCACAGAGACTGTACTTGGAGCACAGCAGTCACACGTGTTGCGAAGCATTTTTTAAAAAATTGTAAGTACACGCCCCTGTTAAACAGGGGCTGAAAAATTGTGCCTTAGGCACTGGTGCTGGTGCCACAACACTGCAACCCGGCCCTCACAGATACTGTACTTGGAGCACAGCAGTCACACGTGTTGCGAAGCATTTTTTTAAAAAATTGTAAGTACACGCCCCTGTTAAACAGGGGCTGAAAAATTGTGCCTTAGGCACTGGTGCTGGTGCCACAACACTGCAACACGGCCCTCACAGAGACTGTACTTGGAGCACAGCAGTCACACGTGTTGCGAAGCATTTTTTTAAAAAATTGTAAGTACACGCCCCTGTTAAACAGGGGCTGAAAAATTGTGCCTTAGGCACTGGTGCTGGTGCCACAACACTGCAACACGGCCCTCACAGAGACTGTACTTGGAGCACAGCAGTCACACGTGTTGCGAAGCATTTTTTTAAAAAATTGTAAGTACACGCCCCTGTTAAACAGGGGCTGAAAAATTGTGCCTTAGGCACTGGTGCTGGTGCCACAACACTGCAACCCGGCCCTCACAGATACTGTACTTGGAGCACAGCAGTCACACGTGTTGCGAAGCATTTTTTTTTTAAAAAATTGTAAGTACACGCCCCTGTTAAACAGGGGCTGAAAAATTGTGCCTTAGGCACTGGTGCTGGTGCCACAACACTGCAACACGGCCCTCACAGAGACTGTACTTGGAGCACAGCAGTCACACGTGTTGCGAAGCATTTTTTTAAAAAATTTGTAAGTACACGCCCCTGTTAAACAGGGGCTGAAAAATTGTGCCTTAGGCACTGGTGCTGGTGCCACAACACTGCAACACGGCCCTCACAGAGACTGTACTTGGAGCACAGCAGTCACACGTGTTGCAAAGCATTTTTTTAAAAAATTGTAAGTACACGCCCCTGTTAAACAGGGGCTGAAAAATTGTGCCTTAGGCACTGGTGCTGGTGCCACAACACTGCAACACGGCCCTCACAGAGACTGTACTTGGAGCACAGCAGTCACACGTGTTGCGAAGCATTTTTTTTAAAAATTGTAAGTACACGCCCCTGTTAAACAGGGGCTGAAAAATTGTGCCTTAGGCACTGGTGCTGTGGCATGGATCATTGAGGAGGAGGAAGAGGATAGTCAGTGAACATAAGAGGACAGTCACTCAGCATCAGCATAGGCAGTCTTGAAGGGATGTGACATTAAAAATTATTCGGTTATATCCGCCTCAGGTGCCTGGTAGCTGGTGGTGATCCAAGACTGATTCATTTTGATGAATGTCAGTCGATCAACCGAGGCGGTGGACAGGCGCACCCTATGATCAGTCACAAATCCTCCAGCAGCACTGAATGTGCGTTCGGAAAGAACGCTGGAGGCAGGACAGGCCAGTAGCTCAATTGCATACTGTGCAAGCTCTGGCCAGTGATCCATCCTCAGGACCCAGTAAGCCAGAGGATTTTCGGTGGGAAAGGTGTCCAAGTCTGACCTTGCCCCAAGGTATTCCTGCACCATGTATATCAGACGCTGGCGATGGTTGCTGGAACCGATCATACCTTGGGGCTGCGGACTAAAAAATTGTCTGAACGCATCGGTCAGACGTCCACCTTCCCCACCGCTCCTTCTGCCACTGACCGAAGCCTCAGCAACTCGTCGCCCAGGACCAGGAGTTTGTAGCCTCCCAGTTTCTGGGAACGCGTTGCACAGACCTTTCTGCAAGGCCTCCCTGAGATGTCTCATCCTCTGCTCCCTCTGCGACGGCAAGATAAGGTCCGCAACCTTACCCTTGTACCGCGGATCAAGGAGAGTGGCCAGCCAGTAATGGTCCCTCTCCTTGATCCGAAGAACACGAGGATCCTTCCGCAGGCTTTGCAGGATCAGGGAGGCCATGCAGCGTAGGTTAGCTGAGGCATTCGGTCCGGAGTCTTCTGGGTCACTGAGGATGACATGATCGCCAGCCACCTCCTCCCAGCCACGTACAAGTCCACTGGCTTGTTGGGACTGTACATCATCCCTAAAAGACTGCTGCTGCTGATGCTGAGTGCCAGGCTCCACCTCCATGCTCACACAATCCTCCTCCTCCTCCCTCCTCCTCCTCCTCCTCATCCTCTTCCTGTGTGATGGGTGGGACAGAAGGAACACTGTCCGGATAAAGGGGGCCTTGAGAGGCAAGGAAGTCCTCCTCTTCCTGCCTCTGTTCTGCCTCAAGTGCCCTGTCCATTATCCCACGCAGCGTATGCTCCAACAGGTGGACAAGAGGGACAGTGTCACTGATGCATGCACTGTCACTGCTCACCATCCTCGTGGCCTCCTCAAATGGTGAGAGGACAGTGCATGCATCCCTGATCATGCTCCACTGACGTGGGGAAAAAAAACCAAGCTCCCCTGACCCTGTCCTGGTGCCGTAGTCGCAAAGGTACTCATTGATGGCCCTCTGCTGCGTGTGCAGTCGCTGCAGCATGGCCAACGTTGAGTTCCACCTGGTGGGCATGTCAGATATTAGGCGGTTCTTGGGCAGGTTCAGCTCCTTTTGCAGCTCAGTCAGCCGAGCACTGGCATTATAAGATCGGCGGAAATGCACACAGACTTTCCTGGCCTGCCTCAGGACATCCTGTAAGCCTGGGAACCTGCCCAAGAACCGCTGCACCACCAGGTTGAGGACGTGAGCCATGCAGGGCACATGGGTGAGCTGCCCCTGTCGCAGGGCGGAGAGGAGGTTGGTGCCATTGTCAGAAACGACCATTCCTGGCTTAAGCTGACGTGGCGTCAACCACCTCTCGGCCTGCCCCTGCAGAGCTGCCAGAACCTCTGGCCCAGTGTGGCTCCTGTCCCCCAAACACACCAGCGCAAGCACGGCATGGCATCTTTTTGCCTGCGTACTTGCGTAGCCCCTTGTACGCCTACGGAGCACCGCTGGTTCCAAGGACAGAGCACTGGAGGAAGAAGAAGAGGAGGGGGTGGAGGAGAGAGGTGTGTCACAACCAGTAGCAGTAGTCGCGTTTTGGAGGCGTGGTGGCGGAACAACCTCCAACACTACTGCACCTTGTCCTGCATCCCTCCCAGCTGCCAATAGAGTGACCCAATGGGCCGTGAAAGAAAGGTACCGTCCCTGTCCATGCCTGCTGGACCATGAGTCAGCGGTAATATGCACCTTACCGCTGACCGCCCTGTCCAGCGAGGCATGGACATTGCCCTCCACATGCCGGTAGAGAGACGGAATCGCCTTCCGCGAGAAAAAGTGGCGTTTGGGAACCTGCCACTGAGGAACCGCACATTGAACAAACTCACGGAAGGGGGCCGAGTCTACCAACTGAAAAGGCAGCAGTTGAAGTGCTAGCAATTTAGCAAGGCTAGCATTCAACCGCTGGGCATGTGGATGGCTGGGAGTGTACTTCTTTCTACGGTCCAGCAGCTGGGGCAGGGAAATTTGCCTGCTGCATTCGGACGTCGGTGTACTGCAAGTACTTGGTTGTGACACACCGAATTCTACACCTTCAGTCCTCTCAGAGCAGCTTTCAGAGAGGACTGAAGGTGTAGTGGGGATGGAGATCCCAGCTGAGGAGGAGCAAGGAGAGGTCCGCTTAGTTCTTTGGTGTGGGTCTTTTATGTGTGCCTGCCAACGAGCTGCATGGCAGGTCGCCATATGTCTGGTCATGCTTGTCGTGCCCAAGCGGCTGATGTTTTGGCCACGCGAGATACGCTTGAGACAAATATTGCAAATAGCAGTGGTGCGATCTGCTGCACTCGTCTCAAAAAAGGCCCACACCAAAGAACTTTTCTGATAACGTGCAGAGGCAGCGCCCTGCACAGGCGGAGCTCTGCGGTGTTGTACAGTTGCTGTGCTGGCCTCTACCTGGCCTCCAGGGGGCATCCTGCCTCGTTGGACATGTGACGCCGCATCCTCCTCCTCCTCGTCCTCCTCCTCATCCTCTCTCCCTTGAGGCACCCACGTGGAGTCAGTGACCTCATCATCCCCTCCCTCTTCACCACTAGAGCAAACCTGGCAGTAAGCTGCAGCTGGTGGAACTGTACTGCCAGATTCCTCAAGCTGGGTATCGTCATCCGAGCCTTCGAATCGTTGGGCATCCTCCTGGAGCATGTACCCAACACTGTGCTCAAAGAGTTCGGGGGACTCCTCAGGAGGACATGGTGGGTCTAGGGAAGGGGTGGCTGATGATGCTCTGTCAGTACCCTGAGCCTGGGTGAGAGAGGATGAGGAGGATGAGGAGGGCTTGGTCATCCATTCTACCAAGCCTTCAGCATGATGCGGCTCCACATGTCCAGCTGCCGAAAACAAAGACGCGCGTGTCCCATGGCCACGTGCTGATGACGATGCACGACCACGTCCACGTCCACGGCCACGTCCACTAGAAACAGAGCCTGCCTGCCCTGTGTTCTTGGCTCTGCACGCTCTGCCTCCCCTTGGCGGTCTTCCAGCCATTGTAGTCGGTAGTCCTGTGGGTGCTGCTGAGAAGAAAATATAGGAGCTCTGTGTGATGCCACTAACACACTAGAAGTCCTATGGGTGCTTCTGCAAAGAAAATAGAGGAGCTCTGTGTGATGCCACTAACACACTAGAAGTCCTATGGGTGCTTCTGCAAAGAAAATAGAGGAGCTCTGTGTGATGCCACTAACACACTAGAAGTCCTGTGGGTGCTTATGCAAAGAAAATAGAGGAGCTCTGTGTGATGCCACTAACACACTAGAAGTCCTGTGGGTGCTTATGCAAAGAAAATAGAGGAGCTCTGTGTGATGCCACTAACACACTAGAAGTCCTGTGGGTGCTGCTGAGAAGAATATATAGGAGCTCTGTGTGATGCCACTAACACACTAGAAGTCCTATGGGTGCTTCTGCAAAGAAAATAGAGGAGCTCTGTGTGATGCCACTAACACACTAGAAGTCCTGTGGGTGCTGCTGAGAAGAATATATAGGAGCTCTGTGTGATGCCACTAACACACTAGAAGTCCTATGGGTGCTTCTGCAAAGAAAATAGAGGAGCTCTGTGTGATGCCACTAACACACTAGAAGTCCTGTGGGTGCTTCTGCAAAGAAAATAGAGGAGCTCTGTGTGATGCCACTAACACACTAGAAGTCCTGTGGGTGCTTATGCAAAGAAAATAGAGGAGCTCTGTGTGATGCCACTAACACACTAGAAGTCCTGTGGGTGCTTATGCAAAGAAAATAGAGGAGCTCTGTGTGATGCCACTAACACACTAGAAGTCCTGTGGGTGCTTATGCAAAGAAAATAGAGGAGCTCTGTGTGATGCCACTAACACACTAGAAGTCCTGTGGGTGCTGCTGAGAAGAATATATAGGAGCTCTGTGTGATGCCACTAACACACTAGAAGTCCTATGGGTGCTTCTGCAAAGAAAATAGAGGAGCTCTGTGTGATGCCACTAACACACTAGAAGTCCTGTGGGTGCTGCTGAGAAGAATATATAGGAGCTTTGTGTGATGCCACTAACACACTAGAAGTCCTATGGGTGCTTCTGCAAAGAAAATAGAGGAGCTCTGTGTGATGCCACTAACACACTAGAAGTCCTGTGGGTGCTTCTGCAAAGAAAATAGAGGAGCTCTGTGTGATGCCACTAACACACTAGAAGTCCTGTGGGTGCTTATGCAAAGAAAATAGAGGAGCTCTGTGTGATGCCACTAACACACTAGAAGTCCTGTGGGTGCTTATGCAAAGAAAATAGAGGAGCTCTGTGTGATGCCACTAACACACTAGAAGTCCTGTGGGTGCTTATGCAAAGAAAATAGAGGAGCTCTGTGTGATGCCACTAACACACTAGAAGTCCTGTGGGTGCTGCTGAGAAGAATATATAGGAGCTCTGTGTGATGCCACTAACACACTAGAAGTCCTATGGGTGCTTCTGCAAAGAAAATAGAGGAGCTCTGTGTGATGCCACTAACACACTAGAAGTCCTGTGGGTGCTTATGCAAAGAAAATAGAGGAGCTCTGTGTGATGCCACTAACACACTAGAAGTCCTGTGGGTGCTTATGCAAAGAAAATAGAGGAGCTCTGTGTGATGCCACTAACACACTAGAAGTCCTGTGGGTGCTTATGCAAAGAAAATAGAGGAGCTCTGTGTGATGCCACTAACACACTAGAAGTCCTGTGGGTGCTTATGCAAAGAAAATAGAGGAGCTCTGTGTGATGCCACTAACACACTAGAAGTCCTGTGGGTGCTTATGCAAAGAAAATAGAGGAGCTCTGTGTGATGCCACTAACACACTAGAAGTCCTGTGGGTGCTGCTGAGAAGAATATATAGGAGCTCTGTGTGATGCCACTAACACACTAGAAGTCCTGTGGGTGCTTCTGCAAAGAAAATAGAGGAGCTCTGTGTGATGCCACTAACACACTAGAAGTCCTGTGGGTGCTTATGCAAAGAAAATAGAGGAGCTCTGTGTGATGCCACTAACACACTAGAAGTCCTGTGGGTGCTTATGCAAAGAAAATAGAGGAGCTCTGTGTGATGCCACTAACACACTAGAAGTCCTGTGGGTGCTGCTGAGAAGAATATATAGGAGCTCTGTGTGATGCCACTAACACACTAGAAGTCCTGTGGGTGCTTCTGCAAAGAAAATAGAGGAGCTCTGTGTGATGCCACTAACACACTAGAAGTCCTGTGGGTGCTGCTGAGAAGAATATATAGGAGCTCTGTGTGATGCCACTAACACACTAGAAGTCCTATGGGTGCTTCTGCAAAGAAAATAGAGGAGCTCTGTGTGATGCCACTAACACACTAGAAGTCCTGTGGGTGCTGCTGAGAAGAATATATAGGAGCTCTGTGTGATGCCACTAACACACTAGAAGTCCTGTGGGTGCTTATGCAAAGAAAATAGAGGAGCTCTGTGTGATGGGACTAACACACTTCAAGTCCTATAGGTGCTTCTGGGAAGAAAATATAGCTCTGTGTGTGTGATGGGACTAACACACTTCAAGTCCTATAGGTGCTTCTGGGAAGAAAATATAGCTCTGTGTGTGTAATGGGACTAACACACTTCAAGTCCTATAGGTGCTTCTGGGAACAAAATATAGCTCTGTGTGTGTAATGGGACTAACACACTTCAAGTCCTATAGGTGCTTCTGGGAACAAAATATAGCTCTGTGTGTGTGATGGGACTAACACACTTCAAGTCCTATAGGTGCTTCTGGGAAGAAAATATAGCTCTGTGTGTGTAATGGGACTAACACACTTCAAGTCCTATAGGTGCTTCTGGGAAGAAAATATAGCTCTGTGTGTGTGATGGGACTAACACACTTCAAGTCCTATAGGTGCTTCTGGGAAGAAAATATAGCTCTGTGTGTGTAATGGGACTAACACACTTCAAGTCCTATAGGTGCTTCTGGGAACAAAATATAGCTCTGTGTGTGTGATGGGACTAACACACTTCAAGTCCTATAGGTGCTTCTGGGAACAAAATATAGCTCTGTGTGTGTAATGGGACTAACACACTTCAAGTCCTATAGGTGCTTCTGGGAACAAAATATAGCTCTGTGTGTGTGATGGGACTAACACACTTCAAGTCCTATAGGTGCTTCTGGGAAGAAAAATATAGCTCTGTGTGTGTGATGGGACTAACACACTTCAAGTCCTATAGGTGCTTCTGGGAACAAAATATAGCTCTGTGTGTGTGATGGGACTAACACACTTCAAGTCCTATAGGTGCTTCTGGGAACAAAGTATAGCTCTTTGTGTGTGATGGGACTAACACACTTCAAGTCCTATAGGTGCTTCTGGGAAGAAAATATAGCTCTGTGTGTGTAATGGGACTAACACACTTCAAGTCCTATAGGTGCTTCTGGGAAGAAAATATAGCTCTGTGTGTGTAATGGGACTAACACACTTCAAGTCCTATAGGTGCTTCTGGGAAGAAAATATAGCTCTGTGTGTGTAATGGGACTAACACACTTCAAGTCCTATAGGTGCCTCTGGGAACAAAATATAGGAGCTCTGCCTGCCTGCCACGAACACACTACAAGTCCTATAGGTGCTTCTGGTAACAAAATATAGGAGCTCTGCCTGCCTGCCACTAACACACTACAAGTCCTATAGGTGCTTCTGGTAACAAAATATAGGAGCTCTGCCTGCCTGCCACGAACACACTACAAGTCCTATAGGTGCTTCTGGTAACAAAATATAGGAGCTCTGCCTGCCTGCCACTAACACACTACAAGTCCTATAGGTGCTTCTGGTAACAAAATATAGGAGCTCTGCCTGCCTGCCACGAACACACTACAAGTCCTATAGGTGCTTCTGGTAACAAAATATAGGAGCTCTGCCTGCCTGCCACGAACACACTACAAGTTCTATAGGTGCTTCTGGTAACAAAATATAGGAGCTCTGCCTGCCTGCCACGAACACACTACAAGTCCTATAGGTGCTTCTGGTAACAAAATATAGGAGCTCTGCCTGCCTGCCACGAGCACACTACAAGCCCCTCTTTGTCAATCAATCTTTGTAACTGAATCTATCTAACTCAATCTCTGCAAGTGAATCTCTCTATCTATCTAAATGCAGCAGAGTGTCACAGAAACAGCCTGCTCAATCTGCGCCGGAACAGCATGTGACCGGCGCAGACGGCGTGGCGGCGTTTTATAGGGGGGGGCGTGTACTACAGCCCCTGAGCTGTAATTGGCTACAGGCGTCCTGCCTGTAGCCAATTATGGCTCTTCGAGTTTCCGGGGCTGTGATTGGCCAAGCATGCGGGGTCACAGTGCATGCTTGGCCAATCATCAGCCAGCAATGCACTGCGTCGGCCGCGCCGGCCGCAATGCATTGCGGGGCCGCGCGCATCACACGACCGTGATGCGCGCGGCCAAAATAGTTCGGGGCTCGCCGAGCGAGCGAACGCCCGGTGCTCGATGCGAACGTGGGTTCGCATCGAGCACCGGGCCCATCCTTACTCCCGATAACCAATTAATGATAACGAGGGTAATAAAGGAGAGAGGGGGTCCAATGTGTAGTATGGCAGCATAATTTTATTTAAACAAACAAAATAACTTACATTAAAAACTTGTCACAGACGATGAAGACAAAGGACGCTTACGGTCTCGGCCGTGACCAGAAGCATAACACTGACACCTGGTTCCTTCCCTCACATGTATCGTCACTGAGCACGTGACTTTTTCAAAGGGTCTAAATCTAAGGGGAATAATCCTTTACCCTTAGATATTTCAATCATTTCACATTTTTTACACATATTTTTGTGGAAATATTTGCACTTATTTGCACACGAGGATTTCTTTGCACATCAATTCACATGCGATATTATTATTTTTTACATTTTATGTATTAGATTTGAAGTATTCACTGGCACATAAAGTTTTATGCATACCAGGTATATTAATTTTCATGCAACTTTTTTGCGATTTTACCCTTATTCCATGCAATTTATATTTTTTAGCAGCAAAGGATGTGTATGTACCCAGTCTGTGGTACTACAACAGGATGCGGGTTCTGGAAGACCATATTGAAGCCAGGGAATCACTTTCTACACTTCTGGCCCCCCTTCCATCCACCCTTCCCTCAACCCCAGCTGAGGCTTCTGAGGACCAACCTGGGCCTTCCATCCTGGAAGAAGTTGAGGAGCCCAGCTGGAGCCAGGTATAGTATTTTTTAACATATTTATTGTCCAAAAATTATTGTTGTTAAATAGATGTTATTATTGATAACAAATGAATGATTTAACAAAAAGTGTTTCACGTATCAATAGACAGTAGGGGCCAAAAATGATTGTGACAAGAATGAAAAATGCTGGGCTCAGAATGATAGTCTTTTCTATTTATTAACATTCAATTTGCAACAGTCATGAGCTGAAAATTGTGTGTGATTGATGAACCAAAAACTAAAACTATGACCCGTTTTCATACACAAGAAGACCTCAGCCAGGACAAGGCTCTGGAATGTGGCAGACAGGAAGAGGCGGGGGTAAGTCTCAGCCAGGAGGTGGGGGTACGTGTTAGCCAGGAGGTGGCCAGGCCCAGCAGCCTCACCCAATCCCAGGTGCCTCCCCTCCGCCTTACAACAAAATGGGCCAGGAAGGGGAGTAACATGGAGGAGGCAGCACTGGGCCTCATTAAGGACACTAAGGCGGCCCTGAAAACACCCCCCAATGCTGAAGAGGTCTATGGCTGCTATGTAGCTGCAAAATTGCAGCAAATGGAGGAGGGCCAATGCCTCATCTGTGAGAAGATTATTTTTCAGGCCCTTCATAAGGGGTTGAGTGGCCAAATGACTGATAACATGCACTTATGTGTGCTTGCCCATCCTCCTCCTCCTCCTACCACAAGTCCACCTCCAGAGCCACAGCCTCCAAGGAAGGCTGCAGGGAAGGCTGCAGGGAAGTGTGGAGGGAAGGCTGTAGGGAAGACATGAAAGTGATGGCCTGGGTTCAGTCTGGTCTGACAGAAGACACAGACTGTGTAATACCATCATCTGCAGTATGTCATCTGCTGCTGTTCCTGATCTCTGGGAGTCCTGGACAAGATTGTGCACCCTATTATATGGCCTTCTCAGGCTACCAATTTTTATTCACAAAGAATTGATGTGTGCCCTGGGGTACAAAGGCTTTTCGAATTCAAGCAGTTTCTCCAGCGTTGCCTTCCTCTTTATTTTGTTATGAGCCAGAATAAATGGAGATTTTTTTTATATGAAAATACTTGCATATGTGTTTTTCTTCAAATAGGACAGTTTGTTTGTGAGTAAGCAGGTACATTTCAAAAATACAATGTCAAATTAACAATGGACACCAACCAACCTCCTTGAGCTTTAAAAATACAAGATAATAATGTTGTTGTGGAAACTTGACACACACAAAAAAAAAAAAATTATGGAGATCACTAGAAAATGATTTAAAAATAATCAAAAAAACAGGAGATCTTGATTAAAAAATAAAAAAATAAAAAAAGATGGTTATAAAAAAAAATTCTAAACATTATTATGGAGATCTGGCTTTAAAAACAAAAAAGATTATTCAGGAAATCAATAGAAATAATAAAGAAATACGTTTGTCAGAACTCTGTATGAATATCAGCAGCAAAACAAATTCATTATTCTAGCATTATAAAGAACAAAAGAAGGTGCTGCTTTAAAAGATCCAAAAACTTACAGTGTGACGAATGTGCTATCTCCATTACGAATGCTAGTTTTACCAGACCGAGCAATTTCGTCTTGTACATGATTCTGAGCATGCATGTTTTTTTGCACGTCCGAATTGCATAAAGACAAATGCATTTTCCGATAGGAACTGAAAAATAGAGAACCTGCTCTCAATCTTTTGCTGGCGGGAATTCCGCCAGCAAAATTCCGATGGAGCATACACACGGTCGCAATTTCCGACCAAAAGCTCTCATCTGACTTTTGCTGGCGGAATTTCCGATCGTGTGTACTGGGCATTAGGCTAGTAGTCTAGGCAGCAGTTCCTTAAAGGGAGCCTTCGGGGGTGCCAAGGCAAATTCACTTACCAAGAAGGGTGCTGCTTATTTTTAGGAGGAATTCAAAACAAAAGGTAAACTTTTTTACCACTTGCTTGGACTTGAATTTCACATGAAGTTAATTGATTGGGCTTTCTGTATTTAGCACAGTTTATTATAAGGATGGTCAACTGGTGGCCTGTGGGCCACATGTGGCCAATGGAGCCCTTTGATGTGGCCCGCTGGCCCCCAACCTCCTGCTCAGGTCGGCAAGCCCAGATCGTGGGTTACTGACCCGCCATCCCAGAACATCAGAGTGGATGGAGTCAGTGCCGGGGGAAGCAAGAGGCTGCTGAGGGAGCAGGATCCGCATAAGCCAATGCTTCCTCTATAGTGCTGCCTCCTATCCTAGGTGAAGTGCATTTGATATCACTCCACCTGTGGCAGGAACCTTTCAAACAGCCAGCAATGCCAGCAGAAACTGAAAGATAAAAGGTCAGTTTATTGAACATGGCAGTTTAGCAATGGGCATATTATGTATTAAACATCATAGTTTTGCAGTGGGCATAAAGGAGCACTTTTAAAAAAAAGGGTTATTAGGCTGCTTTCACACTGATCTGCAGGTGCAGCACAGTGTACTTGCACCCTTCCTGCAGTATTTCTGAACTGAACCATAAACTTCTATTATATCTTGTGGGTTTGGTACTCTTTTTGAAACCACACCAAACTCTTGAATGCAGAATCAGAAAGTTCACCACACCTGCAAGATATAATAGAAGTCTATGGCAAAAAGCAGCTAACCCACAGGAAAGCTGCAGGTGCAGTGCAGGTAAACCACAGTGTATCAGTATGAAAGCAGCCTTATAGGTGGCACAGAACAGTAAGGGCTTTACATATGCATTTTGGGGGGCAGTTAAACCCTATAGTTGAGATATGTTTTTACCACACCTCTCTAATTACTGGTGTAGCATCAGGGGTCGCAATGGCGACCCGCCCCATGCTCCAGGGGGCTTGTGCGGCCTCCTTGTCACATTCTGTTTTACACTTGGACAGGAGGGGTGGTGGGGGCGGCATATACAGTAGCCTCTATTTTCCTCCTGCAATTGCTGAAAAAAGGGATTCTCCTTCCTTCCCTCCCGTCGGCATTTAGTGGCTGCAGCAGAAAAAATTTTGTTCTGAACTATTTCATTACATTGTGGCCAATGACTGGTTACCAAATCACAAAAGAGAAGTATGGGTTTTCTTCTTTTTTTAAAAAAAATCATACTTACCTAGGTGGATGCAGCATCATTCCGATGCTGTATCTGTGCCCCGTTGCCTGTAACAGCTCTCAAAGCAGAGAGCTGGTGACTGTCAGTTACTGGCTCTCTGCTCTGCCCCCCCCCCCCCTGCACTCACTGTAAAGCTGGGCTGTGCAGGAGCAGCCGACTCAGGCTCTCAGAAGCTCACTAGGAGATTGAGCTCGGTGCTGGTCCAGGCATGTGGGCAGATCCTGACTCCATTGTCCGAGCCTGGACTGGCTCTGTGACTTAAGCCCGCTGTCTACTGAAAACGGGTCACAGGAATGCAGAACAAACTGAACTCCTGTGATCCACAAGAGAAGTAAAGCCAAACAAACTTTGGCTGTACTTCTCCTTTAAGTGGTCCTTGCTCTTTAAAAGGTTGTGCACCCCAGGTTTAGGGATTAATTAGACAGAAATACCCTAGTCATATATCCCTCTACACTAGCTCATAACAACCTATGACCACTGTTGACTGAACAACCCCATCTCCCAACACTGATGACCACCTGTGAACTTTTGGTTGACTATTTACCATATGTATTCCTTGACTTTCCTTCCCTAAACTGATGACCATAGACAACTCTCTTCTATAAATGATGACAGTCCATCTAACCATGACTATCCCTTGAGATTGTTGAGCACACAACACCAGAAAAACTTCCATAACCATATCAGATTAGGATCCATGATCCACACTCCCATGAAAGATCCAGACTGCTCACCATCTGCAATACCTGCCCCTAATTGATGGGCACTCCAGACTGATAACCACCCAAAAATGCTTCACCCAAAACTGCCTCTATCCTGTGACATTGTAACATCATTATGTATTCAGATACAATACATTAACAGATACGTTTTTTTTATAGTGCTTGATTCTGACACAGTGGCAGAACATGTGACAAGACATGTTCTACACCAACGTTTCTCAACTCCAGTTCTCAAGTACCCCCAACAAGTCATGTTTTCAGGCTCTCCATTATTTTGCACAGGTGATTTAATCAGTTTCACTAGCTTAGTAATTTCCAAAGCCGTTTCATCTGAGGGAAATCCTGCAAACATGACCTGTTGGGGGTACTTGAGGATTGGAGTTGAGAAACATTGTTCTACACCAGGGGTTCTCAACTTTTTTCAGTCAAGACATTCTTTAAAATTATAACCTAATAGTTTTACATATTGCAGTAACATCAACACAGATGAGCCATCCAGCATTAGAGGTGATGTATTCCTCCACCTTTGCACACTGTGACTGACTACTATTCTGCCATTTCTCTTCTACCTGAGTTTCCCTCCCTTGCTCTGCTAATGTGACCTCAGTGCTGACAGAGAGGGGCAAACAAGGATGTTGTACAGGTGCCCAATGTCCCCCTTATCAACTGATGACATCATTGGTTCTTAGAATGCCCATGGCTGGCCAGCATGGTGCCCAAGGTTGTAATGCTGCACAATAAAACCTGTGGCTTAACAAAAGGGCAAGCCTGATCCACTCACTGGCTTGTTGACAATTTTATGGGCAATTTGTGACAATTTTAGGCATCTTTTCACGGCATCGCTGAAGAACTTAGAAGGCATTCCTGGGTGCCGCATTACCCTGGTTAAAAAAGGCTTGTCCACGCATTCATTCACATTAAGTCATTCACATTTAAATTATTTTTTTCTCAGTTGGATTACTATTTTATTAAATCATAACTTTTTGACAAACATGATTTATTTTTGCTTTGTAATTTTTTAACCGTTTGACAAACAAGCACATATTTGCAAATAAACAAAAAATAAAGTATATGCCTGTTCTCCTACAGAGGGTGCTCTGACCATGCAGCAATCCCAAGTGACAGGGAACAATAGGTCATCCTTTTAAGTAACATCTGTGTTGCGTACAGAAGCTTGTTTGGCTTCACATCGTATTACTGTTGAATATACCCTTTTTTTGTATTGTGAATTTTCACTGCTAGATATCTGAATGTCACATGCAACTTTTTAAAGCCATATAAATGATGACATATGAATTGTAAAACATCATGCATAAGTAAATGTAATTACAGTGTTAAAACTTGATCCTCTGTGATATGCAGCACAGCAAGTATAAGAATCTTTGCCTGGGAAGTGATAGATAGTCACCACATTTAAACATTTTTAGGCTACCAGCAGTGTGATTAAGTGATGTTTATACTTATTTTATGCTAGATGTACTATGTGACATGGGTAAGCAGCCTTGAGCTTTATTACTGTAACTGATGTATTCCATTTCAGCTCACAGTAATTAAAACAATCTATAACTAATAATGATTTTACTAAAACCAGTTAAACAACTGATCTTTTCTTAACAAGTTTTATTGAATAAGGTAGTGAAGCTAATATAGGCTTTATTTATTGTACGTTTACATTTATACTGGATTACATTACAGGTTTGTATTTGTAGGAATTTTAGTAAAAGTCTGCATTAAAGTATATAAATGCAAAACTTTTTATTAATTTTTTCATTTTAGATAGATTGGAGAGGAGTTAGCATACCTGTCAGTTTAAATTGCTTGCAAATGACATCCATTGCCAGCTTCCTTCTTAAAACAAAAAACACAGCATGCAGACCCCTCCAAAAGTCCCCCCAAATGCATAGTAGACTCTTGAGGAGGTTTGAGGGCTGTTCTTCTTTGCCAACAAAGAAGCTGGCAATGACATCGGTCACAGTCATTTGCAGGTAACTTTAATACATTTTTCCTTTGAAAATATCAGTATTAAAAAATGACTGCTTCCGGCTCCGTGGAATTTAAAAAAACATTTTTTGTGTACTGGTACATGTTCCCCAGGACAGCAGTAACACCCCCCCCCCCCCCCCACACACACACACATATGCACACTTATACACACACACCATTCTCGTGCTATTTTTGACACCCCCTTGCCTATTAGCCCAGAAAATTTGTGTTTTTAACCAGTTGTCATTTGCTTTGCTTTCATTTGTTTAGCGATACCATCAAAAGAAATCTTTATCTGTCTCAAAAAAATGATAAAAATTTAATTTGGGAACAGTGTTGAAAGACCACACAATTGTCATTCAAAGTATGACAGCGCTGAAAGCTAAAAATTGGCCTCGGCAGGAAAGGCCTGCCCAGTTGGCAAGTTATTCATTTGAAAGATTCAGCTCCCATTGATTTTAGTGTGGTTCAGGTCCAACATCTGAACTTATCTGAAGTTCTCAGAACATCTCCTGAATTGAACCCAGGGCACCTTATACTAACTGAAAAAAAAAAGGTTTTACTTAATTCTTTAGGTGGTATTCTTGCATCCATGCAAGTTACCATGGTTTATCTTTATCAGACCGAGAGTAGCCAACGATCAGATTTAAGGTTTAAGAATTTTATTGTTTTTTCTTAACATAGTGTAAGTAAAAAATTGTTACAGCAAATAAAGAATGATATATATAAATACAATAAATATATAAAGGAATCCCTAATAAAAATAAAGTAGGGATATATCAAACAAATAAAATAAAAATAATTAACTAAGATATTTAATTCATATTTAATAATTAATACTTATGTTATAATAAGTATTATTGTAATGAATCACTAAACAAATAAAACGTTTTTTAAAGATGTTCATGTCAAAAGAGATATAAATAAGTAAAAAAAAAAAAAAAAAGAGGAATACAAAAGTTGAATGTGTAAAAGAAGGACATTTAAGGGTTATATCTCATGAAAGAGTAATGTAACCAAGGTTGCCATGTATTTTCAAAGGTAGTTAGGAGTTTATTCAAAATGCAAGTCAATATATCGTTGACCATAATCCAGTTTAAATTTTGTATAACATATTCAAATGTTATGCTAGGCTGATTATATAAGAAATTAATCGTTTGGTGCGTCTAGGTAAACTTATTTCAATTTTTTGAAAAAGAGTAATGTTAGGGGATTTAATAATATTTATCTTGGTAACTTTATGTATAAAGTCAAATATTTTTTATCCAAAATTTACGTATTTTAGGAAATCGCCACCAGGTGTGTATCATAGAGCCTTCTTGACCACAATTTCTTAAACATTTAGAAGAGACTTTTTGATTAATTTTAGCCATTCTTAAAGGAATCATGTACCTTCTTAATGGAGTTTTGTAATTAGACTCCACTATAGATGTATGTATTGAGATTTTAGAGATATTATTGATTGTTTTATACCATTCTAAGACTTCCAAGGAAAAATTACGATCTTTTTCCCATTGTGTCATATATGGAAGCTTATGTGTCGGCTCAATTAAAATATTATATATGATAGATATACGACCCGATTACCGTTTCTAGTAAAACAAGATTGTTCAAACAGGGATAATGTGGATGGGTGACTAATTCCATTAAGTTTATTTTCCAAGAACAAATGAATCAATTTGTATTGAGATAATTCTGAGGATGGTAATTGTAATATGGTTGATAATAGTTTAGTGAGTATAATTTATTTCCAGATAAAAAATCCATAATACGTGACAAACCTTTATTTTCCCACCACTGAAAACGATCAGAGGACAATCTAGGTATAAATTCAGGATTATTAAATAAAGGAGATAAAGGTGTATGAGGTGAACAAAGACTTTTCTTTAATCGACATATGTCCCAAATCAGGGCCGATCCTAGGGTCACAGACGCCTGGGTGCAGAAATATTTCTGGCGCCCCCACATGGGCGTGGCCATCTTACCAACTCCTCCCCTTTACAAATGTTTCTATGACAACGACTTCAACACAGAGATGTTCCCGTAAGAAGTCTTCGTTACCCTGGGATCCTCCCATGATCTTTTACCAATAAATAAAATACAGGAAGAGCGTACACTAATGAGACCTGGAGGGGAGTCTCTCTGATGCACACAGAGGGGGCTTCTATTAGAGAGTCTATTAGAAAGAGCCCCCAGACATAGTACAGGAGATGGTCAGAGACTGTAGACATGATACTAGAGACAGTCAGAGACTGCAATCATAGTACAGGAGACAGTCAGGCTACACACAATACAGGAGATGGTCAGAGACTGCAGACATGTTACAAGAGATGGTCAGAGACTGCAGACATGTTACAAGAGATGGTCAGAGACTGCAGACATGTTACAAGAGATGGTAGTAAATAATGGCCGATGGGCCCTCTCACCTGACCCAGCGATACAGCAACAACGGTTTCTCTGATCAGGAGTCAGCTCACTCTGAATTGCCCGTGGCGACTCCGCTGGGTAGAGCCCAGATCTGTATTCCTGCAATGACTCCATTCCTTTCTCCACCAGGGATGGTGCCAGGCTGTGTGGCTTTCTCTCTCTGATGGTGTTCTCTCAGCACTGCCCTCTCCCTCTGGAGTCCTGGGTGCCCTTCCCTGAAAGCTTTCCCGGGCTCCTGGCTTTCTCTCTCCCATTCAGCTGAGCATGCTGTTTGGGCTGCAGTTTCCGTGTTACAGTGGGGCTGCCAGTCCTTGGGACCACATGTCCCACAATCCTTTTCTTTGCTCCTTTGTTTTTTCTTCCCTGGCCGTTATGAAGGCGGGGGAAGAAACATAGTGCGCCGCTCATTAGTACAGCAGCGCACGAGGAGGTGAGGGAGAGGGGAAATAAGAGCCCGCAGCTGCAGTGGCATCACTAGGGTTGGTGTCACCTGGTGCAGTAAAACATGGTATCACCTCCTCCACCAACTATAGTCGTCCCTCAGTACAGACCCCACTCCATTAAGTATAGACCCCCCCTCCGTCAGTGCAGACCCTTCACTAAATATAAATACCTCCCTCAGGACAGACCCCCCCATCAGTATAGACCCCCAGGACAAAACACCCCCTTTATCAGTATAGACCCCCCCTCAGGACAAACCTTTCCCCCCCTACATTAGTACAAACCCCCCAGAACAAACCACCCCCCCCCCATTAGTACAGACCCCCCAGAACAAACCACCCCCTCCATTAGTACAGACCCCCCAGAACAAACCACCCCCTCCATTAGTACAGACCCCCCAGGACAAACCACCCCCCCACATTAGTACAGACCCCCCCCCACATTAGTATAGCCCCCCCAGGACAAACCCCCCATTAGTATAGACCCCCCAGGACAAACCCCCCTACATTAGTATAAACCCCCCAGGACAAACCAGCCCGCCACCCACATTAGTATAGACCCCCAGGACAAACCACCCCCACATTAGTATAGACCCCCTCAGGACAAACCACCCCCCCACATTAGTATAGACCCCCCCAGGACGAACCCCCCACATTAGTATAGACCCCCCAGGACAAACCACCCCCCCACATTAGAATAGACCCCCCAGGCCGAACCACCCCCCACATTAGAATAGACCCCCCAGGACAATTAGTATAGACCCCCCAGGACGAACCACTCCCCACATTAGTATAGACCCCCCAGGACAAACCAGCCCCCATACATTAGTATAGACCCCCCAGGACAACCCCCCCCTACATTAATATAGACCCCCCAGGACAAACCACCCCTACATTAATATAGACCCCCTAGGACAAACCACCCCCCACATTAGTATAGACCCCCCCCCCCCCCAGGACAAACCACCCCCCCACATTAGTATAGTACCCCCCAGGACAAACCCCCCCCCTCCCACATTAGTATAGACCCCCCAGGACAACCCCCCCACATTAGTATAGACCCCCCAGGACAACCCCCCCCCCCCCCACATTAGTATAGACCCCCCAGGACAAACCCCCCCACATTAGTATAACCCCCAGGACAAACCCCCCCACATTAGTATAGACCCCCAGGACAAACCCCCCCACATTAGTATAGACCCCCCCCAGGACAAACCACCCCCCCACATTGGTATAGACCCCCCCAGGACAAACCCCCCCACCCCACATTGGTATAGACCCCCCCAGGACAAACCACCCCCCCACATTAGTATAGACCCCCCCAGGACAACCCCCCCCCCCACATTAGTATAGACCCCCCAGGACAAACCCCCCCCCCCACATTAGTAGACCCCCTAGGACAAACCCCCCCCCCCCCACATTAGTAGACCCCCTAGGACAAACCCCCCCCCACATTAGTATAGACCCCCCCAGGACAACCCCCCCCCCCACATTAGTATAGACCCCCCCCCGAAAAACCCCCCCCCCCACATTATTATAGACCCCCCCTAGACAAACCACCCCCCCACATTAGCATAGACCCCCCAGGACAAACCACTCCCCCCCCACATTGGTATAGACCCCCCCCTAGTCAAACCACCCCCCACCACTAGGCTAATTAAAACCACCCGGGCGGCAGCTGGAGAGGACAGTGTGCAGCCGCGCCGCCCGGGTGGAGAACAGAGCGTGTGTGATGCTTGTGCTGGTGGGCAGAAGGTGGAAGTTAAACACAGGACTCCTCCTGTGTTTAACTTCCGCCTCCTGCCCACCAGCACCAGCACCACACACGATCTGTTCTAAAGAAGTCGGGCTCGGCCAAGGAGCGAAACACCCCCCCCCCCCCCCCGCGGCGTCACTGCGCGGCCGCGGCTGTGACAGGCGGAGAGAGCCGCGCCGCCTATGGACAAGGAGAGGAGGAGGGAGCGGAGCACTCTGGCGCTCCAGCGCCCCCACCTCTGTGGCACCTGGGTGCACTGCACCCCGTGCACCCCGGGACTGATCGGCCCTGTCCCAAATCGATAAAGAGAATGAAAGATTAGGACATGAAATAGGGGGTCTCAGTTTGTTAGGAATCCACATTAAAGCTGCAATTGGACCTTTAGAGCATGCAGTGTCCTCCATATCAACCCAGATAAAGAAAAACAACCAGCGCAATAATAATAGTAACCCCTAAAGCTGCTGAACGCTTATGGTCAATAATTCAAATCCCATACAGTAAAGTATAAAAAGACAGTGCAGCACTAATAAAAAGTCCATATGTCAAAGGTCCACCAATGTGTGATATCTTCAATGGTGCTACAATATGGTAAACAGGCAGGTGACTTTGTGGGTAAACCTCCACCAATGGAAAAAATGGCCACTCACCTCACAAAATGGACTCTTTAATTACAGAGGGTCATATGCACTTTCCCTCATAAGGTGTAATAGCGTGTCAGCGGTTAGCCGAAAAACAGACAACAGATCCCGATGGGTAATTTCTTGATAAGCGATACCAATTTCAAAATACTGAGTGCAGGACAACCAAACTCCAGAGCCACATTGATCATGTAAATAAAAGAACATATACAGTGCTCTCCGCAAGCAAAAACGTTATTTTCTTAAAAAAACTGAATAAACGTACAAGTCAAGCACTGTAACCCAGTGCCTGGTATTCCAGCATGTGTGCAAAAAGTCAGTGATGGCCGTGGGTGACGTCACTTCCGTCCGTCCATACGCGTTATGTCCCAGTGGGCGGGACTTTGTCAGTGGATACGGAAATTACGTTGGCAACCAATTTATATAGCATGAGGCTATTGCCATGACACCCAGGAGCCGCATCACATGATACAACCCAAAGCAGAGCAATACCTTTCAGGACGGAATCACAGAAGTGTCCCCATATGTCTCAATGAAGCTGAAAATGCCCACTGCCGAACGGCATGAGAAAACACCTCGCTTAGCAATTCAATTAGAAATGTAAAAATTTAAAATAGATAACTGGATTTCCCTTTGTTCAAAGAACAACAGAAACCCCCCCAAAAATGTTATTAATACTAAAAGACGTTTTTTTTTAAAAAAGTGTTTTTTATTACTTATTATTAAAAAGTGTTTTTTATTAATAAAAACAAAGAACGTGTATATTTATGAATATTAAAATCACACATGACATAATCTGTAGCCATCTTTACAATCCAATGATTTAAAAAACATCAGCGGTCAGAAATAAATCAAATGATGTCGAAATCAACATTCAATCCAGCTGGAATTAAAACCTTAGTCTCATGTATCCAGTACGATTCCCTATGACTCACCTGGCAAATAAAATTCCCCCCCCCCCCCTCCAATATCTGGTAACCCTCTCAATCCCCCAAAATTTGAGGCCCTTGGGGTTCTGATTGTGAAACAGTTTAAAATAACAACAAACATTATGGGTTTTTAAACCTTTTTTAATATTGTTAACGTGTTCTCTATTTGAGCTGCTTGAAAGTAAGCTATTCAATTTGTGACCACTAAACCACCACATTTTGAAAATTGTTAGTTTATTAATTCTAGGGTGTTTTTGTCCACAAATAAAATGTAAGATTTTATTTTGAAATAAAAGGAGGTCTTGTTTAGGAGTTATGATAGGGAGATCCCGAAAAAGAGATAACATTTTTCGTAAGATATTAATTTTGACCATTTATTCATATCTTCCGAAAGCCGTCTAAACATAGTAGGATAATTAGTAGAATAGAAAGTACATATGGAAGAGGTCAATTGAATTCCTAAATAAGAAAGAGAATGAGTGACCCATTGGATTTGGATTGGAAATACAAAGGATTTCAATGACATTGAAATCCTTTGAAATGTAAGTTTGGATTCTCTCTAGCATAACTGAGTTTTTAGTGTTATAAAAATTTTACAAGAAAGTCTCTAGGCGGACCATCTGGTTTAGGTATTGACATTGCTATCAATTTCCAAATGATAAGCATTTAGCATTAAGGAGTGAGCGACATCATATATGTCTTTAATAGATTCCTGGATACCGCAAATGCGAAAGTTACAATTCCTAGAGCGATTTTCCAAGTCTTCAATTTTGGTATTTTCATCATGAAGTTGTCGTTGTAATAGAGAAATCTGAGAGGAATTTTGGTTAACTTTGCTTGATGCACCATTCATTTTAACTTCAAAGGTATCTAATCGTTGTCCTAATACGTTAAAATCCTGTTTCAATTAATTTGTTAATTTTGAGGCCTTTCGTTTAGCTCATGTTGTAATAAACAAGTGAAACATTTAAAAAGAGATTCACCTGAATAAAGTATAGGATCTGATTGTATAGGAGCTGAAGAAATTATATTATCAGTAGGCAATAGTTGGTCATATATTTTGACAAGAGAGGCATCAGCAGACATTTCCATAGGCATATAAGGAGATTTTTTAAGTTTCATATTTTTCATGTAGCATGAAAGCTTTGGGAGAAGGAGTAACAGAGCTGCATAAAATAAGATTGTCTGTCTTTTTAAGTTCAGGAGCTGGTATCTTGTGGGAGGAGATTGAGGGTGGAGCATAGAAAGGAGGAGAGCGTTTCTCATTTGCTTTTTGATGTAAAGCCTGCTGCGTAGTGTGAGCAGAGCCAGGAGAGTTAGAAGCCGTCACCATTTTATGTCGGCTGCTGCGGGTATAATACGAAGAGGTCGGGCGGCCGCTCTGGGACTTACCGTATATACTCGAGTATAGGCCGTCCCGAGTATAAGCCGAGGCCCCTAATTCACCACAAAAAACTGGGGAAAACGCATTGACCCGTGTATAAGCCGAGGGTAAAAAATGCAGCAGCTACTGTAAGTGGAAGAGAGGGTCAGCAATGCCCATCTGCAGCTGCATGTCCCCTGTACAGACCCCCCCTGTGTCCCCATTGCAGCCTACCTGTGCCGATCTGCGCCGATCTGCGGGTCCTGTGTCATCTGTCATCCGTCCTGTGTCATCCGTCCTGTGTCATCTGTCATCGGTCTTCCGCCGATGCAGTCTCGCTCTGTCCCCCCACAGCGTGTAAGGCGCCATTCTAAAATGGCGCCTTACATGAGAAAGTGAAAAGAAAATGAGATGAGAATGACAGGACGTCCGTGATAGGCGGAACACTGCAACCTGACTTACTGCTGGGAAAATTAGTGTCCGCCTATCACGGACGGGCGGGAGGAGGAGGCGCTGCTTTTGAAAACTGCCGTCTGTCTGCATGACACGCTGTTCATGTAGGCAGACGGCGGTGACTCGAATATAAGCCGAGGGGGGGACATTCAGCCCCAAAAAAAGGGCTGAAAATCTCGGCTTATATTCGAGTATATACGGTATTACAATCTCCGGTATCTCCACTAATATAGTATGTAGGCGGTTATTCGATTAGAGCAAAGGGAACGCTGACAGAAGTAAGAAAGTGTCTCAGGGGTGCAGAGTGGGTTAGAGATCCGTCCACATCCCGCACCTTTTCAATGTGCTCTCTCCAACGATCAGATTTAACCTTGCAGATCCCCCATTGTCATGTTCCAAGGCAGCTTTCAATCTGTTTTCAAAATGGAAACATATGGCAATTCCCAATAATAACATTATTATACAAGAGGCTGTGTTCTCTATGCAGCGTCAATGCGCTGGCTGCAGGTAGCAACTTACATTTCGTAACAATGTCCTATTCAACTTCAGTGAATTATTTAGAAATCATTATATGTGACAATGAAGCTCTTTTGTCAGAAACAATATTTTATTATTATAGCTAAAACAATAGACTCCAAAGGTGCCACTCGCAGTAATGTAAACAGAAAGAAATGACTATTGCATTGTCATGATTTGATCAGTCCTCTTATTCTTTAATTATTTAGAGGGAATTACATATTTACACATTCCTGTATCCAGGAAAGCTGACCATATCACATAAAAAGGCTTGGCGCTAGAGATGAGCAGAGTTTTTAAATTTTTCTTTAGAGGATGTATTTTTTATTTTTATTTTTATTTTGAGCATGTATTTTTTTTTGCTACAAAAACAGAACCAGGATAGTTTAAGGGGGATTCTGTTACCCTTATGCCCCATACACACGGTCGGATTTTCCGAGGACCAGTTCCGTTGGATCATGTCCGTCGTACTTTGTCCGATGTTGGTGTTGCGTACACACGGTCGGACAACGTTGTCGGAATTTCCGGTCTTCAAGAACGTTGTGACGTAAGTCGCCTTCCACGAGACTAGAAAAGGGAAGTTCAGCACCACGTCCCGCACCCGTTGGGCTCCTTCTGCTGATCCCGTGTTTATCGCGAGTTAGTTGAAGTTTGGTGACTTACGATTCGCGCTTCTCAGTTTTGTGACTCAGATCGTTACTGCTCTTCAGTTTGTGCTTGTCGTGCGTATCTGTTTATTAGTGCTTGTAGTCAGTTCGCATTTGTTGGTCATTGCGGTCTATATCTTGATATAGGACGCTTTGATTTTCACTGCTTATTGTCTGCTCGTTTCTGGTATTCATTTCATTCTTTCAGGCCTTGCTGTTTATCGGTGCTTTCTGTTTGTCCGTTCTGACCAGCCGACCGTTTGTGAGCGATGTTTCCCGTATGTACTCGTCGCCGAGTTCGTGCTGTACGCGAAATTGGTGTCGGGCTTTTAGCTTTGAGCCAAGACCCGTCCATGAACAGAGTGACGAGGAGTATGTGGACCAAGAATTGGTTGCTTTAGCGTGATCAGTTCTCGCACATGCCTTTGCTTTGTGAGATCCGGGAGAATAATCCTGATGATTTCAGGAACTTTCTCCGGGTGACGGACCCCGTTTTTCACCGTCTTTTGGCTGACGGACCCCGTTTTTCACCGTCTTTTGGCTTTGCTGAGACCTGTTCTGCCATCATCCAGGTCCTGCAGGAGGACTATATTAACCACTTCAGCCCCGGACAATTTGCAGCTAAAGGACCAGGCCCCTTTTTGCAATTCGGAACTGCGTCGCTTAAACTAACAATTGTGCGGTCGTGCGACGTGGCTCCAAACAAAATTGGCGTCCTTTTTTTCCCACAAATAGAGCTTTCTTTTGGTGGTATTTGACTATTTTTTGCGCTATAAACAAAAAAATAGAGCGACAATTTTGAAAAAAATGAATATTTTTTACTTTTTGCTATAATAAATAAAAAAACATTTTTTTTCCTGTTTAGGCCGATACGTATTCTTCTACATATTTTTGGTAAAAAAAATCGCAATTAGAGATTATTGATTAGTTTGCGCAAAAGTTATGGCGTTTACAAAATAGGGGATAGGATTTTTATTAATATTTTTTTTTTATTAGTAATGGCGGCGATCAGCGATTTTTATTGTAAGTAATATCTCTTTTATGTATATGTATATACACGCACACGTGCACACCCACTGGTGAATCTGTGAACCTCCCTTACCCCTTTCTTTATTTATGAGGTGGAGAGAATCTTATCTCAGCCACCACTATATGTCCCTAATAATGTGCCTCTTCATGAGGAGCATAGAGAAGAGGAGAAGAAAGAAAAGAGAAAAAAAAAAAAAATTAATTGATAAAAAAAAGTTGAACATTGAAATATATAAAAAAAAAAAATAAAAAAAAAAGGGGGAAGGGAGGAGGAACAGAAGTGGGAAGGGAAGGGACCGGGCACAGGACCCTAACCTCCACCCTCAATTCCCATATAGCTCCTGTAAACCTGAGACCTGTTCTGTCATCATCCAGGTCCTGCAGGAGGACTATATTAAGGTAACATTTCTACTTTACTATTCCATTCTATGTATGCTCTGTTTGCTAATGTCTTGTATTTTTGACCTCCTTCCCTAATTACTTTCCCTGGCGGGAAAAAGTTATTCCCAGTCAGGGGGGTCAGGGGACTGTTATACTGCCATGAAGTGCTATTGAGTAATTTATCAATATGTTCTAATATGCTGTGCCCCTTTTACTCACACTTTCTTCTAAGGACACCCACTTTTTGTACGGTGAGCCATGGACCCAGTCCACGATCCTCCGTAACACTGCCGCCTCGTGATATTTTCCCAGGTCTGGAAGGAACACTCCCCCCTTCACTTACCTCCCCTGCATGCTCTTCTGCCCCAATAGACACCTATGGCCTAGTCACTTAAGCTATGTATTCTGCATCTAAGTAGCTTCAGTCTTTCGGCCAATATCCTCGCATAAACCCCTGTCGTGTACCAGAGAGAACACAAATAGTAAGGGGGAGAGTGGACACCCCTGTCGTGTACCATTATATAGCCTGAATGGCTCTGATACAGTGCCATTCACCAGGATTTGAGCTGTGGGTTTAGAGTACAAGGCCTCGATCCACCTCAGCATACGTGGTCCTATGCCAAATTTCTGCAATGTCCCCAGCATGAAGTCCCAATCTAGTCTATCAAAGGCCTTTTCGGCATCGATTGATAGAAAAAGGACGGGCTTCTTGCTTTTCTTTGCTACATGCATCAATAAAATTGTTTTTAAGATGTTATCCCTTGTTTCTCTCCCAGGGACAAACCCTGCTTGGTCCTTACCTATGTATTCTGGCATAAGTAGCTTCAGTCTTTCGGCCAATATCCTCGCATAGATTTTCATATCTTCATCAATAAGGGATATTGGCCTAAAGCTGGAGCAAAGTGTTGGATCCTTCCCTTCTTTTGCCAAAAGTGTAATATAGGCCCCCAAAGCTTCTTCACGTATCTTTAAACCCTCCCCAATAGCATTCATATAGGAATGAAAAAAAGGAATCAAGATTCCCATAAACTTTTTATAATATAACGATGTGTACCCATCTGGGCCCGGGCTTTTCCCAGCCTTGCTTTTTTGGATTGCCTGCTCTATTTCTTCCTTAGAAATTTCCCTATCTAACCCATTTGAGTCCTCCTCTAATAAGACAGGTAACTTTATATTACGTAAATATTGTTCTATTTTGTTTTTTCTATTTAGGACCTCATCTGGGTTTTGAGATTCATTTACTCTATAGAGTGATTGATAGTATTCTAAAAAAATCCTGCTAATATCCCTGGTGGAATGTTTCATGTCTCCTTTTTTATCTTTCATTTTCTGAATAAAATTCAGATTTCTTCTGGGTTTGATCACCTCTGCCAAAAATCTCCCTGGTCTGTTACCATGTTCATATTGCCTTTTAGCTGTTCTAATGAACATTCTTTTAGTATCTTGCTCCATTAAATCCCTCAGGGCTTCCCGCTTTCTTGTTAACTCAATCATTATCCTATTGTCCCTTACCTTTTTATGTGTCTGTTCCAAATCTTGGATCTCTTGTAAGAGGGAATTTTTCTGTACAGTCCAAATTTTTTTCCTCTTAGCCCCCTCTGCAATTAGTTTCCCTCTCATAAAAACTTTATGAGTCTCCCACAGTAAAGTTGGTGCAATATTCTCTATATTATTCTCCTTAAAAAACAGGTTCAGGTCCTTCTCCAAGTTTTCCAGTACAGTATGGTCACGATTTTTATTGTGACTGCGACATTTTGGCGGACACATCGGACATTTTTGACACATTTTTGGGACATTTGTCATTTATACAGCAATCATTGCTATTTAAATAGCACTGATTCCTATGTAACCACTAGGGGGCGGGGAGGAGTCAGTGTGACGTGTTGTGTTTTTTTTTTACAGTAGGGGGCGTGGCTGTACGTCTGACGTCATTGATCGGCGTTCCCGATGACAGGGAACCGCCGATCACTGACAGTCAGTGTAGGAAGCGCGGGGAGAGGTTTGTTTACATAGACCTCTCCCCGTTCTTCAGCTCCGTAACCCGATCGCGGGATACCAGCGGCGATCGGGTCCGCTGGTCCCGCGGCCGGGGTCACGGAGCTCCCGACCGGGTCGCGCGCGCGCCGCTAGCGGCGCGCGCGCGACCACGGGCAGGCACATGCACGATCGCGTACCGGTATGTGATTCTGCCTGCCCGTGCCATTCTGCTGACGTATATATGCAGTGGCCGGTCGGGAAGTGGTTAAGGTAACATTTCTACTTTACTATTCCATTCTATGTATGCTCTGTTTGCTAATGTCTTGTATTTTTGACCTCCTTCCCTAATTACCATGCTTGCAATATGTTCTAATATGCTGTGCCCCTTTTGTCCTTCATGCATTTTTCCCTTCACTTACCTCCCCTGCATGCTCTTCTGCCCAATAGACACCTATGGCCTAGTCACTTAAGCAATGTATTTTGTCTGCTGCATAGTATTGTTTTCCCCCAAACACCCCCTAAAACATGCACAAATGTTTGCTGTGTGTTTTACTTCATGCAGAGCCCCATTTTTTCCCCATTTTTTTGGGGGGGGGGGGGGGGATTTGGAATGTTCTTTTATCTTTCCTGTGGGCTGCCAATAGTGTTAAGTAAGGAGGGTCTGGCCAAACTAGCACACATGTAAGCCATTTGGCAATCAATGAAGTGCAGAGGGTTACCTGTCCAAACCCCCCCCCCCCAAACCCCTAGTTATTGTCAATGGCCCATCAGAAGTGGGGGGATTGATGGGGGGTGAGTAATCTGCTAGGGGGACCCTCTACTTTTCGGTGCAAATACTTTCCATCTTAAAATGTAAAAGTCTGATCTTGTTCCAAGATGTTTAGTGTCTAATCTGCTTGCAATGTTTATGTGCAAAGTGACTAATTTTTTTTTTCTTGTTTCACTCCACAGTTCCCTTCCACGCCACAGGAATGGCAGACTGTGGCCTCCCACTTTGCCAGCCGTTGGGACTTTCCTAACTGCGGAGGTGCAATTGATGGGAAACACGTCCGCATCGTCCCACCCCCCAACTCGGGGTCCTACTATTATAATTACAAGGGGTTTAATAGTGTAGTGATGTTGGCGGTGGTGTCGGCGACATACGATTTTTTGTATGTGGACGTGGGGATGAACGGCCGGATCTCGGATGGTGGTGCCATTGCGCACACGGAGTTCTACTGGCGTCTCCAAAGTGGCAGTCTGTGCTTGCCACCTCCAGAGGAGAATGCTGAAGGACTCCCCTTCGTCTTTGTCGCAGATGAAGCGTTTGCATTGACTCCCCATCTGATGAGGCCCTTCCCGATGAGGACCCTCACCCCAGACCAGAGGGTCTTCAATTACAGGCTGTCAAGAGCCCGCAGAGTGGTGGAGAACACCTTCGGGATCCTGGCCAGCCGCTTCCGCCTGTTTTTGACGGCTATTAACTTGGCGGAATACAAACTGAACCACATAGTTCTTGCCTGTTGCATATTGCACAACTTTTTGAAAAGACACAACAGCAACTATGTGGTGCCCGTTGGCCCAGATGTGGAGGGCCCTTCCAATGCCGACCTCACAGCCCTTCAAGCGGCACGTCCAGGCTTGCCCCCTCTAAATTCCCGTGAGGTCCGCGAGCAATATATGGAGTACTTTGTGGGTAGGGGGGCCATTGCTCTGCCTGACGATGTGTGAGAGGCATTTTTTAATAAATATATTATTTAAACAAACCTATGATTTCTTGTCATTTCCATATTCTAGCTTATTTGAGATATACATTGTTGTCCTTTAGCTTCAACAGTGGGAATGCACTTTCTGGGCAAAAGGAGGTAACAGTCTCTTCTTCCCAAAAAGAATCTTCTCATGTTGTGTGTGTGATACCTAATCTTTTGTCTAGTTAAGGTTTGTAGTGCATAACTGACACCCAAAATACTCCTTTTCATCACCATGTCAGACATGTGTGTATTCCCAAAAATGGTGTGCTACGTGTTTTCGTACAAAGCACTGTGGGTGTCATTTACATAAGTCAAATCCACTATGCTCTACAAGTGCAGTGCAAAAGTGCCCTGGAAAATACACTTGCAGTGCAAACTGGAATTGCCTTTAGTAAATAACACCCATTGCCCCCCAAATCCTTTACATTTGACATACATAATGCTTTTGTGTTTTTCAATAAGGAAGCCACACATTTAGAAAATTAAAAAAGTTTACTTGCAACACATTCACAAGTGCGTTTCCAAACTTCTTGGCAAAACTGACAAGATCTTGGTTCTTTCCAACATTGTTTACAAACATTCCGCATTTGTTAAAACCAGGCATGGAGCAAAACAGAACATAGGAACTTGCAAAGTTCAACTTTCTAAAGTGAAGACAAGATCAGACATGACTATATGTTCAAAGTGTGTTGGATCTTGCCTTCATCACATGGGGGGTCACCCCTGGAAACTGGAAATTTAGAACATGCACACAATTTGGGTCTGAAAATGGACATTAGATGGTAAAACACATGCCTAGAATGTTCAAAAGTGCCATTTCCCATCATGGGGATCAATGGACGTGTTTTGGGGGTGCAACCCCTTCACCACACACACTTTAGTAGTTACTAAAGTGGTTGCACCCCCAAAAAAACGTTGTCATTCATCCACCATGATGGGAGCTAGCACATGTGGACACAATGTGTGCATGTTACAAATTTCACACATTTCTTAAGTTGCAAATGTGGTCACAAACAGCCACAAATGTGTGTTAATTACTTGGTGCGTTTTCAGATTTTCCCTAAAACATCAATGATGTTCTTCAATTTTTGTTGAACATCATTGATGTTTTGCTTTACCTCATCTAGATCTCGATTGCAGACCATTATCTCCCCGATGAGTACGTGGGCACTTTCAGTGGTAAAGTGCGATTCTTCTTCCACAACATCCACGTCACCTAAAAACAACAAAAAAAAAATGTCTCTTGGAAATGAGGCAGGCATACATTGATTAGCTTACCAGTAGCTGTGTTCTCCCACACTCACCTGTTGTGGTGACAAGTTCTCCAAGTTCTATGATCTCTCCTTCCTCCTCCTCCTCCTCTGCTTCTGGTCTTTCCCCTTCTTTGGGAGGTGTGGGTTTTCTGGTTTCCTCAGACGTCCCGAGTTTTCGCTCCCCTATGAGAATGTACAAAAGGAAGATTTAGCACCACAATCTATTGAGGGCAGAAATAGGAAATGTCAAACATTGCTTGAAAGGTGAGGGACAATATTTTTGGTTGGCCAGTTACAAATAACAACATGAATGTAGTCAACTGTAATTTTGTTTAATGTAGTTTTCACATTTTGTAAAGTGTGCGATACATAAAGACGCGAAACTTACTAGCTTTTTGGTAGAAGTTTGTCTGATGGAGACACCCCTCTAGTATCCACTGGAGCACATGTGTGGAAAAGCATAATAAAAAGGGCGTTTGGTTGTAGACTGCCCAGCACTAGTGCTCTAGAGTCCAGATGCCTATTGGGTAAACAGCTACTGAGTGACCTCTCCTTTACATTGAATAAATTAGCTAATGTGGTATCATATTCTTGATGACATCTCTATTGAGAACAATGTAAACATTAAAATAAAAAAAAGTGTATTTTTTCCTTTGCGCAAATACACTAAAAACTTCACCAAACCTCGTATTATAAGTGGCCGAACGATCGAGGTTGAGTACGATCGAATTGACACACACGAACATGTCACCCCAAAAACCAAGCACCGCCTTCCCTCAGGCTTTCTAAGGGTGTAATTTTTTTTTATTTCACTTCTCACTGCAATCACAGTTTCGGAGGCCATGGAATGCCCAGATGGCATAAAACCCCCCAAAATGACCCCATTTTGGAAAGTAGACACCCCAAGCTATTTGCTGAGAGGTATTGTGAGTATTTTGCAGATCTCGCTTTTTTGTCACAAAGTTTTGAAAATTGAAAAAAGAAAAAAAATATTTTTTTTTCTTTACTTTCTTCATTTTCAAAAACAAATGAGAGCTGTAAAATACTCACCATGCCTCTCAGCAAATAGCTTGGGTGTCTACTTTCCAAAATGGGGTCATTTGGGGGGGTTTTGTGCTATTTTGGCATTTTATGGCCTTCGAAACTGTGATAGGTAGTGAGGAGTGAAATCAAAAATTTGCACCCTTAGAAATCCTGAAGACGGTGCTTGGGTTTCGGGGCCCCGTACGCGGCTAGGCTCCCAAAAAGTCCCACATATGTGGTATCCCCATACTCAGGAGAAGCAGCAAAATGTATTTTGGGGTGCAATTCCACATATAACTATGGCATGTGTGAGCAATATATCATTTAGTGACAACTTTTTTTTATTTCTTATTTTTTGTCTTTATTCAATCACTTGGGACTAAAAAAAAAAATATTCAATGGGCTCAACATGCCTCTCAGCAAATAGCTTGGGGTGTCTACTTTCCAAAATGGGGTCATTTGGGGGGGTTTTGTGCTATTTTGGCATTTTATGGCCTTCGAAACTGTGATAGGTAGTGAGGAGTGAAATCAAAAATTTGCACCCTTAGAAATCCTGAAGGCGGTGCTTGGGTTTCGGGGCCCCGTACGCGGCTAGGCTCCCAAAAAGTCCCACACATGTGGTATCCCCATACTCAGGAGAAGCAGCTAAATGTATTTTGGGGTGCAATTCCACATATAACCATGGCATGTGTGAGCAATATATCATTTAGTGACAACTTTTTGAAAACATTTTTTTTTTTTTTTTTTTTGTCTTTATTCAATCACTTGGGACTAAAAAAAAAAATATTCAATGGGCTCAACATGCCTCTCAGCAAATAGCTTGGGGTGTCTACTTTCCAAAATGGGGTCATTTGGGGGGGTTTTGTACTTCCCTGCCATTTTAGCACCTCAAGAAATGAGATAGGCAGTCATAAATTAAAAGCAGTGTAAATTCCAGAAAATGTACTCTAGTTTGTAGACGCTATAACTTTTGCGCAAACCAATAAATATACGCTTATTGGCATTTTTTTTACTAAAGACATGTGGCTAAATACATTTTGGCCCAAATGTTTGATTAAAATTGAGTTTATTGGATTTTTCTTATAACAAAAAGTAGAAAATATCTTTTTTTTTCAAAATTTGCAGTCTTTTTCCGTTTATAGCGCAAAAAATAAAAATCACAGAGGCAATCAAATACCATCAAAATAAAGCTCTATTTGTGGGAAGAAAAGGACGCCAATTTCGTTTGGGTACAACATTGCATGACCGCGCAATTACCAGTTAAAGCAGTGCAGTGCGAAATTGAAAAAAGACCTCTGGTCCTTTGGCTGCCAAATGGTCCGGGGCTGAAGTGGTTAATATCCATTTTCATTGTGAATTGTTCCGTCTCCGCTGCCAACCTTTATATTATCCTTTTCCCCTTTTCCTAGGCTCCTGCCTTACCCACCCCCTCCCCCCCAAAAAAAAACAAACAAAGAAAACAAAAAAAAAAAAAATATGAAATAAATAAATAAATAAATAATACACAGTAATAAGAAATAAAATAAAAAACAGGGTTGTCTCCCCCTCAATCAGATATCAGATACCTCACCTCTCCTCTCCCCTTATATATGCAAAGTAAGGGGACCAAATATTCCAATATTTCTCCTCCTGCTCTTTCAGCATCCAAGTCAAATTTTCCATTTGCTGTATTTCTACAATTTTGGCCCACCACTGTGCCTCAGACGGTGATGTTTCACTTTTCCACAGGGCCGGGATACAGGCCCTCGCTGCCGTAAGGAGATGTTTCAACAAAGATTTTTTATATTTTTCTATTGATAGTGGGACATCGTTTAATAAAAACGCTGCCGGAGCCTCCCCAAGGGAGATCCCTGTAATATTATTCACAGTTTCCTCTACCATTTTCCAGAATTCCCTGACCTTTTCACATTCCCAGAAGATATGGAGCATCGTGCCCTCAGACTTTGAACAACGCCAGCATGCATCCGGTATCTGTGGGAATATTTTATGTATCATACTTGGAGTTCTATACCATCTGGTGAGGATCTTATATCCTCCCTCTTGGTACCTGCTTGCTACAGATGTTTTATGTATGGATTTTAATATCTTATCCTTCTGCCTTTGGGAGAACTCTGTCTTCAACTCCTTTTCCCATGCTTGTATGAAATACAGGTCCTGAGGTGCCTCCAGCCCTGTTAATACTTCGTAGAAATATGATAAGGAATGTTTCAGTTTCTCTCCGTCCAGGCATATCTGTTCAAAGCCCGATAAGCTCCGTATACCTGGATAAAGTCTACTTTTTGAGCATATGTAAGCTCCTAACTGCATCACCCTGAAATAGTCTAAATCTGCTGAAATTTCTCTTTCTATCTCACCTCGTGTCATTAAACGATTTTCCTTTGTGACGTGTATAAGCCTAAATCTCCCCTCCCGTCTTACTTCTTCAAATCTTCGGTCTGACATACCTGGTTGAAATTCGGGCGTACCTAATACCGGAGTCATAGGGCTTGGGTATACAGATATGTTTGTTTTTTTGAAGAGTTTCATGGCTATACTTATAGTTGCACCTATTAGTGGGTGTTTTCTTATTGCCTTTGGGATATCCTTACCTGCTATCCATGCCAACCCCTCTAGGGGAATCTCGCTCATCATTTGTTCCATTTTAACCCATGGCTTCTTCTCTTTAGCGCACCACTCTGTTATTCTAGCTAAGTGTGAAGCTTCCTGGTATCTAACTGGGTCCGGGAAGCCAATTCCTCCTTTATCTTTCGGGAGAGCTAAAATAGCTCTTCGTATTCTTGCTGGCTTTCCGGCCCAGATAAACCTCAGGAACCCTGAGCGAAGTTCACGCATAAAGCTTGGGGGAATCTTTATTGGTATAGTTTGGATCAGATAGAGAAGTCTTGGCATTATGTTCATCTTTATTATATTTGTCCTCCCAAACCAGGTAAAGACTTCTCTGTCCCATCTTTGAAAATCTAATTTAAATTGCTTTAACATTGGTGCATAATTTGCCTGACATTCTTGATGACATCTCTATTGAGAACAAACTTCCTTTCACTAAAAACTTCACCAAACCTCGTATTATAAGTGGCCGAACGATCGAGGTTGAGTACGATCGAATTGACACACACGAACATGACACTGGCAGTAAGATCGAGGTTGAGTACGATCGAATGCACAGACAAACATGAAAGTGGCCATTTTCTAATGTACAACATTAAAAAAATACAAACACATGGAGCAGTATGCAAGCAAGAAATCCAAACACAAAACACAACTACTTACTTTTTTGAAGAACTCGCTTGATCTTTCTGTACTGATCGGGCTCCCTCAGTTTCAGGTCTGACCAGCGTTTCCTCAGTTGCTCCTTGGATCGTTGTACCCCAAAATTATTGTACAGCCTCCTCACAACTTTAGACATGATCTTGGCCTTTCGGACATTGAGGTTGAGGTAAGGCCCATACTTCCCATCATAGTCGCTCCTCTTTAATATGTCCACCATCTCCAACATTTCTCCAAACGACATATTGGAGGCCTTAAATTTCAGCCGCCGGGATCGGGACGTTTCTGCCTCCGGCCTTTCCTCGTCCTCCTCCTCGTTGGTGTAATATTTGGGGCGCACCTGCTGTGTCCCCGCCATGTGCTCTCCCCACTGCGCCGGAAAGATAAGGGGTGGGGAATAGACGAGAATGATCGTCAGGGGCGGGCGGAGTTTCACGCATGCGCACTGTATATAAAACGTCACACGCCTGTGTCGTAGCCACGATCTGTGAGACGAGGGGAGAGAAAGCTCACGCACGAGACGATCGCTATAACGAAGGTACAATTTGAAGTTGGTACATAACTAGCCTAGACTGATTAGACCTTGAGGCTTATTTATGGAGAAGATTAGGAGAGTTTAGCCTGACATTATTTATAGTGTTTTGTGTGGTGTTGTGTCTTGCAGAGATTATGCAGGGATTCAACGACGTGAGTTTTCTCCCCCTCTTCATTGATAAATATAGGGAAATGACCCTATTATGGCAGGCTAAACACCCCGATTACGGCAACAAACCAAAGAGGTACGCAGCCATGCTGAAACTTGTGGAATTTGTAAAGCCAAGGATGCCCACAGCAACCGTTCGTAGGTTAAGACTCAAAATTGGCAGCCTGAGGAGTGCGTATTTCAGGGAGCGCAAGAAGGTCCTGAAGTCCCAAGCATCTGGAGCTGCAGCAGATCAGGTCTATGTCCCCAAGCTCTGGTACTATGACAGGCTCCATTTTCTCAAAGACCAGGCTGATGTCACGGAGTCACTCTCGACTCCTCCTTCCACGCTTCCTTCCGCGCAGGCCACCCCTGATGAGGCTTCCGAGGAGCAACCTGGGCCTTCCAGTCTGGAAGATGTGGAGGAGCCCAGCTTGAGCCAGGTATAGTAGTTTTGTACACATTTTTGTGAAAAAGGAATGATGTTCACTTAATTCAGGATCCCCAATTGCTTAGTTCCTAACGTGTTTGACATATCAACTGACAGTAGTGTTGGAGACATTTGGGGCAAGAATCTGAACTGCAGGGCTGAGAATTGTATGGTTTTCTATTTGTAAACATTTTGCAACAGTCAATAGATGAAAATTGTGTGTGTTTGATGAACAAATAACTCAAACTATGTCCCTTTGTCATACACAGGAAGACCTCAGCCAGGAGGTGGCTGTGGAATGTGGCAGTCAGGAGGAGGAAGGGGTTAGTGGCAGCCAAGAGGTGGGTAGTGGCAGCCAAGAGGGGGGTAGGCCTAGGAGCCTGATTGTCTCCCAAGTCCCTCCCCTCCGCCTTCCCTACAAAAGGGCGAGAAGGGGGGGTGAGGCGGGAGAGTCAGCGCTCCGGCTGATCAGAGAGGCTTCAGCCTCCCTACATGCCACACCCACCGACGAGGAGGCCTTTGGCTCCTTGGTTGTCACGAAAATGATGGCTATGGAGGTGGGGCAACGCAACATGTGTGAGGATGTCATCCTCAAGGTCCTAAATAAGGGTATGGCTGGGGGGATGACCCCACTCACACATGTTTGCGATAGTGACCTTGCTCCGCCGCCTCCTCCTCCTTCTGCCACCCCACCAGCACCACAGCCACAGCGTGCAAGGAAGCGTGGAAGGAAGACAAGAGAGTGACGACCTGGATTCAGTCGGGTCTGAGAGAAGATGGAGCCTCTCGTAGTACCAGAGCCTGGGGACCTAGATGGCATCTGCTGCAGTTCCGGATGTTTTGGACTTCAGGACCAGATAGCACTCCCCTTAAGATACGTACTCCCCAGGCCCCCAATTTTAGAAGCTTGAAAAACGATGTTTGCCGTGGGTGTCCAAGGCTTTGCAAATTCCCCAAGTTTCTCCATCGCTGCGTTCCTCTTTGGTTTGTTGCTGAGACCTAAATAAAGGTATTTTTGAGTTGAAAAAATCATTGCCTATGTGTTTTACTTTTCTACAATGAGAGTTTATTTGTGAGTAGGCTGGTACATTTCACAAATCATAAAGTCCAATTAACAGGGGGGAACCAACAACAAACAACCTCCTAGTAAATTTAAGCAACAAATAGAAATGTTAATAATGTTGTTTTGCTAAGTTGAGACACACAACCCCCCTGAAAAATCAAAATAAATTATCCTGAAAATATGTATTCCAAAAAAATAAAAAATGACAAATCATCCAAAAAATATAACAAAGATTCTTTTACGATCTGAGGAAAAATAAACATCTAGTCTAGAAATCCTGAAAACGAATAAAGAAATAAGTTTGTGAGAAGTGAGGGTGAATAGGAGCAGCTAAAACACGTCATTCTTCTTGCATTGTAAAGAAAAAGAGAATGCGCTGCATTAAAGACATTTTAACATTGCAGCGTGACGAATGTGCTGTGTTGATTAGGAACGGTAGTTTTACCTGACCGAGCGCTTCCGTCACAGAATTTCTTCTGAGCATGCGTAGCACTTTGTCCGTCGGACTACGCTACACACGATCGGAATTGGTGTGATCGGACTTTGTTGTCGAAAAATCTATCCAGCAGGAGATAGAACTTTGTCCGTCGGACAATCCGATGGAAACTGTCCGATGGTGCCTACACACGGTCGGAATTTCCGACAACATTGTCCGATAGGACAGAATCCATCGGAAAATTCCGACCGTGTGTATGGGGCTTTAGAAGCCATTTGAAGCCCACTGCACCCTTAAAGAAATATTCACAGTTTCAATACACTTTAAATCATTTTCATTGCAAAACAATGCGGCCGCTGTGTTGCAATATACTGTACTGTGGTAACACTAGCTACATAAAGTATGGGGCGCTGGGTTCCTTCACCCTGCTGATGATATTAAAGTTGTTGTAAACCCTTACAGACCACTTTTACCTACAGGTAAGCCTAGATTAAGGCTTACCTGTAGGTGCAAGAAATATCTCCTAAACCTACACGGTTTAGGAGATATTTGCAAAAGACAAGCACCGCTGTCTACGCTGTATGCATACTAGCTCATTGTGCCTTTGCCTTGCAGGGTGCATTTTTTTTATTTTTTGTTTTGCTTTACTTCCTCTTTAAAGTGACATTAAAGTCTTGGCTTCTTTTGTTTAAAAATAACAAATATGTTATACTTGCCTGCTCTATGCAGTGGATTTGCACAGAGCAGCCAAGATCCTCCTCTTCTTGGGTCCCTTGCTGGCTCTCCTGGCACCTCCATCCTGCCCAGTGCCCCCACAGCAAGCAGCTTGCTATGGGGGCACCCAGGTCAAACCACTGCTCTGTGTATCCATTGTGTAGACAAGGAGTTGCAGCTCGGCCCCACTCCCATCTCCTCATTGGCTCACTAACTTTGATTGACAGCAGCAGGAACCAATGAGGATGGCCAGCTGAGTCTCTCGTGCAACAATCCTGGATTGAGATGGGGCTCAAGTAAGTATTGGGGGCTGAGGGGGGCTGCTGCACTCTCAGGTTTCTATCTTAATGCATAGAATGCATAAGGCTCCATGCACACTGGACGCTCCAAAAACTCAATCTGGACATTGGAATGCTAGCAGGAAAACGCTGCTTGAAAAACGCACTTTTATCAGTGTTTTGTAATTGTGTTTATGCACGTTTTTTTTAGCAGCAGCGTTTTTGGCCGTTTTTTGTAACGGACAGTCCCAAACTCCCACAATGCATTCCCAAGCTCTCACAATGCATTCCTAAACTCCCAAAATGCATTGGAAAACTTTAATTTAACCCTAGGAGGCATTTTAGGAGAGCAGAGAGAGAGAACTGTCTTCAGCAGGAAGCTGTCTACTGTTGCTAGCTGCATTCATTATGGATCCAGCCCTGAAGACAATGCAGGAAATACTCCTCCAGATTTTGTTGCGTCGTATCAAAAGACGAAGAGAATTGCATGAGAGGAGAGTTCGTCGGTACTGGACCCAGTTGGCACATTTGACCATCTTCTAGAGAGGCTGCGACCACGTCTTACTCGAAGGACACCCAGATGAGGATGAGCGTGTCTTCTGAGGAACGTCTCCTGGTGACACTCAGGTATGTCATTATTTTAGTCACATGTATTTATTAATGTTAAAAAAATATATATTTTCTTTTTTTCTTAATTTTTTTTTAACAGTCATGTTTTCCGCAATTGTATTTAAAAAAAAATTTGGGGAAAATATTGTTTGCCTTTTTTTACATGCCAAATATTTTTTTAATGGCCAATTTTTCTTTTATAACTTTTTTTTGCTTGTACAATGTTTTATCAAAAAAAAATTTGCAGGCTTGTTGATTTTTTTTATATTATTTTTAAACAATCATTTTTTTTTCAAATAAAAAGTATTGACTAGAAAAAACATTTTTAAAGTTTGTGACTTTTTTCACATGTAAAAATGTATTCACAATAATTTGTAATTTTTTTGTAGGTTCCTGGCCACAGGACAAACGTTTGTCTCGCTACTTCATTACTTTCTGATGGGTGTAAGCACAGTGGCAAAAGTGACCTGGGAGACCTGCCTTGCTCTGTGGGAGGAGTTAAATAATGATATGATACCTGAGCCAATGGAAGAAACGTGGGAACAGGTGGCTAAGGAATTTTGGAAAAAGACACAGTTTCCAAACTGTATAGGAGCTCTGGATGGAAAGCATGTCCGAGTGAAATTTTACTCTGGGTCCTGTTATTTCAACTATAAAAAGTACTTTTCAGTTGTACTGGCGGATGCAAATCTGTGCTTCACATTTGTTCATGTGGGGGCCTACGGAAGTCAGGGGGATGCCTGAATATTTCAGGAGTTTGCATTGGGTCGTTGGCTACACAAAGGACGGCTAGGGATTCCTTCTAGTAGGCCACTTCCGGGCACTACGGGGCCCAGTCTTCCACTGGTAATGATAGTCGATTAAGCTTTTGGCCTAACTGAATATCTAATATGCCCATAAACTGTAAATGGACATACTTACCAGCAGAGAATTTATAACTATAGACTAAGCCAAGCCAGAAGTGTTGTGGAGTGCGCCTTTGGAGTATGTACAGCAAAGTGGTGTGTACTTCTCTCTGCCATTCAGCTGGATGTGGAGAACGCTATAAAAGTCTTCCTAGCATGCTGTGTGCTGCATAACTTTTTAATTGTCAACGAGTCTCCACAGAACCTGAACCCTCAAACCCACCACATGATATTCAATTCATGGACTTGCGCAGCACTGCTAGAATTATAAACATCAGACATCAGTTGGTGGTAGTTTGGCCTGGCAAGACCAATATATCTAGTTTAATTTTTCTTGATACTAGCCTTTTACTTGACACTTACCTTGAATGTTCTCACAGATTAAAAACATTACATATTTTTTTTCTTTTCTTTTTGCTTCTTTTTTTTTTTTTACATTTCCTTATTTTGTCAGTGGTTATGTTTCTGGCAGCGTCAGTCACTGCAGTCCATGTTGCAGGAAAATGGTGAAATTTTTTATTTGGTAATGGAAAATAATACAACAAAACAGTATGATGTTAACAAATTACTTCTTTCATAAGTGTAATTAAAGAACTTTTTAAGAAAAAAAAACAAAAGGGCAAACCGGTTAGCCAATATAACAACTGACCATCAACTGGCCAATAACTTTTGTCAATGTCAATAAAATGGGTGACATGTTCAAAAAACACAAATTTACTCAAAAGAAATCATAAACTTTTATAAACAGGATATTCACTCTGTGATTCCTGGCGTGGTGAATTGGAGGGATCAGTGGTGACAAATCGATGTCCGTGGTGTTGAGGTGGGGATGGCATGCTTGCAGGAGGCACATTTTGTAAGTAGGAGACCTGGCACATTGTATGAGTAGGCAGAAGGCGAACCTTGACCAGTGTGAGGGCTGCTAGAAGACAGGCTTGGCACGTTGGTGGAGTGGTACATGGGTGGCCCAGGAGGAGCATTGGAAGAGGGACCTGACACATTGGTGAAGTGGTACATTGGTGGACCAGGAGAAGCAGTGGAAGCAGGACCTGGCACATAGGTGGAGTGGCACACTGGTGGCCCAGGAGGAGCAGTGGAAGAGGGACCTGGCACATAAGTGGAGTGGTACACTGGTGGCCCAGGAGGAGCAGTGGAAGAGAGACCTGGCACATAGGGGAAATGGTACACTGGTGGCCCAGAAGGAGCAGTGGAAGAGGGACCAGGCACTATTTCAGAATAAGTAGAATTAGTTGGTTGAACAGGAGAAGCAGTGCTTGAGATGTTGACAAATGGAAAACCAAATTGGGTGGTGTTGGCATTCCACTCCTTTGTGCCACCCTACATGCCAACACATATGTGTACATGTTCTCCATGCACTGCTTCACCCTTTCAGCATCAAGAACCGAAAGCAGCATGAATAGGCTGTGACAGAAAGTCACACGAGGATGACTGTGGTCCAGGAACACATCGCTTTCTTCTCTCTGTTTAGTCAAATCAGCAATCAGCTGTACAATGCGTTGTTCCGTTTGGTTGCTGCTGTTGTTGTCTGGATCACGCTGCCGACAATTACCACGTCCACCACTGGAAGAGCGTGCGTTGCAAACTGGAGTTTCCTATGAAGAAAAAAGCAGATAATAGATTTTTACAAAAAGGATAGATAGATAGATGGATAGGTAGATTTTGGGTAAAAGAAATCTCATAATATTTTTTAAAATTTACAAAATAAAGCTCTAAAAATTGTAATAAATGAAAGAATTTTTTTTGGAATTTTTTTTTTTAAATATTTGTTGAATATTTTCAAATATTTAAAAAAGTAATAACATTTCAATACATATTTTTAAAACGTTTTTAAAACAAATTAGATTTTTTTTGTTAAAAAGATGAATAGTTTATTAATAAAATTTGTTAAAAATATTAAAAATGTTAATTTAATTCATTTTTTTTTATTCAACTAAATTTTAACAAATGTAAAAAAAATATTTGTTTGAATTTATTTTAAATATTAGTCGATTATTTTTAAATATTTATTAAAAAAAATTGTAAAAAAAGAATCTTTAAAAAAGATGCACATAAACATTTAATATAAAAAAAAAATGTTAATAATTTTACATAAAAATATATTCAATACCAATGGTACATCACCCCTCTGGCCCCTCCCTGCAATAAAAATTACTTATGCTCTCGACTCCATGGAGCATCTTAGGAAAACAAGCTCTTCTACATTTTTTTGTGGTTGAACTGGATGGACCAACTCTTTTTTCAACCTAACTAACTATGTAACTATGTAACTACATAATAGTTGAAGGTGCCCCACTGCGCTCCGCAAGCAGCTTATCATTCACTTCCATCCTTATTCGGTCAACTAGTGACTTAAATCGAGTCTGCATAGCCTCAACTGACAGAAAAAAGGGACTTAAGCATTTTTGCAACTATATACAACATACACATAAAAAAATTTACATTCATTCACACATATGAACTTACTTTGATTGTTCTTCTGCCTATGGCTCTTTTCATCCCATTCCTCCATTAGGCTGCGGCAGATCTCATTCCAGTTTTTCCTTTTGGATACACGGTCCCCATGTGGAGGGTGAGACAAGTCCCAAACTGCAGGGTGCATTTGCACTGCAGCAATGAGCTGCGACTGTGAAATGTCCTTTGCCATTTTGCACAGGACTCAGAAGACGTGTGTGCAGCAAGAGGGCAGGTGGTCTGCCCAGTAGGGGAGGATGGGAGGTCAAACTTTGCTCCGAGATCACAAAAACGCCAAATGCTCATTAATGCGCATTTATGCGCATTTAACGTTTTTAAGAGTTTTTTGTGGTCAGAAAAAAATCTCCTGAACGCGATTTTAGGGCGTTCAGACAATAACATTAACATTAATTAATTTGGGAGAGCTTGGTCCAAATAAACTATTTAAAGTGCATTGAAACCTGCAATTATACTTTAAATAGTAGCTTCATTACAGCTTTCCCTTTGACTCCAATGCAAATGGTGAAATTGAAATCTATTGATTTTCATCAAAATTTTAGGAAAAACACTCAATTTCACTTATTTCTTTTTAGAAGTAGCCTAGAAAACATAGATAACTGGAATAAAATAAGGACTCCTACACACAGACCGCTGACACCCTGAAACATGCATTCCGTTGTCTTTCGCCTGCATTGGAAGCCCAGGTACTGCCTCCCATAGATATGAATGGCTGTAGGTGTATGAAAAAAAAATAGAAAAATAGAACATTTTTTGGCATTTGCAAAAAAATAGAACATTTTCAAATTTTTGCATATGGCCATACGCTATACACTTGTTTACAAGAGCTCTAGCGTAAACCCAAGTAGAGCCACACACAGCCATTTTTGTCTATGGGAGGCTATACACAGCACCCAGGCTTTACAGGTGGTAGGGAAATAACTTTGTATGGGCTTAGCCACCCATGTGCAAGAGCCCCAAACACTTTACAAAAGGTGTTGCTGCAACAATGTGCATGTATTCTTATTGCCAGCATGACTTAAAACAACTCTTAACATTTTATAGATATCAGCATTCTTTTGTTTTAGCTATAGCACAGCACACTAGTTTCTACTAACTTCATTTCAGGTAATTTATTCTAATTGGCCACCAAACCAGCTGTATAGCAACAGGGGTAACAGAGGCAGCAAATCCAACAGGGCCCTTGGCCCCGAGGGAGGACTCAATGTAAAAGTAAAATGATCATTAAAAACACCACCTTCTTTATATCTTATGACATAGTACAGCAAAATTTCGCCCCAGGTCAAAACTATTTTTATTTAACCTGAAATTTTCAGATATAAATAACACTATTAAAATTTAGAAAAAATTTTGAAAAAGAATAACCCTTTGAGAAAAAAATAATATTTCAATGCCATCTAAATGTCTGTAACTGCCAGCTATGTGTGCAAGAATTTAAATCTGAGTATCGTGTTCGCTTTACTCCTTCACAACATGACAAGATATCCAACAATGACAAAAAAAAACTTAGCAGTGAATGCCAGCTGAATCCTTTTTTAATTAACTGGAGAAGAGTTAGAATCTCTGTTAAAGTGATATTAAAGCGGTTCTGCACTCATTTCATTTAGTAAATCTCTTTGCCTTCCAAATCAGGCAAAGAGTACTAAATGAAATGTTTTTTTTTTTTTTTTTTTTTTACTTACCTTGTAATTGAAGACTTCCGGTCTTCTCCCTCTGCGGCGGCGGGCGGGGTCTTGCGTCGATCGTCGTCACGCCGCACTGTCTCCTGGGATCTGGTGTCATTGATCCCAGGAGTCAGTGCGGGCATCTTCCGAAATCTCGCGAGATTTCGGCCACATCTTCCGAAATCTCCCGAGATTTCGGCCGCATCTGCCGAAATCTCGTGAGATCTCGGCAGATGAGCCGTTACTGCGCACGCGCGAGTAACGGCAGTGCATGCTGGGCCATCTAAAGTCCCTGTGGGTGTTTCACATGCCCACAGGCAAGATGGCCCCCAGCACTAAAGAAGAAGACGAGGAACTTCATCGGACGAAAACCGGCGGCGATCGAGATGGAAGATGGAACAGGTGAGTCCCCTAATAAAGGTAAGCACACTTTACATTACATCCTAAAAAAAAAAATTTTTTTTCAGAGTGCAGAACCGCTTTAAGATCTTACTTTTTTTGTTTAAAAATAACAAACATGTTACACTTACCTGCTCTGTGCGTTGGTTTTGCACAGAGCAGCCCTTGTTGGCGCTCCTGTCCCCTCCCTCCTGTTGAGTGAGCAAGCAGCTTCCTATAGTTGCACCCGACTGAGCCGCTGCTCTGTTTGTCCATTCAGACACTCGTGGTTCGGCCCACCCCCTCTCTCTCCTCATTGGCTCACTAACTTTGATTGACAGCAGCAGGAGCCAATGGCGCCCCACTGCTGTCTCAGCGAATGAGGAGGGAGAGTCCAGGACAGCTGAGACTCTCCTGTAACATCGCTGGATTGAGATGGGGCTCAGGTAAGTATTAGGGGGGATGCTGCACACAGGTTTTTTTAATGTTAATGCATACAATGCATTAGGATAAAAAACCTTCTGACTTTAGAACCACTTTGAATTAATGTTAAACCCTCAGTGTTTTAAAGTTTAACACATTGAGCACAATACAATACATATTCCCCAGTAAACTATTTGTTAAGCTTTTTACCTCAGCACTTGCTTTTTACAACTTTCAATGCTGCTGGTTCCTGCTCTTTCAGTGCTGCTTTCCTGAACTTCTGGTTTTCATAGGAAAGAGTTAACAGTGGACATTGCAGTCTACATACAGTCTGTTAGCTTGGAGACAGAAGGGAAGAGGAGGATGGAAGGGCAGGTGAGTGCCTTATCATCCTAGGCTATGAGGCTGTGTGCTCCTATTGTGTACATAGTATAAGGGGATATAACTCTAGTCCCTACATGCAAGTATGGCTCCATAGGATGCTGCAAGAGAAAGGAGGCACCCTGAAATAGGAAACCTAGCAGTCATGACACCAGCTTATTACTTTAATGTATTCTTTGCATTAATGTAAAAAAAGATTAGGCATCAGTATTGGCTCCTCACCTCCCCTTTTACTTACATGAGCCCTCATTCAATCCAGCACTGTGTCCGTCTGCAGCTCTTCTCTCCCCTCACTTTCTGGTCTCACTGGCTATGGCTACCATAACTGTCAATCAAAGCCAGTAATAAGGAGGCGGGGCTGACTCCTGCTGTCTGTGTCAATAGACGCAGATAGCGAGGCTAAGACTGCTGGACTGCTTAGAGTATTTTTATGAAGGTCAACTTACTCTTTAAGCCTTTATTGCTATGTCCCTTTTAGAAAAATGTTGTCTCACTTCTTATACCAATGATAGTGTGCTGCAATGACAGGAAGCAATGGCAACTCTCTACAAAGGGGGAGAAGATACTAGAAGAGAGGGTGGGTTAGAATATTTGTTTGGTTTCTATTACAGCATGCCCTCCTTTCTCAGAGACACCTATCCTTCTAATCTCATGTCCTGTCGTGCCATAAGTCCTCTAACCATTCTCTGCTCTGTGTGTAGGGAGCTGGTAGAGCCTCTTTTAGGCTACCTTTACACTGGGGCGGGGGCATTAGTTGGGGGCTGTTATAGCGTTGCTTTTCAGGCCTCTAGCAGGGCGCTTTTATCCCCTGCTTGCGGCCAAGGAAAGGGTTAAAAGCACCAGAAAAGCGACGCTGCCCATTGATTTCAGGTTTCGGGTTTAAGAGAGGTTTAGGAGCGGTTTAGGAGCGGTGTATACACTGCTCCCTCTTCGCCCTAAAGATGCTGCTTGCAGGACTTTTTTTCCTGTCCTGCAAAGGCACCGCCCCAGTGTAAAAGCACTCAGGCTTTCACACTGGGGCTGCAGAAGAGGCAGTTTACAGGCGCTTTTCAGGTGCTCTTTTTAGCGCAAAAACGCCTGTAAAATGCCTCAGTGTGAAGTGGTAGTGGTGTTTGACTGAAGTTGACCCAGATGTCCCCCATTTTGGAGGTAGGGGGATCTTTTGGTATTAGTGGGGATCCATTTAGGGATCTATGGGCTTTTCTGCATTAGCTGTATGGCCACGTATTTGATAAAAGTTGTTGTTTTTCTTCTTTATTAATTGAGTTTTTTTGTTTTTTATGTTTTGTTATGTACACCTAGAGGATATACGTTCCTTTTTTTGTCTTTATACGATACGTCTCTTTTCCTGAAGAAGCCACATCGGCGAAACATGTTGAAAATTTTGGACGTATCACACTCACGTACCTGATCGCAGTATTTCCTGTTTACCTTATATAGGTTATGTGTATAGACTTATATGAATAGGCAACATTGCAATCTGTATGTTTTTATATATTTGCTTGTCTTTTTCAATAAATAACTGCATCGCTTTAACAATAGCGCGGTCGTGTGACGTTACACCCAAACAAAATTGACGTCCTTTTTTTCCCACAAATAGAGCTTTCTTTTGGGGGTATTTGATCACCTCTGCAGTTTTTATTTTTTGCGCTATAAACAAAAGAAGAACGTCAATTTTGAAAAAAAAAAACACAATATTTTTTACTTTTTGCTATAATAAATATCCAATTTTTATTCAGTTTAGGCCGATACGTATTCTTCTACATTTTTCTATATGCATGTATGAAATTTAAAAGTTTGTAATCTTGATAGTCCCGTATCTCCTAGCTATTGTGTACTTTTTTAATTTGGGATGATGGTACTACACAAATGTTGTTTGTTTTGGAACCAATCCGTGTCCAACATTTCTTGATTACTGTTAGTGGTGTTAGTTGAGAGGGTACTGTTCCCTTTATATTCTGGTGTGGGTGGGGCCCTTTGCAGAAGGTGGATGGGAAATGGTTACCCCTGACCTGCAGCATGTAGGTTTGTAGTCTGTAGAGACCTAGGTCTTCTGGGCCAAGGCCTAAGGAGATACTCTGTGAGAGGACCCACTGTTGGGGGGCTCATTAGAGAGCATTTGAGAAGATGGCTGGACTTTATGTGTTTGTGTTGTTGGCACTGAGGTGTTCTGCACTGTAAATGAGAAAATGTGAAGATGTCATCCTTCAGTAAATCATAGAAAAAGCATCACATGTGGCCATTCTTTGTTCAAGAAGGTGGTCTTCGGGCAAGGATATTGTGAGTATTGTGAGAAGGGTGGACCTTAAGCCTGGAGCATGTGTGACACAATATGGTGGAGCTTCTCCTAAAGTCAGACATTTGTGTACCCTATACCAACAAAGGGTGGAAAACTCAGTAACAAGTTAACCATCTAAAGAAGTTCTATAAGAGAACAACTGTGATTTTCCCAACAAGTACATTTTATTACAAAATGACATAATCAAGCAAAAAATTGTAAATTAGTGGCAAAAAAGCTAATGTGTGTACCCAATCCCATTAAGATGTGAGGCATGGCCCCTGACCAGGCTGGCGGGGGACTGGCAGCTAATCCAGCTTGCCTAGATATGTAAAACCGTAAAAAAAAGTATTAGCTCAAAAAAAGTATGAACTTTAAAAAAATATCTGGGATCAAATCCCATATTTACGGTATTGTGCATTATGTAAAACAGAACATTGCAAAATCATACATTTCCTGAAACACTGACATTATTTTCATGTTAATCTAGTAAAAAAAAAAATCTAATTTCCCTTTGCTTGTTTGATTTAAACAGAGGTATCAACTTTCCTGAATACATTCTTTATTTGTTTCAGGGAACATTTGGTCACATACCAGTTTGCAAGTTAAATACCAAGGCTTTCACATTCCAACTGCTTTTTTCCCAGGAAATGTAAAGGACATAAGACTAATGGATATTGAAGAATGGACATTTCTATGTATGCCTGAGCTACAGTCTGTCCGTTGGTGTTTTCTAAATGCTTATGTAGCAAGTTTATTTGTTTTACGTTCCCAAATAGCTATCCCATTAATTACAGTAAATGTTGATGAAGAGTGATGTCATATCACATTCTCCGTGTTCTCGTAATATAATACAGAGTTGTTTCCTTTTAAGCTTTGCAGCGATGACTTGATCTGAATAGACCAATATGTACAACACCGCAGGACAGTCGATAAAAGAGAATTTATTTACATAAACAGACACGGAACCTATCAACATCAACCGTCTGCTAATGCATGGAGGGATCAGCTATTCTTCAAAGCAGGTACAAAGATGTGAAGCAATTGCTGGACATTTGTCAATTTTGTGTCAGACTGGAAATACAAGAAGTTAAAATGTTCCCTCTGCACAATGCAGAATAGAATTGCTACATTTTTCTTCAATAGGATCCCTTAAAGGAGGCATGGCATGTTGTTGTTTTGTGTCTCAGCCCTCTTTCTCCTTTACCACCACCATGACCTCCTAAAGAAAAAAAGTGAATGTGGTCACATTCTATGAATTAAAAAACAGGAAGGGGGGGGCGGGGTTGGAGGCGCCAACTCCAGTAGTTCTATCACATAAATATATATTGTTTTTTCTTACTTACTTATTTGCAGGTTCATAAAGTGGTGATGTCCATCAAAGGTTAAAAAATCCTGGAGTGTGTTGGTTATGGGGTGCAGGCTCCGCTGGCCGTCCTTTTGCTGTAAGGATGTTAGTCCTGGTTGTTTTAGCAGCTAGTCCGTGTTGTACATGGTGTGGGAAGCTCCACGCTAACCACACTGGAACGCGGAAGAGGAAGTGACGTCAGCAGTGCTCAGCATGCATCCAGACACAGAGTATAGAACGTTACACACTCCAGGATTTTTAAATAAGTTTCAAACAATATATATTTATGTGATAGAACTACTGGAGTTGGCGCCTCCAAAACCCCCCTTCCTGTTTTTTTTTTGCTTGTATACTGAGGTTATGGACACCCTCTGAGGATGGCGGCCTTCTCACCTGAAAATAAATAGTGACTGATTTTAATGAGCCATTTAAGCTTATATTGCACCATCCTAATAAGACATTACAAAAATTGGAGCACCGGAATCCCTTCCTTTCTTTAACCACTTCAGTACCGGGCCATTTTACACCCTTCCTTACCAGGGCACTTTTTGCGATTGGGCACTGCGTCGCTTTAACTAACAATTGCACGGTCGTGCGACAAATTTGACGTCCTTTTTTCCCACAAATAGAGCTTTCTTTTGGTGGTATTTAATCGCCCCTGCCATTTTTATTTTTTGCGCTGTAAACAAAAGAAAAGCGACAATTTTGAAAAAAAAAACACAATATTTTTTACTTTTTGCTATAATAAATATCCAATTTTTTAAAAAAAAAAAACGATTTTTTTTACTCAGTTTAGGCCGATACGTATTCTTCTACATATTTTTGGTAAAAAAAAAATCGCAATAAGCGTATATTGATCGGTTTGCGCAAAAGTTATAGCGTCTACAAAATAGGGGATAGATTTATTATTTTTTTTTACTAGTAATGGAGGTGGTCTGCGATTTTTTTTTCGTGACTGCGACATTGCGGCGGACACTTCGGACACTTTTGACACATTTTTGGAACCATTCACATTTACACAGCGATCGTTGCTATAAAATTGCATTGATTACTGTGTAAATGTGACTGGCAGGGAAGGGGTTAACACTAGGGGGTGCTGCAGGGGTTAATGTGTTCCCTATAGGAGTGATTCTAACTGTGGGGGGAGGGGACTCACAAGGGGAGGAGACCGATCAGTGATCCTCCGTACTGGGATCACATGATTGGTCTCCTCTCCGCTGACAGGACGTGGAGCTGTGTGTTTACACACACAGCTCCACAGTCCCGCACGGTCCCGTTGTTTTAACGGGCAATCGCGGGTGCCCGGCGGACATCACGGCTGCCGGGCACTCGCACCGGGTCCCGAGCGACGCCGCGGGCGCGCCCCCCAGGCGGCCGGGAATGAGAGGACGTCATATGATGCCCACCCAGGATGGGAGATCCACCTTGTGGGCGTCATATGTACATGGGCGGGTAGGGAAGTGGTTAACATTCTATGAATTACTAAAGGGATAAGGTATCAGAATCAGAATACTTTATTAAAGTGGTTGTAAACCCTTACAAACCACTTGGACCTACAGGTAAGCCTAGATTAAGGCTTACCTGTAGGTCAAAGAAATATAGATATTTGCCAAAAGACAGGCACCGCTGTCTACGGTGCATGCGTGCTGAGTGCACTTAGTGCGCCGCTCTCAACGGCGAAATGCCGCGAGTGGCGGCTCCCGTGTGCATGCGCGGGAGTGACGTCATTGCAACGCCGTCGAATGACAGCGCCGGAGCCGCGAGACCCACCAAGAAGATGGAGGCTCCGTACACAAGGGGACAGCGGTGGCTTCGTTGGCTCCTGTGTCAGGTAAGTGACACATAATGGACTACTATGCGATGCATAGTAGTCCATTATGCTTTATCTTTGCAGGGAAACAAAGAGGAAGTAAACCCATTAGGGTTTACTTCCTCTTTAATCCCAAAGGGAAATTGTTGCCACACAGCCACACTCAACAAAAACAGCACAAGATCACAACAATGAACAGAACAAGATACAAAGACCCAACGAAATTACCAATAACAGCCATTAGCATCAAATAAAGCTAATTAAAACTACACACTAATAGACCATCCATGCATTTAAAATACAACATAGAATAAATAACCGATTAAAATCAAACAATTAAATGCAAATAATACATCACTTTCTCTAACTTTACCCCAAATAATAATTAACATAATACCAACATACAATAAAATAAGGTAGTGTGTTGTCAGAGAACTCGTATTTTGAACTATTTTTGCAGCATTTACCTTTTACAGTAAGTATATCAATTTTATACCTATACGTTTTCTGGCCTTTATTTCTGTTATTATGTTTTAGAGAACCTGCTCCAGGAGAAACATGAAGGGTTCTTGCACATGGGTGTAATTTACAGAGTATGGGAGTATGGAGTAAACATTTTCCATTTTGAAAAATATGCCTGTATTTGCCTACCGTGCCCATATATGCCAACTATGCCCGGTACCAGTGATTATGCGCATATAAATGCTCACTGCATTTTCTGTAATGCATTCCAACGGGCAAAAATACTCTGCAGCTGTAGCTCCTGGGTGCCACAACACCAGACATATTTTATTCTATACACCCATGTGCTGTAATTTACGGCTGCGTACAAGAATGAATGCTGCCAGTGCTGACTTCTCTTGTTGCGTGTTTCCTGACAGTCATAGTGATCTAATGGCTTAACTTCTTTCTAAGAGACACACTGTAAATATCATTCATGTAATCTAAGACTAATAAAATGTTTCAAATGCTAAATAATAAATATTGATCTCTTATTACAGTTCATTTCATAAACTATAATCTCAGGGTACCTGCACATTGGGGGCATTTCCAGATGCCTCATTGCTCTGAGATGCATTTACCTGGGCATAGCCATGTAAGTTCATACCAGAGCACTTAACTATGTGCACATCAGAACACCCAAGTAAGTACATATCAGAGCATCCAAGTAAATACTATACATAGCAGAGGAACTGAGGGAGTGCGTATCACAGCACCCAAGTAAATGCATAACAGAGAACCTGAAAAAGTGCATATAAGCAAACCTGAGTAAGTGCATGGCAGAGGACCTGTATTAGTGCATAAAAGAGAACCAGACGCTCAGGTGATCTGATGTGTACTTACTTGGGCATAATCAAATAAGTTCATACTCAATCACCTGGGTATGTGCATATACAAGCACCCAATTATGTACATATCAAAGCATCCAAGTAAAACATAGCAGAGGGACTAAAGGAAGTGTATATCACACTACCCAGGTAAGTGCATAGCAGAGCACCTAAGTAAGTGAACAGTACCTCAGTAAGTGCATATCAGAGCACCCAAAAAAGTGCATGCCAGAGCAACCAAGTAAGTGCATTGCACAGGACCTAAGTAAGTGCATATAAGAGCACTCGATTAAGAGCATATAAAAAAAAGATCCATAAAGACATGGTTGAGTGAGTTTAGGGTGGAGGAACTTGATTGGCCTGCACAGAGTCCTAACCTCAACCCGAACACCATTGGGAAGAAATAGAGTGGAGACTGCGAGCCAGGCCTTCTCGTCCAACATCAGTGCCTGACCTCAAAAATGTGTTTCTGGAATAATGGTCAAACATTCCCATAGACACACTCCTAAACCTTGTGGACAGCCTTCCCAGAAGAGTTGAAGCTGTTATAGCTGCAAAGGGTGGGCCAACTCAATATTGAACCCAATGGACAAGGACAGGGATGCCATTAAAGTTCATGTGCGTGTAAAGGCAGGTGTCCCAATACTTTTGACAATATAGTGTATGTGTTAATCCTAGGGTTTCTGGATCCTTCCTTTTACCTCCATCTATCAGACCTTCTTGTGCACTAAAATAAGACCAAACTCCTCTTTTGTTGAGAAAAATAAGCAATCCCCGCTGGGTGATCTATGTACATTGCAAGGATTTAAACAAACTTTGTGGCAGAGTTCTACCTGTTTCTGCTCTGAAGAAAAAGCTGTATATTCTACTATGCCTTTGGAAGGCTGTTTGCTTAATGTAAGTGTCTATGTTCAGTCCAATCATCTGGTGCACTTGTAGTCTTGTAATGAGGAAATGTGCAGTGTTTGCATCCCTTTAGAGTAACCTTTATTGAGCATCTCACCAAAAATATAATTCTTATTACAGGGACTGCTTAATATTGTAATTGTATCTTAGTGCAAGCTTCTGTGAAAATTAAGAAGCCAATCACACAATCAGGAAATTACATTTCTGGAGGTGTACACCAACTGTGTACAGAACTCCTGCAGGTTGCCATATTGCTTTGAATTTTAAATACAATTTTAAATATAAACACCCCCCCCTCAGGCCACCGGTGGAGCTGCACTAACACAACTGCCAGCTACTCCCAGCAGTGTGGCGCGGTACGGCACTAACACCCCCCCACCACCCGCTGTCCTTACCGTGGATGCGAGCGGGGAGAGCAGCGGTCGGAGCTGCTGTGGCCATCTCCCAGCGTGGAGGGCTCCAGTGTCCTCTCCTGGAGTCCTCTCCTCTCTGCTCCTCCCAGGGCTAGGTGTTCAATAGGATCGCCTGATGTTTTGGACAATTGGGAAACGGGTTTCATATCTGCTTCCCGATTGGCTGGGAGGAGGATCAGTGTTGCAACAGCGAATATTCATTCGCTGTTGCCACACACCTCGGTGGGCTCAGGACGCATGCACTGCGACCAGAGCCCACACTATTGTGAAGCCTATTAGAGCCTATGGCTCTAATCATGTGCTTAAAAAAAAACCTGGCCACTGTAATTCATGTGCCCGGTGCCCTAAAAGGGTCTGGACACATGAATAGGGGGCGGCCATGGATAGATTTATGCTATGCATGAATCTATCCACTCCATATAGGGGGTGGAGAGGAGAGAGGGGGCGGTGCCCGGGCGCCCCTAATGGACGGGCCATCACGAGGGGAACTCTGATTTAAGGGGTGCTCTGGGAACCCTGATTTAAGGGGAGCTCTGATGTAGGGGGGAATGCTGTGGACTCTGGTGTAAAGGGGAACTCTGATGTAAGATAGTCTCTGCTCACCAAAGCCCCCTTAGATCAGAGACCACAGAGCACCTCCTACACATGAGTCCCCCTTTACATTACAGTCCACAGAGCTATCCTTTACATTAGTGTACTTAGACAGTCTGCACAATCCTCCACCATCTAGTTGCCAGCTGCTGGACTTTCCCGCCCACTTATCTCCTTTGTGAAGCACAGTGCTGCTGGGATTGAAATGTGGGTATGGCAATGGCACATGCAGGAGGAGAGGGGTGGGAGGAGGAGGAGCTCATCCAGTTCTCTCTCTTCTCCTGTTTCTGTGATGGGGGAAAGAGAGTGCAGACTGACAGTGCTTTGCAGTGAAAGAGAGAGTGTCATGGACACCCTCTGCTTACCAGCAACCCTGCCATGGAGCCGGATTCTGGGTTCTTCCCCCCCCCCTCCCCCACAGTGCCAGAACTCCAGGACTCGGTCACAAGTGCAACCTTTGTGCGACCATAGTAGTTCCGCCACTGCCTTTACTGCTTTTTCCCCCCAGAAGGACTTCCCACTTTCACTACATTCCATGTACTTACCTTAGACCTGTCTCTTGTGGGATAGTGTAGCATCTACCAGGCATACTGTTACACGTTGCATGTCGCTACAACTCCAGACAGAAAAAGAATTACAATCAATGAGTTCAAACAAGTTCTTGTATATCAAACATTGGCTCCTACTGCCATTTTGGAAAGCTGAATGAGTTAACTAAATTGATTACACACCTCAGCATTTATGACCAAGAGCAAGTGCATGCCAGGCTAGGCAAATAAAATAAAAAAACTACACAGTAGTGATCAAATTAGGAGTCAGGGTAATTGCTAATTCTCCCAATTTGATTATCATTTGATCAGTCATCATCTGATTTGGCAGATGACCAGCAATTTATATTAAAATGTATCTCTAAGCAAAATTTTTTTAAGATTTTGATAGAGTGTGTAAGGATTGGACCCTATGCCAGATTTTTATTGTTGTCTATGTCCCGACTGGAAAGACTCATACACATCTATTTGTACTTGTGACCTTAGTTATCTAGAAAGAAAATGAGGAGGTATGCATTTTTCCCTTCTGGGGCAGCAAGTGAACTGAAACTTCTTCAATGGTACCCAGAAATTATCAATTTTTTTTTAACCCTTCCCTAAACTATCTTAAAAAAAAAGTTTGGGCTATATACACAATGAAACATTTTTTGGCAGATTTGATTGAAACATAGGCATGCTGCAGAAGGGACTTTCCTCAAGGTGGCGCAACTGTATTTTGTTTGTTTTTTCAATTGCACCATTCTTTTTCATCTTCTTGTTATTTCACTTATTGATTATATAAATGTAAGAAGATTTTAGAACACATTTAAAATTTTGGTTTGATTTTAAACCAGTATGCAGTATATGTAAAGCAGAATTCTTCTTTTATTCTAGTTTGAATATCTGACACCAAAACTGCTGCATAAGAGCAGGCAACACAAGGTGCCTTTCCGGTGCCACACATGAAATGTCTTTCACTTTGATGTGGAGGCCTTGACTACATGACTTGGGGGCATACACTGCAACTTACCCCCTAAAACCCATCCACTGTCCCTTTGTCCAGTGTCTTTTTCAGCCAATGACACACTTTTATTGGGCAATGGCTAACAGGTTGATGGAACTTAAAATTAATTAAAGGCAAAACCTAACTAACTCTTAACCCACTCTTTTTTTTAACTTTATATTTTTATTAGATATTTTTCAACTTGACAAACAGAGAAAAAGACAAATATTACATACATATGCATACGTCTAACAGGCATTAATCCGTAAAAGCATATTATAAGCGGGGAAAGAAAAAAAAAAATTAAATTGATTATGCCTCCACCCCACTCTGTCCCCCCACCACCACTCATCCATATTCACTCATCCAACTCTGACTCACCCTCAGCCTAATATTTATTTATTTAAATTTTATTTTATTATTTTTTATTTTTTTTATTTTTTTTGAGTGGTACTCTTAACCCACTCTTAGCTACCTTCTAAGCCTAATCTATCTAGCCCTGTAAAAAATGGCTTAACTTTTCACTTCTGCAGCCAATCCGGCTTGGCCCCCAGCGGCTCCCTTTGTGTGCAGGAGAAAGTGACGTCACCCATAGAGTTACTATGGTGCTTCCGTTGACGGCTGCCTCGCCTACTCACTCCTACACACTGACACCACCGCTGGAAGCTCAGCCTGGGTCTGGACCAGAGTGGCTGCAGAACAGGTAAGTATAGTCACTTTTTCTTTACAGGGCTAGATAGATTAGACTTAGAATTTGTCTGAGAGTAGGTTTAGAGTTAGTTAGGTTTTTCCTTTACTTCCACTTTAATAACAGGAGTGGGGCTTAGGCCCAAGGTAAAGGAAGTCAGACTGGGATTCTGGGGACCAATGGAAAAAGTTACATCTGGGGGACCACCTGGCCAACCTGTCAAATTTTTATACACACAAAAAACTTCATCCAACAACATTGCAATGACTGAACACAAAATAATTATACTTGGCATGGTATTTCAAACACAATTGTAGAAATATATTCATACAAATGGGGGGACCACCTGGCCAACCTGTCAGATTTTTCAACACACAAAAAACGTCATCCAACAACATTGCCAAGACTGAACACACAAGAATTTTACTTGGCATGGTTTTTCAAACACAATTGTAGAAATATATTCATACAAATGATTCCATCTGACTTCTACATTTCTGTGCTCAGTGAACAACATCCAAGGTGTATATAACAGCAAAGAAACAAATTACTGGAAAATTACATACACAGTAATTGCTTAAGCAGGTGTCGCTAAGTATGACGAGAATGACCAATAATGGGGCAAGCTTCTCTAAGCATGATGGGGATAACAACTAATAGTTCAGAGCTGAAATCATTGTATTACTCTACCCACATATATTGACAATAGTTATGAAGACTTTAGCAATTCCTCTCTAGTGAGAGTGAAAGAGAATCAGGAAATTTGAAGCAGGAGTTGATCCTGCTTCACCCAACCCTTATTTGCAGCCTGTAATCTATTTTTTAGAACCAATTTTAGATTTTATTTAATTCCCAAATGCCAATTTTACATTGTAGGTTCAAACTACAACTGTGAGAAAAGTGCTTGGCTTATGGTTACAGCATGGCCCTATTCACTTTCATGGGAGAGTTTGTCTGGAAAGGCCACCTGTCAAACTCTGGATCTAGAATAAAAAAGTGACGCCACATGTACACCTTCGAGCAGCGCCGTGTCAGGTTGTAGGTGGATGGTGGTAAAAATGCAGATCAACTGTTTTTATCATCCCCTGGCTGCCCGTATGAAAGAAGCCTTAATGAACCAAACATGTTTGTTAAAGCAAAATGTTCTATAAATTGGAAGGAGTATGAAAACATTGTTCATGTGCAATATGGAGTAAAATGTATATTTTTAGTGAATGTCCTGTGATTTCTGACAGCAATAATCACCCTCGGGTGGTGTGTTGAATGCTGCTGAAAGTGCGGGGAATGAATAGCCTTTTAGTTTTACTAGTTTTATAGAGACAGCAGAGGTGACAATGGGGGCATTCTGGAACTTTTCTTTTACAAAAATAGTATGGACAATACTTGAACTTGTAGTTCTACAGAGACAGGAAAAAGGCAGGCCCTTGTTTTTCTAGTAGGACTAAAAAGTCGACAAATGGTATGCAGACATTTCAACTTGGTCCACTTCAGTAGGTATAGATCATTCTGCTTCTGATGTCCTCCCTGTCTTTTAGTATTCAGGCCTTACTAAAATGTATTTTTAAGTCAAATAAAAAAACACAGATGGAGTATATCTCTATAATACATGTAAAAATGTGCATGTTTAATCTCTCTAAAATGCTGAAAGTATAGAAAAATGTCTTTTTATCCTGACAGAAAAATAAGGCTTTCTGCATCTGCTGCAATGAAATCCCAAGTGGTATTATCAGCCCTGCCTGAATAATCACCTGCTGTACTACAGAACACCTCCCCTGTTTCTCTTTCCCCTTCTTCATAAGTTACCTGTTATTTAATTTTCTGTATGTTAACTATTTAGCAGCCAGCAGTGCCAGTGTGATCACAGTGTATGCATGGATGCATTGATTTATTGTCCAATACTGTGTCACTATCCTGACTCCCAAGAGTTCCCCCACACACTTTGTGTATGGAAAGGGATCTTGGGACATATAGTTCTGAGGGATGTACCTAAATCGAAAGAAGCTGACAAACGTCACCCTGTAGATCCCTCCTCTCAGCAGCTGTCCCTGCAAGAATTTTTCAGGCACGGTAATGACATCATGAAAAATGAATGCTAGAACTCTCAGTGTACTCACTAAGATAAATCAGGGACATGTCCTTGTGGAAGAAAAAATGTCTAGACTTTATGGCTACCTTGTGCCAGTGAAGAACAAGAAAAGGGCATCTTGCAGGGCAGATATGTCAGTTCCAATACTCCTCTAGCAGTGATGGCTACAAGGAAGGCGATCTTCTGAGACAAATTCAGTGAGGGAATCACCAAAATTGGTACTAAGGGAGTTTTCTACATAACCCACAAAACCAAATTAAAATCCCATGGAGATCGAGAGGGCCTCAAGGAAAAAAGAAAAAAAGAGCGCAACAAAGAAATTATTTGACATTGGGACCAATAACATCTTTCAATGCCAGACAGTGATTGACACTAGACTGGAGGAAGCTAAGAACCCAACTGACCAAAAAAGAATAGTAGCTGACCCCCTGGTGTGGAAGTGAACAAACAAAACTTCCTTGAAAGTGGAAACCATCAGCGCTAGAATCCTCATGCAGTAGTATTGAGATGCATCTCAGTTTTCTGTGCTTCTCTTTTGAAAGAAACATCTTAGCATAGCTGGTGTCCAGAATCAGCTGTACTTCAGATTTAGGGATTGCATGATAGAAGACTTTTGGATGTTTAGCCACCCAAAGCACTATAAAGTCTATAGAGTGATGCAAATGTTGGCTTTTATTTCCAGAAACAACATTGTCCTGAGCAAGACATTGTCGAGGCAGTAGATCTGGTCTGCGACACTAACATCACCAAACTCATATGCTTGAAAAGTGAAATAACCTAAATTTGTTGATTGTTTGAAAGATATTGATTAAAATCATATATGAATAATATCTATTATATTAAGAATTATAAATAAAATAGCAAATGATATATGTTCATCTATATATGATGTTCGAGAAGCCTTTCACACACATATATATATATATAGAAATCTTTCACACATATATATATATGTCTATCTTATTTAACTTCAAAATTTGTACTAATAATATGTACTGTATTGTTATCAATAAAATATTTTAAAAGAAAAGTGAAATAACATCATTCCTATTAATGGTACACCTAATGGTGCATACAGACACAAAAAAAACAGAAAATGTGTGTATGTGTCCAACACACTGGCGTGAGGATAAAAGTCCAACACACTGGCATGAAAATAAGAAAGTGTGAATATTAAAAACAAAAAACTAAACTAAATAATAAAAAAAAAATGAAAAAATTTAATAAAATTAAAAAGTCCAGTCCTTAATGCAAATTTTAATATTTCCAAGTGACTTGTGCATATATCCAAAGTGACTTGTGCATACACTTAATCGCAAATCCTGTGAGGGAAGTGAAGTGACACTCGTTCTCCCCCTCAGTTCCACACTCACCAGATCCTTATACCCCTACAGGGGTAAAGCGCATGTAGTCAGGTTTAGCTGCGATATCCAAATCAATCACCTCCTCCGTGGCACACTGAACCATAGGGTATCCAGGTGTTGAGGAACTTCAGTTGCACATTTTCTGCTTACAATCCCCACTATATGCCTTTAACACCATGATCCATGACTTGTCATTGGCCATGACTTGTCATCCTCCATAAGATATCACTCCCAGTTACTCCCCCCACCCACTGGTTGATATCCCTCCATGACCACCTCAAACCCCCCTGCTGACAGACCCCTCTCCTCAGCCTGTCCCACACACCCTCTCACCTGCTGACCTGTGGATGGGGGAATCACTCCCACAGTGTTATTGTGTACTGTCAGTGGGGAGCCTTGCCTACCCACAGAATACAATGATCAGTGTTGCTAACCAGAGCTGGCAGCACTGATTGTTTTGGTAAAAACCTGACAGACTGGTTGTACTCAAGTCGATTAATAAATTGACTTGTGTACAAACAGCTAGCCTATATATAGATCGACTATGGCTGGTCTCTGCTTAATTAGCTTAATTTCAATCCATGTATGGTCCCAGGGGCGTTGCTAGGTGGCAAAAAGACCAGGGGTTTCAGCCCGAAGTCTAACAAGAATCGGGGGGGGGGCTGTTGTATGTGGCACATCGCTGTGTGACTTACCAGTGCCCATCAATGCTGACCACTAAACGCACCAGCCTGACACTGACCATTACACTGACCTGCCTGACCTACATACACTGACCTGCCTGACCTACATACACTGACCTGCCTGGCTTACATACACTGTCCTGCCTGGCCTACATACACTGACCTACATACACTGACCTACCTGACCTACATACACTGACCTACCTGACCTACATACAGTGACCTACCTGACCTACATACACTGACCTACCTGACCTACATACACTGACCTACATACACTCACTGACCTACATACACTGACCTGCCTGACCTACATACACTGACCTGCCTGACCTACATACACTGACCTGCCTGACCTACATACACTGACCTGCCTGGCCTACATACACTGACCTGCCTGGCCTACATACACTGACCTACATACACTGACCTACATTCACTGACCTACCTGACCTACATACACTGACCTACCTGACCTACATACAGTGACCTACCTGACCTACATACACTGACCTACCTGACCTACATACACTGACCTACATACACTCACTGACCTACATACACTGACCTGCCTGACCTACACACACTGACCTACATACACTGACAATGACATACATACACACACTGTCTGACCTACCTCAGCTCAGCCGTGGTGTGCGGTCACAGCAGGCAGTCAGTCAGTCAGTCTGTCAATGCGGCGGGTCCCGGGAGCTTCCACCTTCACCAGTCTTCCTTCCGGGTACTGTGCCTTCGGTCACTTGCCTTGGCCAGGCTGCATTGATGTCACTCCCACGCATGCTCATGCACATTCTCTCTCTATTACCCCCCCTCTCTCTCTCTCATCCTCCCTCCCTTACCCCTCACCCCTCTGTCATCCCATTTCTCTCTCTCTCATCCTCCCTCTCTCTATTTAATTAAATTTGTTATAGCAAAAATTGTTTGCATTTTTTATTTTTATTTTTTATAAAAAGCCCTACCAAAATCCTCAGCACCAGGCCCATGATGTTTTTAATCTAGCCCTGATCATATTAGAAATCTGAGACACAAACCCCTTTATGTTCTAAGCCTAGGGAACATTGCATTTGTAGTACCTAGAGACAGCCACAGGTACACATAAATCTCAATATAGGATTCTGATGTGGACAAGGATGCAGGCAGATCAGAGAAGGACCTGTAGGCATCACAGAGAGAAATAGACAGAGTGCTGTCAAATCAAAAGCTATAAACCGTGCAGAAAACAAGCTGTGAGGGGTCGGCAGCAGCTGCATAGTGACTGTATTTTTTTTTGTTTCATGTTGCCAATGAAAATGAAACAGAGAGGCACAGTCATAGCAGGTGAGGGCAAAAATTGCCACCGCAGAGCACTACACATCGACATGTGACCATGTCATGAGGCATTGACATTATGACATACACTCATGTGTCTTAAGCATGCATTGGGTTCACACATGTTCTGCACTCCTTGCAGTGCTTAACCATCGTAGCAAGTGGGTCCTTATAGTGAACACAACAGATGATGCCAGGCAATACGACAATAAAAAAACAAGATGAAACCAGAACTCCAGCAATGTTTCCTTTCACTTTTTTATTTGGGAAAGCAACCTCATGGGGTCCCTTTCCCAAGGCGTCATATTGGAAGTCTTTTATGTAAGTGTGAGCATTACAAGAATGTTTGTGTGACTTGTTGCTGAGAGCTAAGAATAGCAATTGCCACATAAACTTGAACAAAAATTTACATCCAATGTTAGAAATAAATGAACGCTTACCCTGACCTCCATCCAACCCATCCAATGCATGGAAGTGTAGATGGAGAATGAGAAACTTGTTGAAACACTTGCATAAGGCCTGTATCTCCCTCCCCCTATGTCTCCATATGTGGTATTAGAATATATTTTTTGTATTGGGAGAATAAAATGATTAGATGGGTCCCCCCAGCCCCCATAAAATGTTTAGACATCTACGTCTATGGATCCAAAAGCAAGCTGAGAACTGCAGTGCTACAGAGACATGGGTAATGGTAGAAGAGCATCTTGAAGCTTTCATTTCTGTACAGACAAGAGATACGCAAATGTGATTGGTATTTGTATTTGTATATACACTTCGAAGATGCAGTAGGGCATGCTAGTACTTCTAGTTCTGCAGGCCCAGAAAACCCTTTAAGCAGCTCCACTTTTTTTGGTATACAGGAGGAAAGAAGACACAAGATATGGAATTAAAACATACAGATGACAGGTGGACAAGGAAAGACATACTGTATAAGGAAACAAGTGTTACACACGAGCAGATTTTCTGTCAGAAAAATCTTGGATGGTTTTTCCGATGGAATTCCGCTCAAGCTTAGCTCGCATACACACGGTCACACAAAAGTTTGCTGAACTTTTGACTGTCAAGAACGCGGTGATGTACAGTGGTGTGAAAAAGTGTTTGCCCCCTTCCTCATTTCCTGTTCCTTTGCATGTTTGTCACACTAAAGTGTTTCGGAACATCAAACCAATTTAAACAATAGTCAAGGACAACACAAGTAAACACAAAATGCAATTTGTAAATGAAGGTGTTTATTATTAAAGGTGAAAAAAAATCCAAACCATCATGGCCCTGTGTGAAAAAGTAATTGCCCCCTAAACCTAATAACTGGTTGGGCCACCCTTAGCAGCAACAACTGCAACCAAGCGTTTGCGATAACGTGCAATGAGGCTTTTACAGCGTCCTGGAGGAATTTTGGCCCACTCATCTTTGCAGAATTGTCCTAATTCAGTTACATTAGAGGGTTTTCGAGCATGAACGGCCTTTTAAAGGTCATACCACAACATCTCAATAGGATTCAGGTCAGGACTTTGGCTAGGCCACTCCAAAGTCTTCATTTTGTTTTTCTTCAGCCATTCGGTGGTGGACTTGCTGGTGTGTTTAGGATCATTGTCCTGCTGCAGAACCCAAGTTCGTTTCAGCTTGAGTACACGAACAGATGGTCGGACATTCTCCTTCAGGATCTCTTGGTAGACAGCAGAATTCATAGTTCCTTTTATCACGGCAAGTCTTCCAGGTCCTGAAGCAGCAAAACAGCCCCAGACCATCACACTACCACCACCATATTTTACTGTTGGTATAATGTTCTTTTTCTGAAATGCAGTGTTCCTTCTACGCCAGATATACTTGGACACACACCTTCCAAAGAGTTCCACTTTTGTCTCATCGGTCCACAGAATGTTGTCCCAAAAGTCTTGGGGATCATCAAGATGTGTTGTGGAGAAATTGAGACGAGCTTTGATGTTCTTTTTGCTCAGCAGTGGTTTTCTCCTCGGAACTCTGCCATGCAGGCCATTTTTGCCCAGTCTTTTCCTGATGGTGGAGGCATGAACGCTGACCTTAACTGAGGCAAGTGAGGCCTGCAGTTCCTTGGACTTTGTTGTGGGGTCTTTTGTGACCTCTTGGATGAGTCGTCGCTGCGCTCTTGGGGTAATTTTGGGCGGCCGGCCACTCCTGGGAAGGTTCACCACTGTTCCATGTCTTCGCTATTTGTGGATAATGGCTCTCACTGTGGTTCGCTGGATTCCCAAAGCTTTGGAAATGGCTTTATAACCCTTTCCAGACTGATAGATCTCAATTACTTTCTTTCTCAATTGTTCCTGAATTTCTTTGGGTCTCGGCATGATGTGTAGCTTTTAAGGATCTTCTGGTGGACCTTACTGTGTCAAGCAGCTCCTATTTAAGTGATGCCTTGATTGTGAACAGGTGTGGCAATAATCAGGCCTGGGTGTGGCTAGAGAAATTGAACTCAGGTGTGGACAACCACAGTTATAGTATGTTTTAACAAGGGGGGCAATCACTTTTTCACACAGGGCCATGATGGTTTGGATTTTTTTTCACCTTTAATAATAAACACCTTCATTTACAAATTGCATTTTGTGTTTACTTGTGTTGTCCTTGACTATTGTTTAAATTGGTTTGATGTTCCGAAACACTTAAGTGTGACAAACATGCAAAGGAACAGGAAATGAGGAAGGGGGCAAACACTTTTTCACACCACTGTATAACAATATGATGAGCCAAGAAAATTAAGTTCAATGCTTCCGATCATGCTTTGAATTGTTTCCGAGCATGCGTAGGAATTTTTGCGTGTCGAAGTTGCTACAGACGATCGGAATTTCCGATCGGAAATTTTTCCGACCGAAAAATTGAGAACATGCTCTCAATATTGGCTGGAATTCGGCCAGCAAAAGTCCGATGGAGCATACACACGGTTACATTTTCCGACCAAAAGCTCTCATCGGTCTTTTACTGGCCGAATTTCCGATCGTGTGTACGCGGCATAAGGCACAGTTACAATTTTACAGCACAACTCTGGGCTCTGTGCCCACTAACTTTTGAGCCCTCCCAGGTCTACTTATTTTTTTTTGTTTATTAACTTGCCTTTTTTCAGATATGTTTTCATTGATAATGTGATGTGCTGCATTTTTTTTCTCCTCAGTCTTCATCTGGCTGTTAGTGGTCCTAAATGATGCAAAGAGCTATGATGACGCGTTGAAATATGGAACTTTCTTTGCCTTAAAGCGGTCGTAAACCGCCAGAAAAAAAAACAAAAAAAAAATGTACCCCCTGCAGATTTAAATCATAATGTACTAGTATGCACTGCATTAGACTCCACGGTGCTGCCATCTTCATCCTCCCTGTCTAGTTTCACATACTCTGGCTGTACGAATGGCCAGGGCCGCAATGACATCACTCCCACGCATGGGTGTGGGAGCCCTTGGCTCTGGCACAGAGCTCTGAAGGTCCGGCACAGTATGCCATCCCTTCAGAGCGCAAAGCCAGTGATTCCACCGGCTTTAATATAGGCTTACCTGTAGGTACAAGTTCAAAAGTTGAGTTTAATTATAATTTAATACATTGTGTGTACAGAACATTGGGCTCTTCCAGGTTCAGGAATGCTGGACATGATATCTTGTGGAGAATAAAGGCTTGTTCACACCTAAGGTTGGGGGGGGGGTAAAACCCTGCAGTTGACTTGTGCTTTTACCACCCCCCAACTGCTACCCTCTGCAGAGGTGGTGGCCAGGGGTGTATACAAGTAAAGCTTTATGGACATGGCAGGAATTATACTCCATGTCACTTTCAGCAGGTGTAGTGCTCACTGAATGTGACCCATTTAAGTCAATAGAGATGTTGCAGCGCGCTACTGCAGGATTCAACACCACCTTTCCACTTCCACCACACTTTTGAAAGCACAGCAAGTATGATTAAGATCTAAGACAGGGGTCAGCAACCTTTTTCCACTTAAGGGTCGGATTCAATGTACTGTATGTGAATGCATGGAGGGCTGCATTCACCTGCTAATAACCGCTCTCCCAAAAACGAACAAACGATCTACTAGCAGCCTAAACCAATGGACACTATTCTGTACTCCTACTCCTGGACCTTTCTTCTGCCTTTGATACATTGACCACCCCCTCTTCCACAAAAAACTCCACGCCTTTGGACTCCATGACTGTACTCTTCACTGGTTCTCTCCCTACTTATCCAACCGCACCGTTAGCATTACTTACAATTCTACTTTCTCCCCCAAAGTTCTGTTCTTGGACCCCTTCCATTTTCAATCTACACTACCTCCCTGGGTCAGCTGATAGCCTCCCATGGCTTCCAATACCACCGCTATTCTGACGACACCCAAATCTATTTCTCTACCCCTCAGCTTACTCCCTCTGTCTTCTCTAATTTACTAAAAGATATATCAGTCTGGATGTCACACCAGTTCCTCAAACTCAATCTATCCAAAATCGAGCTAATAATTTTTCCTCCCCCATGTGCCCCCTCCCTTGATCTCTCTGTCAAAATATATATATTATAAGCCCATCCCCGCATGTCAACATCCTAGGTGTAGTCCTGGACTCTGAACTCTCCTTTAAGCCACATGTCCAATCTCTGTCCAAATCTTGCCGCCTTAACCTCCGCAACATCTACAAAATACGCCCCTTTCTAACCAATGACACAACAAAGCTCTTAATTCACTCGCTGGTCATCTCTCGCCTCAACTACTGCAACTCCTTTCTCACGGGCTTACCTCTACATAGTCTATTCCCCCTTCCTTCAATCCGTCATAAATGCTGCTGCCAGACTCATGCACCTTACCAACCGCTCAGTATCTGCTACAACTCTCTGTCAATTCTTCCACTGGCTTCCACTCATCCAACAAATTAAATTCAAAATACTGACAACTACTTACAAAGCCATACACAATTTAACCCCCAGCTACATCACTAGCCTAGTCTCAAAATACCAACCTAATCGTTCTCTTCGTTCCTCTCAAGACCTCCTGCTCTCTAGCTCCCTCATCACTTCCTCCCATGCTTGCCTCCAGGACTTTTCCAGAGCCTCTCCAATCCTATGGAACTCGTTACCCCAATCTGTCCGATTATCTCCTGCTCTATTAGCTTTTAGACGAACCCTGAAAACCCTCCTCTTCAGAGAAGCCTATCCTACCCACACCTAACAACTGTATGTCTTTTTTCTCCGTAAGCTCATCCCCCACAGTTATTACCTTTTGTTTCCCTTGACCCTCCCTTCTAGATTGTAAGCTCTAATGAGCAGGACCCTCTGATTCCTCCTGTATTGAATTTTATTGTAACTGTAATGTCTGCCCTCATGTTGTAAAGCACAAACTGTTGGCGTTATATAAATCCTGAATAATAACAACAATAATAATAAAATAATAAATTAACATAATAATCTGGACCCCTTTACATTACACAGCCCCCGCGCCTCTGGACCCCTTTACATTACACAGCCCCCCTACACATCACACAGCTCCCCTTGCATATTACACACCCCCCTGCATATTACACAGCCCCTGCATACTACACAGCCCCCCCCCCCCCCCCCGGCAGCTCTGCCCTTTTCTACCTGGCCCCGTGCAGAGAGGGAGACAGAGCAGAGCCGAGCGGAGCAGGGAGCAGGAAGCTGAATGAGAATACGGAAGAGACACACAGCAGAGCTGATAAAACAGCGGGACCTTCCAGAGTTCATTTTTCATATTAACAAGCTGGTGACTGGTTGCTAGGACCATCTAGCAACCAATCACCTGAAAAGTTAACTCTGGAAGCTCCCGCTGTCTTATCAGCGCTGCTGTGTGTCTCTCCCATGTTCTCATTCAGCTTCCTGCTCCAATTTGCTCCTACATAAAATGTCCACAGAGCGGGTGCATGTGAATTCATTATGTGCTCTGATGGGCCGGACACTTAGCAGCGGCGGGCCAGGTGTAGGTTGCATACCCCTGATCTAGGAGATACTGTAGGGCAGACCTGGGACAATTGCAGATTCCAGGGCCACATCGGCCCTTTGGCTGTCCCCATCTGTACTTCAAAGGCCTCAACTATCAGCATGCCTATCTGAGCCCGTCAGCTTCCTCACTGGATGGAGAAGGAGGAGCACATGATTTAAGGGTAAGTAATCATATCTTAAAGATAAAAATCTTCCTACCTGTGTAAGGTGAGAAGAGTCAGGACTCAGTGGAGGAGAGGGTCTACAATCTGGTGAGTGTGTGGGGAGAACCATGGAGAGTGTGTACTATGAAGGTGTAGAGGAGCAACAGGAAGCCACATACAGTACATGAGAGTAAAACACAGGCCACAGGAAGACAGTATGATAGGGATAAAATAACCATACACAATGCAAACATCTTTTTCATCTCAGAATTTTTTTTTATTCCAGACAATAGGAATGGAATCCATACCATAACGTTCACAATAAAAAACTGTTTAAACGGAGACCTTATACTGCAAAACGTATTTAGAAAATACCATAAACTCCATGTGTAGCAACATCTGTTTGTTTTTTTTCTTAATCCTTACCAATTAAAACATCTAAACAAGGAAATGTTACTTGCAATAATCTAATAACCGTACTAATCAAAACGTGCTAAATGAATAAGCCGGGCTTTGTAGGAAAACATTCAGAAAATGGGGTGAAATTGCAGCATAATTACATTTTATTTTATCCCACAAAGGCACTCTAACTGTAAGGCAAACTGCATTTTTCTGCCATTTGTTTGTATTCTTATCGGCAGGAGTTGGAAATTAACAGCGTTGCTAGTTTGCGTTTACTGTTAAGCCTGGAGAGCGAGAGATTGCTTTGCAAACAGCACAGTTATTATGTCTGCAGTTGGTACTCTTTGTATAAATTATTGATCAGCTGGCTTATTGCTCTTTCTGCTTAATGGATACAAATATCTGCTTGAGCAACTTTTATTACCTGTTGATAGATGAATTAAGACATGTTGTACTAGAAACGAGCAATGATGGCAAAGTACAATTAAATAATAGCGCAATGTTTGCCATCATTAATAAAGATAATGCCGTTTATGAACAGGACTTGGTTACAATTTTTGTGTATTTAGCACAGTTTATGATTCGCCCAGTGCCTGTATACAGTATATTAGATGAACTGTTTCTGGGCAAACAGTTGAGTTTAACCCTCTGACCACCAGAGAGGAACACTGTGAATTTTCAGTTATTGTATGTGTGTTTAGTACGTTGTGTGATTAGCTTATTGTCGAGCTGAGTGTGCCAGCACTGCCAGCAGCAATGTAAAACAACTGATGTTTTATGCAGCATACTGAAGTAGGCACTTTTATACGTCCTCTCTGTTTTAGGCTTTCAGAAGCAGCCACCTGCTGGGAGAAAGCTGTACAATAAAGATCTAGCAATATTTAACACTAAACGGTCAGAAACCAGTGTTTGCTGGCAATGTAATCAGTGACCTCATGTAATACTTCATCAATTAACCCAACAAATGTTTCTCAAGTGACCATGGCAGATTACTCCTTAGATGATTGCTATTATAGCCAACCTAGTGGAAGATTACATTCTCTTTATAAGAACATCAAAAGTATTTTAACTATTGATGGGCATACATGGGTAGATCTGTGCACATGAGAGATCGACATGCTAGTTCATAATGAATTTTTCTACACTACTCCGATGTGGGTACCCTGTGAACATTAAGTGGCAGCCTTTAAATGCAAATGATTGCTGACTGATCAGAGATTTTTCAATATACTGTAGCTATTATAGTGACATTTAAAGTTGAATTCCAGGTATTTTATTCCATAGTTATACGTCCCCAGCTTGGGCCAATGTGAGTATGCATATTTAACACTTGTGGGACTGCTGTGGAAGTGGAGAAACAGTAGTAGCTACTGCTACTACAGTGATCACCGCTGTCTTCCGGTCCACGTGCCAAGCAGATTCTGTGCTGCACATTTACCACAGGGCATTGCTCACTGAGCATGGGTGCCATTCAAAGAATGTCTTTCATTTTTATCAATGGATGCAAGGCATTCTCTGATTGGATGAAGTGGAGAGGCGGGACAGTGACCTCATCCAATTAGAGATCGCTTTCTATTAATTGAGAATAATGCAAAAATGTTTTGTGAATGGTGCTCATGCTGAGCAAGCAACCCCTTGTGGTTAATGTGAAGTAGGGTAGCAGTTTGGCATGTGACCAGATGATAATGGCTATCGCAATAGTAGAGGCAACTACTGCTGTAATTCTCCACTTCCACAGTAGTTCCACAGATATGAAGTATGCATACTTACATTGGACCAAGCTGGAAAAATGTAACTTTGAAATAAAATCAATACCTGGAATTCAGAATTAACCAATGTAGGGCCTTGATAGTTTAATACATTCTGACACATTCTCTTCCACGATACATTCTCTTATCTTTTCTTTTCTCTCTTTGTGTATCTTTTTTTTGCAATTCCCTCCCTTCGCTACGATTAAACCCCTATTGGGCAAAACACGTTAGAGGGGTTCTCCCTTGTGTAAGAGACTAAACTGAAGCCATTTTTTACCTAGAGGAGCTCACTATATGCTGAGGCAGTATGGGGACGGGTGCCATTTTGTTTTAGTCCACGATGTGTCAGACAAACCAATATTTAATCTGACCAGCGCCTGCAACCATTTTGGCCAGTCTGCTGGGATTGGGGCATTTGAGCGGTATTAGTATTGTTTGTTTTTTGACTTTTCTGCTAGCTACTGTGGAATCTTAAGCTGGCTATAGGCCATAGATGGAGCAGTTTTCTTTCCTGAAACCACCCTCCCGATTTAATTCTGGGTTCCACCCAAATGCCTGACCAGCAACTGGCTCAGCCTCTCAGCACACCACTGAGAGCCTGAGCCAGCTGCTCCAGCCCCCTCCAGAGCCCGGCGCTCCAGTGAGCACTGGCGGGCAGAGCAGAGAGTTGGTGCCTGACAGTCACCGGCTCTCTGCTCACCGAATGCTGAGAACTGAGTGATCAGCAGCTTTTGAACACTCAGTTCTCGGTGTGGAGGTGGTGGGGGACAGACACAACATTGGATCAATGCTGCATCCACCTAGATGAGTATGGATGTTTGTTTTTTCCAAAACCCGCACTTCTATTTTAAATAAAAGAAAATGATAATAATAGTTGTCCAAAGCCAGGTATACATACATCCTTTGTCTTGGGCATTCTCACTTCGATTGCTAGTGTCTATTCAAAGTATGACTTGAGAAATTCACCTATTAACTGCTAGTTTGTTGAACAAAATCTTCAGAGATGTTTTATCCATTTTGCTTTCTTTTACAATAAATTAGTTGTAATTGTACATAAACACTTGTTATTACACATGACATAGTAGTGCAGGCCAATTGCGATCAGTGCATGGATCAAGTACACTATGTGTATGATAGGCAACAGTTGTATAGTATATCATGCAGCTAGTTTAAAAAACAAAAAACAAAGACTAAACTCAGATTTGTAGGGTTAAGTTAGTTAATGCTATACTAAACAACACAGTCACTTACAAGACTCTACCTTGTCTATGAAGCAAGGGCCAACTGCTACATTATCTAATAATTAATGTCACGGATACAATAAAACGCTGGACTCTACAACCGTGATTTGCTCTTTGATTTGTTTACAGAGTTTGACTTTTATGTTTTTTTTTTTTACTCTGGATTACTTGTGAACTGTTTTAGCAATTTCATTGCAGGAAATTTGGTGTTTAAGTAATACCCTTTAATGGCTTACGTTTTCAAAGATGGAAGCTTTCAAACACTTTAGGTTTCTACATCAGTTAACTGCAAAGCTTGTCCTAATTTTGTTTATTTTATTTGAAAAAAAGTGTTTTGCATGAACGCAATAAATTAAGTGTTTTATACAAAGACTGTGAACCTGATTTACTAAAGGGAATAAAGAAAAGCAGGAATTTACAACTACAGTATGCTTTCACTGCTTTCTGGCATGAGCATGTAGATGTACAAGCTTATAATGAACACATTGCCTGACCCTAGCAAATCAAACATTGATGTGTAATGCATACAGTGCTGTCCTAGATTGCAGTGAGCACTGAACATCTAAATAATGCTGCTTTTGTGCTTTCTGTTCTGATAAGGTTCACAAAAGAATGTGTATGTGTCAACATCTTTACTTGAAAATAAAAAAAATAATATAAGGTGACCAGATTGCTGAGCAGTAAAACACACATGCCAAGCAAAGCAACAGGTAAAAAGAATTGTAGGGCATGCTGCCAGAGCAAAATAAAATGTATGTATGGGTATTTATCACTGGAAACCTGTTCAGAGGCAACAATGGATGCAATTGTGTACAGGCAACAGCATGCATCTCTGCGCAATGTGATACCCTCATTGCATTATGCACTATGACTTTTTTACCTTCTCTCTTTTTTTTTTATTTGCTGTATATCATTACTCACTTCATGTAGTTTTGTTCCTATGTATTATTTACATGCAAATCCTCAACAACGGTCAGATAGACCCCAAAACATTAGATAAATCAAATTTTTATTTTAGGCAGTCCAGTTGTCTGGTCCCCCACTGTGCTTAGCTTCATGGCTCCCTCCATTGTCCCCTATAGTACTGCAGGGCCCAGTAATGACATAGGAGGTCAGTGAATGAAACCAGAGAGTGAAGAGTGGGACCAGGCATCCTGACACACCAAAAGTGTTTTAGATGCCTGGAATTCTTCAGTCAAAAGAGAACTAAAAGACAGGATACGTCGGTATTAAGCATTATCCTCTGGGTGGCAGAATAGGTAAGTATTTTTCTTTGCAAAGAGACGTTTTTTAACTATTTTATTGTAGAACCAGAGTCACCTTAAAACAGATATCTGTAAAATTGTCCTTACAGGACAAAAACTGGCAATTTAATTGAGCCATTTTTCTAATCCAAACAACCCTGCCAAGAAATTATGGCCAAGCCATGACCATTTAATCTTTTCTATGTATTAAAAAAATGCAGCTTGTTTAAGACCATGTTTGGGCGCTGATGGGGTTATCTCTGTCTTTTCCAGTTAACAAACCCAGTTTATTAGTTACACAGTATTGTGCTATACTGTAATGTCTGATTGTGCAAGGGATTACAGGGGCTAGTACTAGTACACATGGGCCCAATGTCGGGAGACAATGGGCGGTTAAAAAAAAAAAAAACAGCCGACATTGGGCTCATGTGTATGTCGGACGTGCATGCTGGAAAACCAGCATCTGACCAACTCCTGAGCAGCGCTCTCAGCCAATGACAGAGATCACTGATCGGAGTGTTCTGGCGGGGGGATTGCTGAACTAGCCTTGCATGGTTAGTACAGCAGCTCCGACCGGAGCTGACAGTTTTTTTTGTTCAACCTGCGGGGTTGAATGAAAAAAAGGAATATCCCAAGGATAGGCCGAGGATCAGCCCACCGCCAGGTTGTGGGGGAGAGTCACCTGCCAGGGGAGCAGAGGATCACGTAACTAAAAATGCATCTCTTCTCCCCTATAAAAAATAAGTTATTAACGCTTGTAGTGCAGGCATAGCTCCACTGCAAGGAATCATTTTTTGCCTGCAGTTGAGCAAACACATGTATGTATGTATGTAATACATGTATGTATTTTCAATGAATGCACTACTGAATTAAAATATATATCTTTTTACATCTTTATTTAGTATGGCAATTTTTAACATAATTTGTTTGGTAGATATATGAATTCAGAAATGAATATGAATTCAAGTGATAACAGAAGTCACCCTCTCTCTCTCTCTGTCTCTCTCTGTCTATATTTACTATGTCTTTTGTGTCTATATATATATATATATATATATATATATATATATATATATATCATGTTAATGAATCAATTGTTACACACACACACATATGTAGATAAGCATCGAATGCTGCCCTTACAAGTGTAAATGTAAAATATACAACACATGTAACACGACTAACAGTTTACATTATGCTCATATAGCACTAGTAAGGAATAGAATATCATTTATATAGACTTCACATTTTCTCATTTATCAGGCCCTCGTTTATCATCTAAGGAAAATCAATAACGGGTGTAAATAAGATGCTGTCTTTCCATCATGCATACAAGGCATCGTCTGAATCCTGTTTATCTCATAAAGTTTATTATAGTAACACCAGTTTCCATGATCCGAATATTTAAACGTAGTTGCCTCAAATAAATATAGAGAGGAAATTAAAGGCTTCTTAATTAGTTCAGCAATTATGCTTTCTTGGTCGCATTTTAATCAGTGGAGGCCTTATCAAAGGACAAACAGAACGATTTGCAAGCCTTTGAATTTTAAACAGCCTTATTGATTTCAGTACAATAAGTCATCTCTTGACACAAGCAGGAAACTCAAATGGTTACAATTTGCAGCCCCGGCTACTATAAATTTGAGAGAAAAATGGTTCAGCTTGAAATTGCGACATCCAAACAAAAATACAAGGCTGTCGAGTAGTAAATAAAAGAAAAAAAATCAGCAGGATGAGAAAACAAAACAGCAAATTATGGTAAGAACTTAATTTACTATGGAAGAATGGAAAACATTAAATAGTGATCCTTTGACAGAATAGATTCCTGAAAAGTTTTTTGGGGGTGGAATAACAATCCATCTACTTGGTGGTTTCCATGTATTCATCGATTGAAGCTCTTGGGAAATAAGAACAATAGTAAGTGAAGAACCATAAAGGGAATTGCAAAGCCTGAGAACACATTCCAGCAATTCTGTTGATTAGGTGCGTAATGTGGCTATCAAAGTTGTATGGTTTTGTCACATGGATGTGTATCTTGTGTAATTATGAGTGTACACATATTTAGCTCCTGCACGTGATATGGGATTGTTCTGGTAACATATGCATAGATTGTTTAGAAACAAAAACATTTGTAGCAATTCCCATATGGCTTCCAGCATGCTGCACACTTCTGTACGATCCATTTGGTAAAAGAAGTTTGGTTTTGCAGCCTTGGTCGGTGATAGTGGGAAGAGTATTGAATGCTTGCATATGAACATCTTTGTATCCCCTGACTGCATAACCCCAAATTACTGTTCATGTTACATAAATTATACCATCCCTGGTGGAATGGGTTTATACATATGTATATGTCTATATATACAGTATACATATATATATATATATATATATATATATATATTGAGCAAAATTATAAACGCAACACTTTTGTGTTTGCCCCTATTTCAAAGATCTATGACTTTTTCTATGTAAACAAAAGACCTATTTTTCTCAAATATTAATCACAAATCTGTCTAAATCTGTGTTAGTGAGTTCTCCTTTTCCAGGATAATCCATCCACCTCACAGGTGTGGCATATCAAGATGCTGATTAAACAGCATGATTATTGCACAGGTGTGCCTTAGGCTGGCCACTCTAAAATGTGCAGTTTTTCTGTATTGGGGGGGGGGGGGGGGGGTCCAAAAACCAGTCAGTATCTGGTGTGACCACCATTTGCCTCATGCAGTCAGCACATATCCTTTGCATAGAGTTGATCAGGTTGTTGATTGTGGCCTGTGGAATGTTGGTCCATTCCTCTTCAATAGCTGTGCGAAGTTGCTGGATATTGGTAGGAACTGGAACGCGCTGTTGTATACGCCGATCCAGAGCATCCCAAACATGCTCAATGGGTGGCATGTCCGGTGAGTATGCTGGCCATGCAAGAGCTGGGATGTTTTCAGCTTCCAGGAATTGTGTACAGATCCTTGCTACATGGGGCTGTGCATTATCATGCTGCAACATGAGGTGATGGCCGTGGATGAATGGCACAACAATGGGCCTCAGGATCTTGTCATGGTATCTCTGTGCATTCAAAATGCCATCAACAAAATTCACCTGTGTTTGTTGTCCATAGCATACATTTGCCCATACCATAACCCCACCACCACCATGGGCCACTCAATCCACAACGTTGACATCAGCAAACTGCTTACCCACACAACACCATACACACTGTCTGCCATCTGCCCTGTACAGTGAAAACTGGGATTCATCCATGAAAAGAACACCTCTCCAAAGTGCCAGACGCCATTGAATGTGAGCATTTGCCCACTCAAGTCGGTTACTATGTCAAACTGCAGTCAGGTCGAGACCCCGATGAGGAAGACGATGATGAGACGGTTTCTGACAGTTTGTGCAGAAATTCTTTGGTTATGCAAACCAATTATTGCAGCAGCTGTCCGGGTGGCTGGTCTCAGATGATCTTATGAAATGCTGGATGTGGAGGTCCTGGACTAGTGTGGTTACACGTGGTCTGTGGTTGTGAGGCCAGTTGGATGTACTGCCAAATTCTCCAAAACGGCTTTGGAGACAGCTTATGGTAAAGAAATTAACATTCAATTCAAGGGCTACAGCTCTGGTGGACATTCCTACAGTCAGCATGCCAATTGCACAAAACTTGAGCCATCTGTGGCATTGTGCTGTGTGATAAAACTGCACATTTTAGAGTGGCCTTTTATTGTGGCCAGCTTAAGGCACACATGTGCAATAATCATGCTGTCTAATCAGCATCTGGATATGCCACACCTGTGAGGTGGATGGATTATCTCGGCAAAGGAGAAGTGCTCACGAAGGCTGGGTTCACACTGCTGCGGTGCGGGAACGCTGCGAATACACTGCGAGTTCCCGCACCGCATGTCTCCCGCCGGCAGTTCACACTGCCCTATGCGAGCTGCTGGGGGTGTCAATGAAATGTTAATGACACCCCCATAGCAGCTCGCATATCGCAGTGCGATCTGCAAACTCGGACAGGAATCGGATCGCATGGTGAGAACACCATGCGATCCGATTCTGCTGCGGAGCGAAAAAAAGGGTCCTGTCCGATTTTGGGCCGAATGCGTTGCGAATTCAGCCATACTATCTGTATGGCTGAATTTGCATCGCACAGAGATCGCATATGATTTGAACTGCAGTGCGGTGCGAATCATATGCGATCTCCCGCGCCGCAGCAGTCTGAACCCGGCCTAACACAGATTTAGACAGATTTGGGAACAATATTTGAGAGAAAATAGGCCTTATGTGTACATAGAAAAAGTCGTAGATCTTTGAGTTCAGCTCATGATAAATAGGGGCAAACACAAAAGTGTTGCATTTATTATTGTACTCAGTGTATAAATCTCATGTTAATAAATAAGATGGTAAACACACACACATACAGATAAGCATTTGCTTCTGCATTTCTCACCTAGGCAAGGATGACGTCTGCAGCTGTTCGAGGCCTCCTGGGATTTGTATGCTAGGCATCCCTGGAAGCTTTGGGGGCAATGTGTATCAAGTTTGGGTGGAAGACTGGTGCAGCTGGAGGCTGCCTAGCTGTAGGTTTCTATGTGGAGGGTATAGAGGGAATTTCTTCCAATGGGTTATATCCCAATTGTAGATGGTAGGTGATAGACTCCGTTGGGGTCTAGGGCTGCTACCTTTCTGATAATGACAATTGGCCGTTAACACATGGAATACTTGGGTAATTGGAGAGGAGCTCCTGGTGCCCAGAAAAATGTCTCATTTAATGATTTTTACAGTCGTTTTTTTGAAGATAAAAGTACACAAGTGGAGTCAACGTGTTTCGGGGGTAGTGCCTGCTCTTTTTTCATACTAGCCACTAGCCCTAAGGGGGAAGCAATTCCCCCCAAAATACATTGGCTCCACTTGTGTACTTTTATCTTCAATAAACAACTATAAAAATCATCAAGTGAGAGGTTTTCTGGACACTGGGCAATCCTCTCCTATCACCCAAGTGTTGGGGCAATGTAGAGCACACTGTGCATGCACCACCGCGTTTTGACAGAGGGACAGCCAATTCCCAGTGATGCAAGAAAAGAAGATGGCGATACAATTCCAGGAGGAGGTTCTAATTCATGCTTCCATTGCCAAGTATTGAATACCGAAGATAAAATAATTTTGGTAGCTTTTATTCAAATGGCCAACATTTTTGTAAAGAGGAGCCATGCAGCTACCTAGATGCATTGCATGATTCCCAAAGTGCGACACTGCTCAAGATGAAGAATCCCGTAATTCTTAATGGGCTCATTTCTAGCTGATCATTGTCACTTGTGTGAAACTCAAAAAGTGCATGATCTTCTCTGAAGTAGACTCATGCATTTTATTATATTATTATTATTATTAAGGTACTTATATAGCGCCACCAAATTTACGCAGTGCTTTACATATACATTGTACATTCACAGTCCCTACCCTCAAGGAGCTTACAATCTAATGTCCCTAACTCACATTCATATACTAGGGCCAATTTAGACAGGATCCAATTAATCTACCAGCATGTCTTTGGAGTGTTTTCGGCCCCAAAGGTTTTAATGGGGGAATTTAAAAACACATGTTTACGTGTGTTTTTAAGATGCTGCTGTTTTTCTCTATGGGGTCAGAAATTTAGGATTCTGTTCCTGTATTACAAGACTCCCCCCCCCCCATACTGTACTGTCCACATGTACCCCCCATACTGTACTGTCCACATCTCCCCCATACTGTACTGTCCACATCTCCCCCCATACTGTACTGTCCACATCTCCCCCATACTGTACTGTCCACATCTCGCCCCATACTGTACTGTCCACATCTCCCCCCTACTGTACTGTCCACATCTCCCCCCCTACTGTACTGTCCACATCTCCCCCCATACTGTACTGTCCACATGTCCCCCCATACTGTACTGTCCACATCTCCCCCCTACTGTACTGTCCACATCTCCCCCCCTACTGTACTGTCCACATCTCCCCCCATACTGTACTGTCCACATCTCCCCCATACTGTACTGTCCACATCTCCCCCATACTGTACTGTCCACATCTCCCCCCATACTGTACTGTCCACATCTCCCTCATACTGTACTGTCCACATCTCGCCCATACTGTACTGTCCACATCTCCCTCATACTGTACTGTCCACATCTCCCCATACTGTACTGTCCACATCTCCCCCATACTGTACTGTCCAAATCTCCCCCATATTGTACTGTCCACATCTCCCCCCATACTGTACTGTCCACATCTCCCTCATACTGTACTGTCCACATCTCCCCCATACTGTACTGTCCACATCTCCCCCATACTGTACTGTCCACATCTCCCTCATACTGTACTGTCCACATCTCGCCCATACTGTACTGTCCACATCTCCTCCATACTGTACTGTCCACATCTCCCCCATACTGTACTGTCCACATCTCCTCACACCTCCCCCATACCTTATTATTCATGATTGTCTGCTCTGTCCGGAATAGACAGCAGGCAGACCCGTCCGTCCCTGAGAGTAGACGGCACAAGCAGGTGGGTGATGATGACGTCAGCGCGCCGCTACTAAGCTGCCGTCGGGTGGACCAAGATGGCCGCGGCTCTGGAGCTAGGCCAAAGCCGCAGCCTTTCCTATGGGTGAGACCGCAGATCGCCCTCGATCAAAATTATTTTGATCGATCAAAGAAATTAACGATTAATCGAACAATTAATCGTTAATTTCCGCAGCTCTAATATATATACATATATATATATATATATATATATATATATATATATATTATATATATATGTATGTAGATATATCAAATAAAAAAATTATAAATAAATAAATATAAATATATATATATCTATATATAAAGACACAGATTTAATGCCCTAGTGCCCTAGTTATAGATATAACGCTACATATTATAGAAAACAAGGTATTGTTATTCTCACACCACCAAGATACACACGGGATAATTGGCCCCTGTCTGAGAAAGTGCATTTGCGCACGCTCAATAAAGTTTTTTTAAAAGAATGATGTAATCCTTTTTTTTTTCTTAGTTTTTTTAAAAGAATGATGTAAACAGTGGGATGTGCATCTCACTGCCTCCTACTGCTTAGCAAAATGGACAGCAGCCCGCAGTGAGAAGGTAGTAAAAGTAGTGTGAACGGACCTGACTATAACAAAAACGTATATAGCTTCTCTAAAGCATTCCACAAAAATTTCTCTTAAAATCCTTCCTCAAAAATGTTTTTCTTTTGTCATGTGACCAATCCCAAGCTTTCTGTGCTGTACTTGGTCTGGGCTGTGGGTGTGTCGGAAGTAGAAGCGGCAGCCAGCGACTTTACAATGCCAAACTCAGCCCGCAATACACCGCCAGAGCCACTGTCAACCAACAGGTTCTATGACAACAGGTACAATGTGAGGATGCATGGCCATGCAGGCTGGCAATGCATATGCTGCATTAAAGGCAGTGGCTGGGCATTGTCACCTTACTTCATGAATATCAAATGGGTACACTGGACTGGCAGGATTGCCAGGTAAAATAGTTAGAACCCCTGTCAGGTTTTTTTTTATGCCTGTGTCTTTCTGGGGGGTTTTCCCTTCACTTCCTGCCCTGAAGACAAAACAGGAAATGAGTGGAAATCTCTGCAATGTGAGGGGAATTACCATCTTACAGAGTTTCCCTACACTTCTTGCTCTGGTGACCACTTGAAATATTTGGATTTCCCATCACATTGATTTTCTAAAACTGGAGCACCCAGAATCTGGTGCAGCTGAGTGAGGCAGCCAATCAGCTTCTAACTTCAGCTTGTTTATTTAAGCATTTGACAAAAAAACATGGAAGCTGATTGGTTTCTGTGCAGAACTGCAGCAAATGTACTTTCCAGTCTTATTAGGTCAACCCCACATATCAAGCTTTGACATGCGATTGTGCATGGGCAGCCACTACATGTGCATCCTCTTCTATGGGCTGCCTGCACACACCTCTGAGGCACGTCTGCCAGTGGCTATGCATGGAGGACATGCTTAATCACCCATCTGAATGAGAGATTACATTATACATACAGTACATTAAATTAAATACATAATTAAAATATATATATATTTTTTTTAAGAACAAAAATGTCATACTTACTTACTTGTGTAGTGGTTTTGCACAGAGCAGCCCGGATCCTCCGCTTCTGGGGTCCCCCACCAGCTCTCCTGTCTAATACTGCCTTCCAAGTGCCCCCCTAGCAAGCTGGGGTACTAGTACGGGCTCGCTCCCTCTCCCCGCTGCCTGCGTCCATAGACACAGGCAGTGCGGCTTAGCTCCACCCCCACTCCCTCATCATAGGATTTGATTGACAGCAGCCGGAGCCAATGGCTATCAATCTGCCCAGTGGGGAGGGTGAGAGACGCTGCTCTTGTGCACAGCGCTGGTTTGAGATGGGGCTCAGGTAAGTATAAAGGGTGGCTAGGGGGAATCCTGGACACAGAAGTTATGTGTACATTAATGCATAGAATGCATTAAGGTAAAAAAAAAAAAAAGAACTGCTGTAAGAGCTTGTTTAAATAGAAAAGTACGAAAATTCTCGTATGACAGAATAAGAATTCCGAAGTAATGTGATGTGTTGTAGTGGATTTGTATTGTATTTTCGGACAAACACTGTACTGATTAACCGCTTCCCGACCGGCGCACACACATATACATCGGCAGAATGGCACGGACAGGCATAAGGGCATACAGGTATGTCCCTTTGAATATGCCGACGTGCCATCGCGTGCGCGCCGGTCGGGACCTCCGTGAGTCTGGTCGGGGATACCCGAGATCGTCTCACGGGGAGGACGAACGGGGAGATGCGGAAGTAAACCGCATCTCCCCGTTCTGCCTAGTAACAAGTGATACTGATCTCTGCTCCCTGTGATTGGAGCAGAGATCAGTGACTGTCACACACAGCCACGCACCCCACAGTTAGCAACACGCCCCTAGGACACACTTAACCCCTACACTGCCACCCCCAGGTTAACCCCTTCACTGCCAGTGTCATTTACACAGGAATCAGTGCATTTGTATAGCACTGATTGCTGTATAAATGACAATGGTCCCAAAAATGTGTCAGAAATGTCCAATGTGTCCGCCATAATGTCACAGTCACAATAAAAATCTCTGATCGCCGCCATTACTAGTAAACTAAAAATTATTAATAAAAATGCTATAAAACTATCCCCTATTCTGTAAACACTATAACTTTTGCGCAAACCAATCAATAATCGCTTATTGCGATTTTTTTTACCAAAAATATGTAGAATGAAGAATACGTATCGGCCTAAACTAAGGAAAAAAAATGTTGTTGTATATATTTTTGGGGGATATTTATTATAGCAAAATTAAAAAATAATGCGTTTCTTTCAAAATTGTCGCTATTTTTTTGTTTATAGAGCAAAAAATAAAAACCGCAGGGGTGATCAAATACCATCAAAAGAAAGCTCTATTTGTGGGAAAAAAAGACGTCAATTTTGTCTGGGAGCCACGTCGCACGACCGCGCAATTGTCAGTTAAAGCGACACAGTGCCGAATCGCAAAAAGTGCTCTGGTCTTAAGCCAGCAAAATGGTCCGGTCTGAAAGTGGTTAAAGGATAATCGTGTGATCTGGTATTGTATGAGAAACATCTTGTGTTTGTCCCTTCGGAAACATTCATGCGAAAGGTGTGTACTTATGATCAGATTATCGTACGATCACTTTGAATGTGGTCTTTTTTTGTACGATTTTCTGATCGTGTGTACGGGCCTTAAAGGTGGCCATACAGTATGCAATCTGATTGTTTAATCTCTGTACAATCTCCTTTAGATTTGCCAAACGACACTATATAATAAGAGTACAAATCTACACTCAAACTACATAGCTGATAGTAGATCTAAAGGAGATTGTATAGTATATGTAAGGGGAGAGGGAGTATCAAAAAGGAAAGGGAGAGGGAGACAGAGAGAGAGACAGAGAGAGAGAGAGAGATGCACAGAGAGCAAGAGAGATAAGGAGAGAGAGAGAAAATGGTTCCTATAGATGCAAATTTGCATTTTTGTACACAGAATATAGTGGATGAAGATGACACAGGGATCAGTAGTCTGGATGTGTATTCCTCTCTCAGTATGTATAGGATGAGGATGACACAGGGATCAGGGGTCTGGATGTGTATTCCTCTCTCAGTATGTAAAGGATGACAATGACACAGGGATCAGTGGGCTGACTGTGTGTTCCTCTCTCAGTATGTATAGGATGAGGATGACACAGGGATCAGGGGTCTGGATGTGTATTCCTCTCTCAGTATGTAAAGGATGAAGATGACACAGGGATCAGTAGTCTGGCTGTGTGTTCCTCTCTCAGTATGTATAGGATGAGGATGACACAGGGATCAGTAGTCTGGCTGTGTGTTCCTCTCTCAGTATGTATAGGATGAGGATGACACAGGGATCAGGGGTCTGGATGTGTATTCCTCTCTCAGTATGTAGAGGATGAGGATGACACAGGGATCAGTGGGCTGACTGTGTGTTCCTCTCTCAGTATGTAGAGGATGAGGATGACACAGGGATCAGTGGGCTGACTGTGTGTTCCTCTCTCAGTATGTATAGGATGAGGATGACACAGGGATCAGGGGTCTGGATGTGTATTCCTCTCTCAGTATGTAAAGGATGAAGATGACACAGGGATCAGTGGGCTGACTGTGTGTTCCTCTCTCAGTATGTAAAGGATGAGGATGACACAGGGATCAGTAGTCTGGCTGTGTGTTCCTCTCTCATTATGTAAAGGATGAGGATGACACAGGGATCAGTAGTCTGGCTGTGTGTTCCTCTCTCAGTATGTATAGGATGAGGATGACACAGGGATCAGGGGTCTGGTTGTGTGTTCCTCTCTCATTATGTAAAGGATGAGGATGACACAGGGATCAGTGGTCTGACTGTGTGTTCCTCTCTCAGTATGTAAAGGATGAGGATGACACAGGGATCAGGGGTCTGGTTGTGTGTTCCTCTCTCAGTATGTAAAGGATGAGGATGACACAGGGATCAGTGGTCTGGCTGTGTGTTCCTCTCTCAGTATGTAAAGGATGAGGATGACACAGGGATCAGTGGGCTGGCTGTGTGTTCCTCTCTCAGTATGTAAAGGATGAGGATGACACAGGGATCAGTGGTCTGGCTGTGTGTTCCTCTCTCAGTATGTAAAGGATGACAATGACACAGGGATCAGGGGTCTGGCTGTGTGTTCCTCTCTCAGTATGTAAAGGATGAGGATGACACAGGGATCAGGGGTCTGGCTGTGTGTTCCTCTCTCAGTATGTAAAGGATGACAATGACACAGGGATCAGGGGTCTGGCTGTGTGTTCCTCTCTCAGTATGTAAAGGATGACAATGACACAGGGATCAGGGGTCTGGCTGTGTGTTCCTCTCTCAGTATGTAAAGGATGACAATGACACAGGGATCAGTGGGCTGGCTGTGTGTTCCTCTCTCAGTATGTAAAGGATGACGATGACACAGGGATCAGGGCTCTGGCTGTGTGTTCCTCTCTCAGTATGTAAAGGATGACGATGACACAGGGATCAGGGCTCTGGCTGTGTGTTCCTCTCTCAGTATGTAAAGGATGACGATGACACAGGGATCAGGGCTCTGGCTGTGTGTTCCTCTCTCAGTATGTAAAGGATGACTATGACACAGGGATCAGGGCTCTGGCTGTGTGTTCCTCTCTCAGTATGTAAAGGATGACAATGACACAGGGATCAGGGCTCTGGCTGTGTGTTCCTCTCTCATTATGTAAAGGATGACAATGACACAGGGATCAGGGCTCTGGCTGTGTGTTCCTCTCTCAGTATGTAGAGGATGACAATGACACAGGGATCAGGGCTCTGGCTGTGTGTTCCTCTCTCAGTATGTAAAGGATGAGGATGACACAGGGATCAGGGCTCTGGCTGTGTGTTCCTCTCTCAGTATGTAAAGGATGACAATGACACAGGGATCAGGGCTCTGGCTGTGTGTTCCTCTCTCAGTATGTAGAGGATGACAATGACACAGGGATCAGGGCTCTGGCTGTGTGTTCCTCTCTCAGTATGTAAAGGATGACAATGACACAGGGATCAGGGCTCTGGCTGTGTGTTCCTCTCTCAGTATGTAAAGGATGACAATGACACAGGGATCAGGGCTCTGGCTGTGTGTTCCTCTCTCAGTATGTAGAGGATGACAATGACACAGGGATCAGGGCTCTGGCTGTGTGTTCCTCTCTCAGTATGTAAAGGATGAGGATGACACAGGGATCAGGGCTCTGGCTGTGTGCTCTTTTATAAGTATGAAAAGCATGGGGATCCAACACCTCCTCTTTATACTTTTGTACCACCATTTTGTATGTTATTTAAATTTCAATAAACACCACTGAAACAGAAAAGCATGATGATGACCATGGTCTGTCTGTACAGGATAAGGATGACAGAAGGATCTGTGTGCCCCCTCTCAGTATACAGAGGTCAGGGATGAGGATGATGGAAGGACCAGTGGTCCCCCTTCCAGTATGTAGAGGATGATGATGACAGAAGGATCAGTTGCCTCCACTCTCTGTAGAGGATGATAATGACAAGGCTCAGTGGTCTCCACTCCCAGTCCGTAGAGGATGAAGTTGACAGGAGGATCTGTGATCAGTGGTCTCCGCTTCGAGTCTGTAGAGGATGACAGAAGGATCAGCGGTCTCCTCTCACTGTAGAGGATGATGATGACAGAAGGTCCTCTTTCCAATCTGTAAGGGATGATGATGACAGAAAGATCTCAGTCTGTAGAGGATGAGGATTATAGAAGGATCAGTGGAGTCGCCTCTCTATAGAGGACAAGGATAATGACAAAAAGATCAGTGGTGTTCCCTCCCAGTCTGTAGAGGATGAGGATGACAGAAGGATAAGTGGTCCCCCTTCCAGTCTTTAGAGGATGATGATGACAGAAGGATCAGTGGTCTCCCTGTGCAGTCTGTAGAGGATGAGGATGACAGAAGGATAAGTGGTCCCCCTTCCAGTCTTTAGAGGGTGATGATGACAGAAGGATCAGTGGTCTCCCTGTGCAGTCTGTAGAGGATGAGGATGACAAAAAGATCAGTGGTGTTCCCTCCCAGTCTGTAGAGGATGAGGATGACAGAAGGATAAGTGGTCTCCCTTCGCAGTCTGTAGAGAATGTGAATGACAGAAGGATCAGTAGGATGGAGATGACAGGATGTCCCCTCTCCAGTCTATAGAGGATGATGACTGGAGGTCTATAGAGGATGGTGATGACAGGAGGTCCCCCCTCTCTGTAGAGGATGATAATGACAGGAGGTCCCCCCTCCAGTCTATAGAGGATGATGATTTTTGGAGCCACCCCCCTCTCTGTAGAGGATGATGACAGGAGGTCTCCCCTCCAGTCTATAGAGGATGATTATGACAGGAGTCCCCCTCTCTGTAGAGGATGATGATGACAGGAGGTCCCCCCTCTCTGTAGAGGATGATGATGACAGAAGATCCTCCTCTTTATAGAGGATGATGATGAAAAGATGACAGGAGGCCCACCCCCCAGTCTATAGAGGATGGTGATGACAGGAGGTCTCCACTCTCTATAGAGGATGATGATGACAGGATATCCCCCTCTAGTCTGTAGAGGATGATGGTGACAGAAGGCCCCCCTCTCTATAGAGGATGGAGATGACAGGATGTCCCCCCTCTAGTCTGTAGAGGATGATGATGACAGAAGATACCCCTTCAGTTTATAGATGATAATGACAGGAGGTCCCCTCCCTCTCTATAAAGGATGATTATGACAGGAGGTCCCCATCCCTCTCTATAAAGGATGGAAATGACAGGAGGTCCCCCCCCCTCTCCATAGAGGATGGAGATGACAGAAGGTCCCCCCAGTCTATAGCGGATGAAGATGACAGAAGATCCCCCTCCAGTCTATAAAGGATGATGATGACAGGAGGTCCCCCTCCCTCTCTATAAAGGATGAAGATGACAGGATGTCCCCCTCTCCATAGAGGATGGAGATTACAGGAGGTACCCCCCAGTCTATAGATGATGATGATGATGACAGATGATCCCGCTCCAGTCTATAGAGGATGATGATGACAGGATGTCCCCCTCCCTCTCTATAAAGGATGGAGATGACAGGATGTCCCCCTCTCCATAGAGGATGGAGATGACAGGAGCCCCCCCCCCCCCCAGTACCCCCAGTACCCCCAGTCTAAAGAGGATGATGATGATGATGACAGATGATCCCACCCCAGTCTATAGAGGATGATGATCACAGGAGGTCCCCCTCCCTCTCTATAAAGGATGATGATGACAGGAGGTCCCCTCTCTATAAAGGATGATGGTGACAGGAGGTCCCCCTCCCTCTCTATAAAGGATGATGATGACAGGAGGTCCCCCTCTCTATAAAGGATGATGATGACAGGAGGTCCCCCTCCAGTCTATAGATGACGGAGATGACAGGAGGTCTCCCCTCTCTATAAAGGTTGGAGATGACAGGAGGTCCCCTTCCCTCTCTATGAAGGATGATGATGACAGGAGGTCCCCCCTCTCTATAGAGGATGAGGTCCCCCAGTCTATAGAGGATGATGATGATGACAGAAGATCCCTCTCCCGTCTATAGAGGATGATGATGACAGGAGGTCCCCCTCCCTCTCTATAAAGAATGTAGATGACAGGAGGTGCCCACTCTCTATAGAGGATGGAGATGACAAGAGGTGCCCCTCTCTATAAAGGATGGAGATGACAGGAGGTCCCCCTCTCTATAGAGGATGGAGATGACAAGAGGTGCCCCTCTCTATAAAGGATGGAGATGACAGGAGGTCCCCCTCTCTGTAGAGGATGGAGATGCAAGGAGGTGCCACTCTCTATAGAGGATGGAGATGACAGGAGGTCCCCCTCCCTCTCTATAGAGGATGGAGATGACAGGGGGCCCCCTCTCTATAAAGGATGGAGATGACAGGAGGTCCCCCCTCTCTATAGAGGATGGAGATGACAGGGGGTCCCTCTCTATAAAGGATGGAGATGACAGGAGGTCCCCCTTCTATAAAGGATGGAGATGACAGGAGGTGCCCCTCCCTCTCTATAAAGGAGGGAGATGACAGGAGGCCCCCTCTCTATAATGGATGATGATGACAGGAGGTGCCCCTCTCTATAAAGGATGGAGATGACAGGAGGTGCCCCTCCCTCTCTATAGAGGATGGAGATGACAGGGCCCCCTCTCTATAAAGGACGGAGGTGACAGGAGGTCCCCCCTCTCTATAAAGGATGGAGATGACAGGAGGTGCCCCTCTCTATAAAGGATGGAGATGACAGGAGGTCCCCCTCTCTATAAAGGATGGAGATGACAGCAGGTGCCCCCCTCTATAAAGGATGGAGATGACAGGAGGTCCCCCTCTCTATAAAGGATGATGATGACAGGAGGTGCCCCCTCTCTATAAAGGATAGAGATGACAGGAGGTGCCCCTCTCTATAAAGGATGGAGATGACAGGAGGTCCCCCTCTCTATAGAGGATAGAGATGACAGGAGGTGCCCCTCTCTATAGAGTATAGAGATGACAGGAGGTCCACCTCTCTATAGAGGATGGAGATAACAGGAGGTCCCCCTCTCTATAGAGGATGGAGATGACAGTCGGTCCCCCTCTCTATAGAGGATGATGATGACAGGAGGTCCCCCTCTCTATAGGGGATGGAGATGACAGGAGGTCCCCCCTCTCTATAGCGGATGATGATGACAGAAGGTCCCCCCTCTCTATAGAGGATGATGATGACAGGAGGTCCCCCCTCTCTATAGAGGATGGAGATGACAGGAGCCCCCCCTCTCTATAGAGGATGATGATGACAGGAGGTCCCCCCTCTCTATAGAGGATGATGATGTCAGGAGGTCCCCCCTCTCTATAGAGGATGGAGATGACAGGAGGTCCCCCCTCTCTATAGAGGATGATGATGATGACAGGAGGTCCCCCCTCTCTATAGAGGATGATGATGACAGGAGGTCCTCCCTCTCTATAGAGGATGATGATGTCAGGAGGTCCCCCTCTCTATAGAGGATGATGATGACAGGAGGTCCCCCCTCTCTATAGAGGATGATGATGACAGTCGGTCCCCCCTCTCTATAGAGGATGGAGATGACAGGAGGTCCCCCCTCTCTATAGAGGATGGAGATGACAGGAGCCCCCCCCTCTCTATAGGGGATGGAGATGACAGGAGGCCCCCCTCTCTATAGAGGATGGAGATGACAGGAGGTCCCCCCTCTCTATAGAGGATGGAGATAACAGGAGCCCCCCCCTCTCTATAGGGGATGGAGATGACAGGAGGCCCCCCTCTCTATAGAGGATGATGATAACAGGCGGTCCCCCTCTCTATAGAGGATGGAGATGACAGTCGGTCCCCCTCTCTATAGAGGATGATGATGACAGTCGGTCCCCCCTCTCTATAGAGGATGATGATGACAGGAGGTCCCCCCTCTCTATAGAGGATGATGATGACAGGCGGTCCCCTTCTCTATAGAGGATGATGATGACAGGAGGTCCCCCCTCTCTATAGAGGATGATGATAACAGGCGGTCCCCCTCTCTATAGAGGATGTAGATGACAGTCGGTCCCCCTCTCTATAGAGGATGATGATGACAGGAGGTCCCCCCTCTCTATAGAGGATGATGATGACAGGAGGTCCCCCCTCTCTATAGAGGATGATGATGACAGGAGGCCCCCCCTCTCTATAGAGGATGGAAATGACAGGAGGTCCCCCCTCTCTATAGAGGATGGAAATGACAGGAGGTCCCCTCTCTATAGAGGATGGAGATGACAGGAGGTCCCCCCTCTCTATAGAGGATGGAAATGACAGGAGGTCCCCCTCTCTATAGAGGATGGAGATGACAGGAGGCCCCCCTCTCTATAGAGGATGGAAATGACAGGAGGTCCCCCCTCTCTATAGAGGATGGAGATGACAGGAGGTCCCCCCCTCTCTATAGAGGATGGAAATGACAGGAGGTCCCCTCTCTATAGAGGATGGAGATGACAGGCGGTCCCCCCTCTCTATAGAGGATGGAGATGACAGGAGGTCCCCCCTCTCTATAGAGGATGGAAATGACAGGAGGTCCCCCCTCTCTATAGAGGATGGAAATGACAGGAGGTCCCCTCTCTATAGAGGATGGAGATGACAGGAGGTCCCCCCTCTCTATAGAGGATGGAAATGACAGGAGGTCCCCCCTCTCTATAGAGGATGGAGATGACAGGAGGTCCCCCCTCTCTATAGAGGATGGATATGACAGGAGCCCCCCCTCTCTATAGAGGATGGAGAAGACAGGAGGTCCCCTGTGCTCCCGGTGTGTCTGTGTACTGGAGGACTGTCCAGGTTGCTGTAGCCCCGCCCCCGCTCGGTGTGACAACAACAAGGAGCCGTGCTCGGATCAGACAGGCAGCACTTTCAGGCGGATTTCTCGCTGTCATTCGCTGTCGATGTTTGATCAATGTGCTGCCAGGGAGAGCCGAGCGATCCTCCTCCTCCTCCTCCCGCTCTCCATCTCCTAACTTTGTAGTAGACTTGGGAAGACACAGCGTCAGCCCCTCCGAGGGATCACACAGCCCGAGAGCTGCGGCGGCATCGCGGGGACCAATCAGCGCTGTGCCCGGTGTCCCTCTGATGGTAGAGCCGTGCCCCGTGTACCCCGGTGTGCCCCGTGCCCGGTGCCCCGTGCAGGAAGTTTGTTGTGTAGTGAGTGCCGGTGTATCGGAGTGTATTGGGAGGTCCTCCTATGTGACCATGGCCGTGCCGGCTGCTTTGATCCCACCGACTCAGCTGGTGATCGCTACGTCCACACCGTCCTCATCCACCAGCTCGTCTTCTTCTTCTCCCACCCCATCGATCACCCCTTCTTCCTCCGGTCCAAGCCTCTACAGACCGGAGCCCATTGCGGCCACCACCGTCACCTCCAGCCTCAGCAGCCCCCCTCTCACCAACATCTCCAGCACTAGCAGCAACCCAGCCGCCGGGGCTGGAGGGAACAACTGCAACAGCAACAGCCCCAGCTTGGCCAACACCACCAACAACAGCAACATCAGCCACCACCACAACCCTCTACCCAACACCCCCAGCACCTCCACCAGCACCACCAGCACATGTACCAGCAGCAGCAGCAGTGCCCCCAACCCCAACCTGCCTGGCAAGCCTGTCTACTCCACTCCATCCCCAGTGGAGAACATCCCTCAGAACAATGAGTGCAGGATGGTGGACCTGAGAGGGGCCAAGGTGGCCTCCTTCACCGTGGACGGTTGCGAACTCATCTGCTTGCCCCAAGCCTTTGACCTCTTCTTGAAGCATTTGGTCGGTGGGCTGCACACCGTTTACACCAAGCTCAAGAGGCTGGAGATCACGCCGGTGGTGTGCAACGTGGAGCAGGTGCGGATCTTGAGAGGATTGGGGGCCATCCAGCCAGGGGTCAACCGGTGCAAACTCATTTCCAGGAAGGATTTTGAAACCCTGTACAACGACTGTACCAACGCCAGGTGAGTCCGCTTTGATCTGTCTAGAACTGGGTTTCTCAACCAGGAAGCTTGGGGGTTCCTCCAGAGTTTTCTAGGGGTTCCTCCAGAGTTTTCTAGGGGTTCCTTGAGCAATGAGCAATTTTTGCCCCTTTAGATAAGTTCCTAATTATAACATTGATCTTTTTAACTATCTGCAATGAAGTAATTTTTTCCCAATGTCCACAGGTGTAAGGAGCATTCTTCCTACTGACCATCACACTAATGTATCATGAGTTGTAGATATATATTCACTTTAAGTAAGGGTTCCTTAAGACCAGAAAGTTTAGATATAATAATTTTTTAATAGACTGGAAAGTTATTTCAAGGTGTCTTAAAAGGCTGCAAAAGCCTGGTCTAGATCTCCATCCACCAAGCCAACCTTGGCAAGACACTACGACCCAGAGTAAACCACTGGTATGTTTATCCAATATCTTCGTGTTTGTAAATATAGACTGTGTGTACAAATACACAAAGGTATTCAAAGTATATGTGTTGTGAGTATTATGTGTTGTTTTGCACAATTTGTTCTAGGTGGGAATGGAAGAGTTGATCTTACAACTTTAGGTGATGCCTCTAGTCCTCAATTTCCAACTCAACCCCCCCACCCCTTGAACTCGCCTAAGAGCCTTCAATTAACTCTTCTCTACATCTTTGTTCAGAGGAAACACTTGTACTAACGGTTCACAGACATTCAGCAGGTGGTACGGCTTACATGTTTTGAATTCTTGCAGCAATGGCTAGTTCCTCAAATAGATACATACCGTTATTATAAAGGAGATTGTCGTGGGCCAGCAAAGAAAGAGTCATTGAAGTAGACGGAGTTGAGTTTTACAAGAGTTTCCTGAAACAGTTTACTCCAGCCTTGGGGGGGGACTCTTAAGTAGTGGATTTTAATGTTCTAATGTTCCTCAAATAGATACATACCGTTATTATAAATGAGATTGTCGTGGGCCAGCAAAGAAAGAGTCATTGAAGTAGACGGAGTTGAGTTTTACAAGAGTTTCCTGAACACAGTCTACTCCAGCCTTGGGGGGGGGGGACTCTTAAGTAGTGGATTTTAATGTTCTAATGCTCCAGAAAGAGTAAAAACATTTCCCTTCTCAGATTATGTTTTTTTTACTGACACCATAAGATATTGCTACTTTGTGAAGTTAACCATCCTTAGATCCTCCAGGATGGTTGTGTTAGCTTCCATGGAAAATATTCATTAATAAAGAAAAGCCACACCAGCTTTTATGATCGTAAGTCTGCTTAGCACGTGGTAAAAACTACCGTTTGTTCCCCTCTGGAAGCATTTCTGAAACTTTAATGCTGAGGAACAAGGAAAAGGCATTAAGGCAAATTGTTAAAGGGGGGCCTGGGAATTGTGAGAGGTGTCTAGAGGGAAGCTTATTAAAATTCAGTGCTAAAAGTCATCTTGAAACATTAGACAGGGAACCAGAAGATTATTCCTGTAAACAAACAAAATAAAGTATACTCCAGGGGGGCAAAAGGGGGATTTAGTAGTGGAGTTTAATTTGTGGCATGTGGTAACTAGAGTTTAGGGTAGGTGCGATTATTGGTCGTGGGATCAACATGTGACAGCTAGAGGAATTCACTGGGGATTTACATGTTTAGATATGAAGAAAAGAGCAAGTGACCTACTGGGACACTAGAGAGCTGGCTTTTCTCATGGGGACAGCTTTCACTAGCAAGCTCGGTGCTGGGTAGGAACCATAAATTCACTGACCCTTTGAAGGTTTTATTATCCAGCCAGATTACAGTACACATGAAGTTTAAGTGTATAGAAGGGTCAATCAAGCTCTCTAACAAGCAGATGGGCATATCGACAGGAGCGGAGTGGGCAAATCTAAGATTTAAAAAAAAAAATCATGTTATTTAACCTTGTAAACATTTTCTGCTATTACAGATTAAGTGCAAGGACAGTCCAGTTCATTACGTTGAAAGAAGACACTAGTCAGCACAAACTTTTTACAATAGACATTAATTATTTAAGTCTTGGTTTAAAAATTCATTTATTTAAATAGAGTCTGTTTAAAAAAAAAAAAGAAAAACATTTTTTTTAACATAAATTTTTAGTTTATTAGGTAAAAATAGTTAAAATTTTTTGGCCTATTTTCATTCTGTATAGATTAAGTAAAAATAGGTTAAAATATGTATATCTGTATTGTTACTTAATAACCATCTTTTGATTTAAAAAATAAAATAAAAATAGGTAAAAAAATGTTGGCCTATTTTCATTCTGTGTAGATGTGTTGTTAAGTAGATCTATATCCTATACATCCATTAATTACTTTTTTAATATGTAAATAAAAAAAAATAGCAAGGATTTAAAAAACAAAAAAAAAGCAAGGATAAAAGATCAGTGCTTGTCATTTTATTCATCAGATAAAATCAAGGCGTGTTTATTTTAGTTTATTAAGTAAAAATAGGCTAAAATATGGATATCTGTATTGTTACTTAATAAACATCTTTTGATTTAAAAAATAAAAAAAAATAGGTAAAAAAATGTTGGCCTTTTTTCATTCTGTAGAGATGTGTTAAGTAGATCTATATCCTATACATCCATTAATTAGTTTTTTAATATGTAAATAAAAAAAATAGCAAGGATTTGAAAAAAATATATATATTTTTAATTTATTAAGTAAAAATAGGTTAAAATATGTATATCTGTATTGTTACTTAATAAACATCTTTTGATTAAAAAAATAAAATAAAAATAGGTAAGAAAATGTTGGCCTATTTTCATTCTGTATAGATGTGTAGTTAAGTAGATATATATCCTATAAATCAATTAATTACTTTTTTTAATATGTAAATAAAAAAAATAACAAGGATTTAAAAAATATATATTTTTTTAATTTATTAATTAAAAATAGGTTAAAATATGTATATCTGTATTGTTACTTAATAAACATATTTTTGATTAAAAAAAATAAAATAAAAATAGGTAAGAAAATGTTGGCCTTTTTTCATTCTGTATAGATGTGTTAAGTAGATCTATATCCTATACATCCATTAATTACTTTTTTAATATGTAAATAAAAAAAAATAACAAGGATTTCAAAAAATATATATATATTTTTAGTTTATTAATTAAAAATAGGTTAAAATGTGTATATCTGTATTGTTACTTAATAAACATCTTTTGATGAAAAAAATAAAATAAAAATAGGTAAGAAAATGTTGGCCTTTTTTCATTCTGTATAGATGTGTTGTTAAGTAGATCTATATAATAAACATCCATTAATTACTTTTTTTAATATGTAAATAAAAAAAATAGCAAGGATTTTAAAAAGAATAGCAAGGATAAAAGATCAGTGCTTGTCATTTTATTCATCAGATAAAATCAAGGCGTTTTTTTTTTTTTTCCAGTGCAAAACAAATGTTATTCAGATCCAAAATATTGATCCATGATCCATTAATAATATATTTGCATTTTTTTTTACTGCAGTGAGAAAGCACACAGGGCTGAATATGTTGAACTGATAAGTTATGTAAAAAAAAAAAAAGTTACATAAAAAGCAATAGTACATTTCGGTTTAATCATTTATTATGTTTTAATTAGCACACTAGTGTGCTGTACAGTACAATTTCACACAGGGCACCAAATATACACATTCCCAAACCTAATGTTCCATTTTGGAATGCTTTTGTTCCTGCATGTTCCATTTGCAGTTAATTAGTTGATGTGTTTATCACTGCTTACTTGTGGTTCTGACCTTTGACCCTGCCTCATTTATTTATTATTTTGTTGTACATGCAGAATGTGGGTGAAAATAGCATGCTTAGCAATGCATGTCCACAGATGTAAACTGTGAAACCACCAAAAGAAGTTAGATAACATTTAAGAGCTAACTTTAGGAGTAATTGAAGCATTCCTAGGTTTTGAAAATTTGTTTAAAAAAGATGTGCTTTTGCAGGAAATAATGCTTTGCCTTAATATAGTTATAAGCTGTTTCACAACAATTATATTTTCCTAAGTGAAATTGCTATTTCAAGACTGACTTATCCACTTTAATGGTGTTGTCATCCGTTTATAAGCAATAATTAATGATTTAGCGCATAGCTAATGTTGGAGGAACTTTTTTTTTTTAAGTAGTATTGGGCAATAACTCATTTGCTGTTCATTTGTTGTTCCAGGAATGTATTGTCTAATGAAGAAAAACGTAAACATTCATTGGCAAGATTTATTTTCTACCTCCTTTTTGAGTTGTCTTTTTTTTTTTTGTGTAGTTTTGGAGTAGAGATATACAATGTGAGTGATATAGATGCAGGTGACAGTTTTATTAGGTCATTGTAATGGGAGTTTTAGATGTTCATAGCTGCTTTACACCATTCTCTTTTGTGTTCTTCCAGCTAATTACGTAGCTAGAAGAAAAGCAGAAAGATAATAAGAATTATATACAGATTAAAAAAAAAAAAAAAATATATATATATATATATATATACATATATATATATATATATATATATATATAAGGTATATATATATATATATATATATATATATATATATATATATTATATATATTTATTTATTTATTTATTTATAAGGTGTATATATATATATATATATATATATATATATACCTTATTTGGTGATCAGTATACTGACTTAATTATCAATTATACTGATTCAATTATCTAAAGCTACTTTTACAGGTTTGGAAATTAATTTTTATTTTTAATTTCATCTTTATTGATCCATTTCTAAGTTTTATTATTCAAATTTAGTAAAGAAATGTACTTTCTGACTGTGTGCACAGGTATCACCAATAAGTTTTACACCACTTTTTGTGCAACTTGTAGTAGGAACTGGATCAGTGTTAAGTTTCACCTTTGCAGTGTGCGCCCTACTAAAATAAGTGAGTTTTTCAGATCCTATTGGATGAAGCTTTTGGGGGTGACTCCATACCCAAATGGTCCACGTTTTATAAAAGCACACATCATTTCTGTGCCTAGATGTTGCCACTACTTAGAGGAATCATTTGCAAACTACACAACAAGCTGCAATACTATGCATTTTGCTAGTTTATATTGTTCACTTATATAGTTAAATTAAAATATTATTTACATCGCCATCTATATAATGTAATAGTCCACAGGCATTTGACTAGGTAATGTAATAAAAAAAAAAAAATTCTCACAATAATTTAAAAGTCACATTTACAATTCAACCAAACTAATATATATATATATATATATATATATACTCAGCAAGTATCAACACAGCGCAGGATATTATTTGCCAGTATAAAAGTATCAGGATGTATCTGCAGAAACAGGGATATTTAGTTGAAACATTAAATGTATAACCTTATATAATGGATAGTGGAGTGTACGGAACAGACTGGTGTCTATTATATAATCTTACCAAATAATTGTCAAGTTCACTGAAGGGGTTATGTGAAGTACAAGATGCATTTTATTAAAGCTAGAAGTCCCATTTTGTTGATCTATCATCTTTGGAAAAGTATATCTTTGGAAAATCCATATCACCTGTCATAATCAGAATTTACTATCTATAGATTACCTTTCCAAAGGCCCTCAAAGCAATTTACACTTATAGCTATTCTGTTACTACTCAATTACAGTTGGATAGCCGGAGGCACAATTAAATGCAGCTTGCCCAAGGTCAAACAAGGAGTCACTTGCACTGTCATAGAAAAACACACATGTTTTTTTTTTTTTTGCCTGTTTTAAACCCCTTATCTCTAAAAAATAAAATAAATGTAAAAAAAAAGTAAGTCGGCTAGTAAACTTAGTACATACAAAAAATAGGTATTATTTCACATTTCAGTTGATAAAATTTAGTTTTGAAAATAAATATATTAATGCAGCAATGAAGGCAATTTTGTATAAATATATATTTCACATTATAATATCCTTGACATTTATAGAAGAAATTAATCTTGACTAAGATCAGCAAATAAGATGCAATAATAGTACAGAAATCCCTAAGACGTGGATTGACTGATATTCGGAAACTGAATTGAAAACGCTGCTGAAAGGTGTTCAAATCAATATCTGTTGATCTATAAACATGGCTTCAGTATGTAACAGTATTTTAATACAAAGTACAGTTATGTTTGTATTGCAATGTACATCAAGCTCAAATAAATACTGAAACTTCGATACATATCTGTTTAAAATTTTTTTCTTAGCATATGAATATATTAAAAAATAAAAAATAAATGTAAAATATATATATATATATATATATATATATATATATATATATATATATATATATATAAATAGTGTATATATATATATATATATATATATATATATACACACACACATATCTATCTATCTATAGATATCTATATCGATATCGATATCAATATAGATATCGATATAGATATCTATATTCGAAAATTATGATTTTAAATATGTTTACACAGATTGAATCAAATGAAGTGTTTTGATGGCTTTTAGTGTACTGGAACTGCTTTTAGTGTACTTGAAAGAAATATAGGCATTTTTTTATTTTTTGTTTTTTGTATTGTATTTCCTCAAATGCAATTAGATGATGCAAAATACCATGCCATGGATTATTCTATTATTTAGGGTGCCCTTCCTTAAATATGTAGTAGAGCTTTTTCTACCCAATTACTTCTATAGACACCAGCATGGAATTATCTTTGGCAGTGCATGTTGGCTTGATACAGGTAATAGAGCAGAACATAAGTCAAGTAGCACTTTGACATTAAAACATAATGTTAGCATGCGTCAAAGATCTGTCTGAGATTTTGTTGAACGTTTTTAAAGCAAGGCTTGTTGAGATACATCATGATGCTGGTTCTTGGACATCCCCAAGACATGCAGTCAGCACCCAAAAATTTACACATAACTGCATACTAGATGCAGCAGATTAGGTAACACAAGCTGCTATTGAAAGTACTATGCGGTGTGTTAAACTTATTTGTGAGGTGTAAGCAAGTTAATGCAGTTCACCAAAGAGCATCAACACTGGAATGGTAAAACTGCAATCAATGTATCACAATTTCTACAATAAATATTACTGATTACTGGTTTTGCAAACACAACTTCAGCTTGTCTTCAGTGATCTTCACTTAGAGAACCAAAAACGTTGTCTGTTCTTATGTCCTAGTGTGGGTTTAAAGTATCCCTCTACATTTTTTTCAGTTTATTACACACCACTTAACCTGTTTTCTTGTAGTGTTCAGTTACGTAAATTATAGTTATACTCATGGTAGCATGCTATGCATTTACAGATTGCATGCATCAGATTGGGCATTAGCCATGAAAGCCTATAATGCAAAGTGGTGGTATGTAGCATTAGATAATAGGACAATTGTCCATCTCACTAGCTTTTCAAGTGCTTGTAGCTCTGAACTTTTAACCAGCAGTGGTTGTGCCATGTTTAAAGCAGCAAAGGGACCCCAGGGACAGAAACTTGACCTGCTTTTATGAAACCGTAGAATTACATTTATTCAAGTTATCCCATGGGAAAAGAGTCAGCAGATTCCAGCCCAATCCCCATTATTGAAGTCAGACAGGTCATCTTTAAATTCTTTTACACACATTTGATTAAATGTTTCAGGTTATCCTGATATCATTTCTTTTAAAAATGATAAATTAAATGCATGCCTATACACATACACATACACACACACACACACACACACACACACACACACATCCAAGGGCAGTGCATGTATATTTCCTCCAGACAGGGAAGTAATATACAAATAAAATAAGGTTATTTATCAATCATTAAAAACTCAGCAAGAAAAAGTTAAACATTAAAACATTGCAGGCTGTGTATTGCATGAAGTCGTTTTAAAGGATATTTTTTTATTGCACATTAATATAATATGCTAAATTGTTCTTACAATTTTAAAGTAGGTTGTGCCAAAAAAAAAAAAAAAAAAATTTAGTAACACTCAAAGGCTTTCAATTTATTTTTCAGTTTTTAAAAATATTTATTTAAAAAAAAAAAGTCTATGTACAATCATATTTCTAAAAATATGATAGGTAAAACACCCTTATTTATTCCACTTGCCTATTTTAAATAGTATAATTAATTAAACAGCATGATTAAAATTCCTTATACACACAACAACTTAAAGATCGTATTTCATTTGCAATATGAACATACTGACAAGATGATTTTATTGTGCGTTTTGTAAAACCCTTATTTTATTCCCTCCACATTTAAATTAAATAAAATATTAACTTCGATCAAGTGCTGAATCCCATTTGCTTACATCAAGTAAAACATGGCATTAAAATTAAAAGCAATGTTGAAGTTTGCAGATGGAGATATGTTTGTTATGTATACTACACTGCTTCAAGTCATTGGCATTCCGTTACTTTTTTTTTTTTTTTTTTTTTTGATGTGTGTAGGTGAGGGAGGGGTAAACACAGTGGAATATGGTGAATGGGCTGATTGAAAAGGCATAAAGGAGTCTGGCCTAGTATAGAAAGGTCTTTGGTGGGTGCATGACAAGGATGCTGTTTGTTTTTCATACAAGTTGTTTGTGATTTGAGGGACCCCAGGGAAATCTCTTGATCATTTTCACATCTGTTCCTGTCAAAGTGGGTGCTAAGATACCGGTCACCCAGCAACCAAGACCAAGTGGGAATAGGCCTGATAATAACTTCAAAAAGAAATGACAGATGTTAGATTATGATGAAAGACAAAATGCATGAAAAATGAGCTCCTTATATTCAAAAATTTGTTCAAGTACCTTCATGCAAATTAAATGAATACTGGAAATTTGCATGTAGTAATTTATATGTTTGTTCACTCAGAGGGAAAAAAAAAAAAAAAGAGAAAGCGATAGATACATTTGAAATCACAGATTTTTTTCTGCAGTAATTAACATACAAGGCAGTCACTCTTTCTAAAATGGGATTAACCACCTGGGTTCTCGACTGTCAAACTAAATCCATAAACATATTTCTTTTTAACAAACACCACTACCCTGCGAAAATGATATCAGTGAAGTCTCTTTTTCTAATGTCTTACAGGACTGTAAATGCGAATTAGGATTGCGCCACGGAAATGTATTTTAGGTTTTAAGGAACAGCTAGACTACAAGTACTCTTGGTTAAATATAATATTCATTAATAAAACATCAGCTCAAATAGATTTAGCACAATTGCTGCGTTCTTAAGTGACTGGTCAAGCAAAGTTTTCCTTTGGTCTAATGTATCATCGTATTACATGGGCAACATACGTGGTCGAAAAAAAAAAAAAAACGGTATTAATAATTGATACATCTTAAAAATGATTCTTCTCCTGCTAACAACATAATTATTGGGATGTTCACTCAACAATCAGTGTTTAGGAGGCAAAATGGAAATGTTCGTTTGGAGAAAGGACTTTGAGCCTTCGTTTAGCAGTGTCTAATGTGGTCACGTAGAGAAATTGATTTTCCTCAGAAATTAATTAATTTTTCATATCGCCTTAAGCTGCAGTTAAAAAGAGTGCATACTAGCCTGTTTTTTTCCAGAAATATTGCCTAATCATATTAATACCATTGCCCTAAGGATGAAAAGATAATTGTACAAATGCATTTGGAAATATGTATCACTGAGTATTTATGATTAAATTATGCAAATAACCCAGTTCTCATCCTTTCCAGACACAGATTGTCTAATTAGGATTGATATGCTGAATAGATGTTCCAGAATTTGAATACAAGCATGTCCAAAGAGCAGAAAATTGGAAATGACAAGGCTGAAATGCTAAGAAAAGTGCTTTTTTTTCACTTTTCAATAAATGCTGTTGTGTTCACTATATGAAATATGCGCAGTCCTGCTTCCTCGCATCCATTAAACATCACATTTGTTTGTAGATTGCATTACACGTAATATTTACAAAGCATTTTTTTTTTCGCGTGCTTACTGTATCAATCCTATTACTGCATCTAGTTAAGAATTTTATTAACTGATAATAGATATCTTATATCTTATCTATCTATAATAGATAAATTAATACTTATCCTTTAGCAAATGGAGCAAGATGTCACATTTTTATAAGCTTTTGGGTTTTTGAAAACTTTACGGTCTGCAGTTTTTAATTCACGTAGCTGTTTAGCACCATAACTTGATGCATTATTGGGTAGCAGGCATGGAACTTTGAGTGAAAAATGTTAACATTACACAGTAGCTGTTACTATTCCAGCCATTGTTAGCAGGGGGATAGTCAGTCTCTATGAACTTTGCTGGCTTCTGCTTCCCATCTGCAAGATGATGGATTGCTATGTTTAATACATTTCTGCTTTTGTCTGACTGTCATAGCACAAACAGACAGCACTATCAGCGACAACAATTGTCACTGCGGACAACTGTTCATATTAAAATGCCTTTGGAAAAAAAAAGAGCTTTTTGCACATCAAATATTCTTTTGTAACTGATAAACGTATAGCTTCATTTTTTGGGTTGTCACCCTCTGATTACAAAAAGATAGGAAGGTTTAGAAAATTGAAAGAGTCTTTACGACTTCTTCCGCATAAAATTATTGAATTGTTTTGAATTCAGTGTTTGGATGAAAATATCTAATATATGTTAAATATATATAGTTACATAGCTAGTTTGGCTTAAAAAAGAGACAAGTCCATCTAGTTCAACCAATAAAATGTTTGTTTTATATTGTTAATGTAGATAAAGCATTGCACGTTAAAGCAGTAAAAGGCAAGGCAAGGTTCACTGCTTGGGCCCCCTCTTCCTTTACGATTTACCTTCTATTAGTAAGTGTCCAATCCGGCCGTGTGTAGTATGGTCCGGCGGACCAAAAAGGACGCATGCTCAGTAGCAAGTAATTTTCTAGTATTTTTCGTGAATGAGTCCCGTCCACGTGCAGTACGTCATCGTGCTAAACAACGTGTATGTGCACTTTTTGCGTTCTGTGGTCAAGTCCGTTCGCTTTTTAGTCCAGCGGACCCAGCTGGAAAGTCCAGCGGATTGTCCGCTGGACTTAGGTCCGCCGGGAAAAGTCCCTTCGTGTGTACGCGGCATTAGACTGACTTTTTTCCACCCAGCTCCTTCAGTTTCTCAGTTGACTTTGTACAGCAATGTGTTGTCATCAGTGGTGTATGACCAGGCTTATGTTACCCCCGTTTTCCCATGTGGCGCCTATGTGAGGATGACGTCAGATTCCTTCCGGCTAGATCCTGGAGATACAGAGCAGATGAAAGTTGGCATGAAGCCACTCTTGAAATGGATTGGAGTGTCTTTTTGTGAGATTTTACCTGTTCTGCATTCCCCAGGAACCTACACGGAAGGATGGTGACATTGCGCCCAGCAGGGCTAAGGTAAATATACTGATTTTTTACAGCTGCCTTTTACACCTGCTAACAGTAGGTGATGTTTGAAGAGAGAGGAGGCCCAGGGTATTTGAATGTACCTTGTATTTTACAGCAAGGTCCACTTTAAGAATGTTTATGCACTATAAATGTATAATAAAAAGTAGACACATTAGAAATGCCTGCACCCACACAGAATAATAATAACACCCAGTGCTTCTTTGTGTCTTGCTCTCAACATTTCTCCTAAATTGCACAACTTTAGCAATTTGTGCAAAACATCATTTGCGCTTTTATATCAGTTGACTTCTGTGTTAATTACAACACCATTAGTACAAAGCAAACACTATAAAGAAAAAGGGCTGTACAGTGAAAATAATTACTTTTAAAGGCATTATGTATTTATTTTTGTTAGCAGCAATTTCTACAAAGCAAATATTTTGATATGGCTGGCAACGGCTAATTAAATTCACCGTGCAAAGCAACACAAAGTTCCCTTAATGATTTTAATAAAGGACATTGAAGATAGGTATGCATTCCCTATATGGGCTTTATCCACTTAAAAAAAAGCCAGTCGTCAGTAAAAAATACTCTCCAATAACTCAAATAAGATGGGAGGGGGCTTTATTCTGAGAAGCGATTGGAGGGTTAGAATGAATTCTCCTGAAAATGGAGCGCTTTATTGTGCTGTGTATGTGCTAAGTGGACTTAATCACGTTGAACAAATGGCAACGTACCCGATAGCAGGTCTAATAATCAACACGTGACACTGTTGTGTTGCGGTTCTCGGTTACATTTCTGCTGGATAGTTCTCATTTTGGTGATGACCTCACAAATAAGCCATCATTGGATGAGTCATTTCTCTGCTCAGGCTATTCTCTGGGGCTATCCTATAATAACACAGACTGAAACAGCTTTTTATGGAGCACAGCTTACACTATTTGTTGCTGCTATCATCTAAAATATAGATTGTTCCAATCTGTTAGAACTTGGACGGCTGTGGTTAATTTTTACGTCACAATAATACAGATGTTAGGTTATTCCACAAGGAATTAGCACTGTGCTTTTTCACTCACAACTGTAGGCAGCTGAAGTTAAACCAACCTTGGCTATGTTCAGTAGCCCTTCCTAAACTAGGCACTGGAGAATTGATGGTGTCAGCATTTTCTGCTCTCATGTAATGTGCTGTTGATGTTACAAGGCTTTTTGTGTCTCCTGCCCTTCTCAAGCCATATCATGGATATGCTGAGTTATCAAAATCTCCCTGCCTACTCCTTCTGAAAGTGTTAGCTTCTGGGCTGGACTTAGTGTGGGCTACAGAAGTTATGCCTTGACTGTAGCACCTTCTCATGGTGTAATAATCTGACCACTACAGACCTCTTAGAAAGCCGGAGACGTATCATCTTCAAACATCTTGGCCAAATTGCAACTCAGAGCACCAACCTATTTGCTATTCATATTACAGGCATACCCCACTTTTAAGTACACAATGGGGTTTATCTACTAAAGCTGGAAAGTGAAAAATCAGGCTCACTTCTGCATAGAAACCAATGAGCTTCTAACCCCAGCTTGTTCAATTAAGCTTTGGTAATAAAACCTGGAAGCTCATTGGTTTCTATGCAGAAGGGAGTCTGATTTTGCACTTTCCAGCTTTAGTAAATAAACCCCATTGTGTACTTAAAAGTGGGGTATGCCTGTATATAGGCCTTCTGAAGCATTGTGCAGAACCAAATCTATCTTGCTATATACTTCACAGAATCTTATGGGTTTATAGGCTAACACATATAGTTTGGAACACTACTTTCCACTGCCTGTAAATATACACTGGCATTGAATATGTGTATAGACACACTGTGGAGATATAAACAATGGCAACCACCTCAATGTATAAGTACCTTTAAAGAGGAAGTAAACCCTAATGGGTTTACTTCCTCTTTGTTTCCCTGTAAAGGTAAAGCATAATGGACTACTATGCATCGCATAGTAGTCCATTATGTGTCACTTACCTGACACAGGAGCCAGCAAAGTCACCGATGTCCCCTTGTGTACGGAGCCTCCATCTTCTTGGTGGGTCTCGTGCCTCCGGCACTGTCATTCGACGGCGCTGCGATGACGTCACTCAGTGACGGTGCCGCAATGACATGTGCACAGGAGCCGCCATTCGCGGCATATCGCAGTTGAGAGTGGCACACTCAGTGCGCCTGTGTGCCACTGTCTACGGCGCATGCGCCGTAGACAGCGGTGCCTGTCTTTTGGCAAATATCTCCTAAACAGTGTAGGTTTAGGAGATATTTCTTGGACCTACAGGTAAGCCTTGATCTAGGCTTACCTGTAGGTCAAGTGGTTTGTAAGGGTTTACAACCACTTTAAGAGCAAGGTGCAAATGGAAGAGCGTTGCACACAGCAAACAAAATGAGGTTGATTTACTAAAACCGGAGAGTGTAAAATCTGGTGCAGCTCTGCATAGAAACGTATTAGCTTCTAACTTCAGCTTGTTCAATTAAGCTATGACAAAAAAACAAAAAGAAGCCAGTTGGTTTCTATGCAGAGCTGCACCAGATTTAGTACTCTCCAGTTTTAGTAAATCAACTCTAATGTATTTCCCAGCACACTTGCAAGCTAACTAGCAAAACAAAAAAAAAAAAAGTTAAGTTGCACTGGGGTTGATTTACTAAAGTTGAAGAGTGCAAAATCTGGTGTAGCTCTGCATAGAAACCAATCAGCTACCAGTTGTTTTTGTCAAAGCTTAATTGAACAAGCTGAAGTTAGAAGCTGATTGGCTACCATGCACAGCTGCACCAGATTTTTTACTCTCCAACTTTAGTAAATCAACCCCAGTGTCTACTAATTTGCGCAAAAAAAAAACAGGTTTTTTAGTTGCACAACAGTTGCAGATATATGTGGGAGCAGGACTGCCTTGTCATGGCCCTGCTGTATACAGGGGGTCCCCGACGTACGAACGCCCGACCTACGAAACATCCCCTACTTACGAACGGGACGCTGCGGGGACCCTCCGCCATTTTCCGCCGTCCTCCGGCCGTTCTGCACATGCGCGGCCATACGGAGCCTCGGAAAATGCCGGCAAACTTCGGAAATGTCCATAATTTGCCACGCATGCGCAGAACGGCATTAGACGGAACATCGGAAATGTCCGGAAATGTCCGTAATTGTCCGTAATTGTCGGTCTGCGCATGTGCGGCCGACTTACGAACAATTCCGACTTAAGAACAGGCGGGCAGTCCCTAACGAGTTTGTAACTCGGGGACCCCCTGTAGAGTGTTCCTAACTATAGTCTATAAGAGTCTCCATGTTGGAGCATATATAACAATTAATTAAGGTAAAATTAGAGGTGCATTTTTTTTAGTTTTGGATAGAGTGGAGATTAGAACACCTGTCAGATTTTTATTGCTTTCCGAGCCCCCATTTCACCCCTCTATTGTCCTGTTTACCATTATCACTGAGAGTGAAAGTAAAAGAAAATCCCTAATTTTGGGTTGTCCCTAGAACAGGGATAGAGGGAAAATCTTCAGATGGGGACACTAGTTCTGGTGATTTTGGTGATAACCAGAGATACCCTTACTTTGGAGGGATTTCCTCTCATTTCCTGTTTTGGCTATGGGACAGGAAGTAAAGGTAAAAATAAATTGAGAGGGGATATCCATCTCCATCCAAAATTACTTTAAGTGTAGGTATGCCTAGAGTGAACTAATTCCTCCTTAAAGGCGCCAGAAGCCCAGCAGAGCACAATGGCTCCTGAAGGCATCCAAAGTGTCCCACTGTAGAGATAACACAGAGCAGATCTTCTAGCACCATTTAACCTTACAGATTTCACACTAAAGCCATTCTAGTTCTAACGTAAGTAAAAAAGCGCATGGTTGGTTTTATGGCTGGTGTGGCTAGTGGACTTCTCTATACAGAGGCTTGAGGCAATCCCCATACTAATTGTTAGGGATACAATGACGGTGGTAACCACAAAATACTGCATGTCAGCAAGTGTGCCTATCATCACCTCTTGTCAGAAAACCAGTCAAATGTTTCACTTACTCCCTGTGTTCAGTGTTCTCCTCTGATTCTGGAGTACTGAAATGTGGGAAATTAACTGAAAATAGAAAGTGTACAGGTGGGAGATTAAAAGCAATGCTTTCAGATAAGGTTTCTCAAAGACGGGGGGTATATAGTTACTGCACACCATGAAATTTCATAGGCACTTCACTTGTAGTTCAGAGTGCAAAAGTGGCTGCTAAAATATTACACCTGCCTCTCTGTCATGAACTAAGCATTAACAGTGCTGAACACACTGGCCTTGTAACTGCCTACTACTTAAAAAAGAAAACTGAGCTTCCCAACTGTCCCTCGTTTGGGGGACCTGTCACTCTTTTGGAACCAAATAGCTTAGTCTTCCTTTCCTTCTCTGTTGTTCCTTTTTAGGCTGCTGTGTAGTCTTTCATAAAAAATGTATTATGTAAGCAGCACCAAACTCTTTCAATCAACATTTAATCATTTTGCTGCTAGCTTTATTAATTAGGTAGAAAGATATAGTATATTTACTTGTTTAAAGCTTTTTTTTTTTTACATTTCTTCAGTTGCTTCCTGGTTTCTGGCCTAGGCCATGTGACAACACTGAAGAAATGACACTTTGCTACATTGTAAATTAGTGAGTGTACAACTTGTATAACAGTGTAAATTTGCTGTCCCCTTAAAATAACTCAACACAAGCCATTAATGTCTAAACCGCTGGCAACAAAAGTGAGTACACCCCTAAGTGAAAATGTCCAAATTGGGCCCAATTAGTAATTTCCCTCCCTGGTGTCATGTGACTCGTTAGTATTACAAGGTCTCAGATGTAAACAGGGAGCAGGTGTGTTAAATTTGGTGTTATCGCTCTCATTCTCTCATACTGGTCACTGGAAGTTTAACACGGCACCTCATGGCAAAGAACTCTCTGAGGATCTGAGAAAAATAATTGTTGCTCCGCATAAAGATGGCCTAGGCTATAAGAAGATTGTCAAGACCCTAAAACTGAGCTGCTGCACAGTGGCCAAGACCATACAGCAGTTTAACAGGACAGATTACACTCAGAAAAGGCCTCGCCATGGTCCACCAAAGAAGTTGAGTGCATGTGCTCAGCGTCATATCCATAGGTTGTCTTTGGGAAATATACGTATGAGTGCTGCCAGCATTACTGCAGAGATTAAAGGGTTAGGGGGTCAGCCTCCCAGTGCTCAGACCATACGTTGCACACTGCATCAAATTGTTCTGCATGGCTGTCATCCCAGAAGGAAGCCTCTTCTAAAGATGATGGACAAGAAAGCCTGCAAACAGTTGGCTGAAGACAAGCTGACTAAGGACATGGATTACTGGAACCATGTCCTGTGGTCTGATGAGACCAAGATAAACGTATTTAGTTCAGATGGTGTCAATCGTGTGTGGCGGAAACCAGGTGAGTAGTAAAAAAGGCAAGTGTGTCTTGCCTACAGTCAAGCATGGTGGTGGGAGTGTCATGGTCTGGGGCTGCATGAGTGCTGCTGGCACTGAGGAGCTACAGCTCATTGAGGGAACCATGAATGCCAACATGTACTGTGACATACTGAAGCAGGGCATTATCCCCACACTTCGGAGACTGGGCCACAGGGCAGTATTCCAACATGATACCGACCCCAAACACACCTCTAAGATGACCACTGCCTTGCTAAAGAAGCTGAGGTTAAAGGTGATGGACTGACCAAGCATGTATCCGGACCTAAACCCTATTGAGCATTTGTGGGGCATCCTCAAACAGAACGTGGAGGAGAGCAGGGTATCTAACATCTACCAGCTCCATGATGTCATCATGGAGGAGTAGAAGAGAACTCCAGTAGCAACCTGTGAAGCTCTGGTGAACTCCATGTCCAAGAGGGTTAAGGCAGTGCTGGAAAATAATGGTGGTCACACAAACTATTGACACTTTGGGCCCAATTTGGAGATTTTCACTTAGGGCTGTACTCACTTTTGTTGCCAGCGGTTTAGACATTAATGGCTGTGTGTTAAGTTATTTTGAGGGGACAGCAAATTTACACTGTTAAGCCCCATACACACGGTCAGACTTTTTCATGGATTCTGTCCGATCGGACAAGGTTGTTGAAAAATCAGACCGTGTGTATGCACCATCGGACAGTGTTCGTCGGTTTGGCCGACGGACAAAGTCTTATCTCCTGCTGGAAAACTTTGCCGTCAACACGGTCCGATCACACCAAATCCGAGCGTGTGTACGCTTGTCCGACCGGACAAAGTGCTACGCATGCTCAGATCACATTACAAGACCAAAGCTATTGGCTACTAGCCTCTACGTAGTCCCGTCGTAGGCAACAAACGTCACCACGTTCAGAATGATCGGATTTTCCGACAACTTTGTCCGATCGTGTGTACGCAAAACCAACATCAGACAAAGTATGACGGACATGGTCCGACGGACCTGGTCCACGGATTGTCCGCGCGTGTGTATGGGGCTTTATACAAGCTGTACACTCACTACTTTACATTGTAGCAAAGTGTCATTTCTTCAGCGTTGTCACATGAAAAGATATAATAAAATATTTACAAAAATGTGAGGGTTGTACTTACTTTTGTGAGATACTGTATGTCTATGTACTTTCACTGCACTACTGAAGTAAATACAAGGATCATGTTGGCTATGCAGAACTTAGTTTGATTTGTCCATATATTGTTGGAAATTAAATGATTGTACTAAGGAATAATGAATCAAAATGATAGTAAAATATTTCAGCAGGCACCATAGTGTATCTGCACTTACCTTGGCAGCATCACATGGAGGCTGTCAAACACCTTGTGCTTCCCAATGCTGGGCTCTAGTAAGCTGCATCCGCAAAATCACAAGTCAACACCGGTGTGGGAATTAGCAGGTCACATTCGATGTTTGTTATTTCAAGGATGTGTAGAAGTCTTACTATTGTCATTCTTGTTGAAACATCTGTACATTTTTTAAGCTTTTCGGTCACCCTTACTGTTCTTACTTCATGCCAAGTCCATTTGTCTGCTCAGACTAAATAATATGTAAATAATCTGTCCAAACCCATATATTGTTTTTTTTTTTTTTTACACCAAGAGTCTAGTGCTGGATTTGACACAAGGCTTTCAAAGAAAGTTAGAAAATACATCCTACCTTATAACCTCTAACCTAAAAGTATATTTAAAAGTAACTAAAAGTATATCTAAACTCTAGACAAAGGCTTCCTGATTAGTAGTTAATATAGGTAGAATAGTAATCTACTTGAAAAAAAAAAAATCTTCTCTTGACAGCCCCTTCCTGTTCATGCATCTGCTGTTAGCTAGTCCACATTCCCTAGTGGTGACATGGTCAGCTACTTCTGGACTATATGTCCCAAACAGTTTAAGCATGCAGAGCCCAGTCAATAGATTAAGACTGACTTTTCAGGAGCGCTGTGCTGGCACGTGAGCCTGTAATTCAAAATAGGAGCAAGCATGCTAGGGAGACAACTCTACTGCTGCGCAATCGGTTAGTTGTCACACTAGGACAGGAAGCCTGTTACTACAAGGAATATCAGGTGCACATAAATGGAAAAAAGTCCTACCAAAAAAAAACTAAATAAACTAATGTAGCTCAACCAAAAGACTGGTAAGCTGCAGCTCATCTCCCACAGTTATTACCTTTTGTATCACTAGACCCTTCCTTTTAGATTGTAAGCTTTATCAAGCAGGGCCCTCTGATTCTCTTGTACCAACTTGTATTGGAACTGTAATGTCTGCCTTCATTTTGTAAAGCGCTGCGCAAACTGTTGGCACTATATAAATCCTGTATAATAATAATAATATATTAAAGCGGTTGTATGCCAAAAAAAAACCTGTAAGGGAAAGGCATAATGAGATAGTATGCACCAAAATACTTACTTAGAACTAAGCTCCCACAGGGCCGCCCGGTTCCCGCTGACATGTTCCCTCTGCGTTTATTCCGGGTTCGCAGCCCCGGCGCCGTGAGTGGCTGGAGCCGCGATGACGGAAGTTCCGGCATGATACACCGGACCTTCACTGTGCATGCGCCACTGATGTCAGGGGCTGCATGCAAGGTGAATATCTCCTAAACCGTATATAGGCTTACCTGTAGGTAAAATGACCAACCGGACAATACAATTGCTTTAAATCCCAAATCTGAGCCCCAGACACCCCAGATTGTCTGGTAAAATTTTCAGCCCAGTTCAGGTGCGATTTCCAATGTCATACATTTTCACCATTCGCACCTGAATCGCACCTGAACCACTGAACGAGGTCACTTGAACCACTGAACGAGGCTTGAAATCTCCCTGAACATATGTGAACTCAGGCTGGGTATCGGTAATTGGTATCGGCGAGTACTTGAGAAAATATATCGTTACTCGTACTTAAAAAACTGGTATCGGTGCATCCCTACAAAAAAACAAATGTTGTGGGGTCCCCTAAAATCTATTCCAGACCTTTATCCTGGATAAGGGGGACCTCATGCAAAAACAAAAAAAAATAGAGATCGGGGCACCCCTAAAATCAGTACCAAACCCTTATCCAGGAATGCAGCGAGCATGCTCCCCACCTGGACCATAAAGTCATTAAAACACACACGAAAAAATGCCATGGGTCCCCTCTATAAATTCATATCAGACTACTTATTCTAGATAGAGGTCTGGTATAGATTTTATGTTGACACTAAACAATATCATTATTCTCCAAATATAATTTATACACATCTACTTATTAGGGTGTAATTTATTTTTTATGGAATTGTTTCTTACTGTGTTTTTCTGCCTCCATATAACATCCTCCATGAGCGAGAGGACCTCTCCTATTCTCCTTCTCTTCCATTTGCTTGGAACAAACAGTGCACATTAGTTGTGGTCATTTGTACTTCTTTATGTGCACTACAAATCTCATAGTTCATTTTCTGAGCAAGCAAGAGCTGATGGCTACATCCCTTACCAATTCAGACCATTTCAGACCATGGAGATACAATAGAGTATCATTTTTATAAACAAGAGTTTAGTGTCACTTCAAAGGGGACCACATGCAAAACTTTATCAACAACAATCCTTACCAAATCATTATCCTAGGTAGGAGTCTGACATTTATTTTAAAGGGGAACCTACCCAAAAAGGAAACAAAGTGTAGTATCCCCACCAAAATTCATACCAGACCCTTATCCGGGCATTCAGCCTGGCTGGCAGAGAAAAGGAGAGCAGTGGGTGTGCTCCCTCCATCCTTTCTGAAGCCATGTGCCCCCCTCAAAAGGCACCTTGTTCCCATATTGACAGGGAAAAAGACTTCATTTCAGTATCCCTAGCCCTAAACTTATCAGGAAGTGGAAACTCATCAGAACCTGGAATAAAATAAAACCTGATCTTTGTAAGCATTTGTCTCATCCCTCTAACTGCAACATCTGCAATAGAGTTTGCTCCTATGAAAAACAACAGATTTACTTGCCAGATAACCAGGTCAAAAAAAGGGAAAGAAAGCATGAAAAAGAAAACGAATGCAGCCACCACATCTAAGAATGGGTAAGCTGCAATGTAATAAATGTTTGCTTTGAGGCTTAATAGCGCTTTAAGTGTATAAAATGGTTTATAGATCAACATAACAATATCTCAAAATATGTGCTCTCTGAAACCACACTATTGGTGCATAAAAATGCTTGGCACATAATGCTGGTCTTGATATCTCTAACAGAAAAAAGAGCCATTTAAACAGCAGAAAGCTGGTACTTGCATGTCAGTAAGCTTTGTTTTACTTCCAGAGCAGAATTCATTTATAGAGCTTAGCATTTATTATATGATTTGCAATTATGAGCAATTATGAGCTACTTCTTCGTTTCAGAACACAAATTATCTGTATGGTTTTAGCATTTCTGAAATACTCTTTGGAAAAGTTGTCAAATAAACCATATTTTCTTTATACACTCTCTGTATAATTAACTAAGTTAAGTAAAATGTTGCATATTTTAGCTTTAACTTCATTATAAGTCAAAAGTCATGCATAATTGTGCAGAAAAATATAAATCCTCCTTAAGTGCTTGTCCAGTGAAAAATACGAGTGTCTTGAGCAATTCTTGGTAATTGTACACAGACGTTTCAAGGTATCCACTTGATGGGGGGAAAAAAAATCACTACTATTAAGAAGACTCAGTACTAAAGAGTGTTTTTTTCATTAAGACTGTCATAGATGTATGTGGGAATGAGAGTCCATTTTATTGCCTTGTACAAATGCCAGATGACTTGATCATGCGATGAGTGATCCCACTTTAGCAGCATTGCAATTGTTCCATACAAGCATTGCAAACTTCTATAAATATTAATCTAAACTCTTACTAGATGACAGTTGTTAATGTAACTCTGTCCTTCTTCAGAAAATGCTAGATGACTGGCCGTTTCTGACATCAGTATGTTTTAGTCCATTTTTATCAGCAGGGTATCTGTCCGCTGATCCCCTGCTGATCGGAGCAGAGCGGGCAGATGACAAGTCCATGCCCGCTCAGACAAAGACCGATTTGCCCTATGGGTGACCAGGAGTAAAGCTACTTTGCTGTCCGTTTACACCCAACTGTCCTCCAATCCGATCCACCTAGATGAAGAAGGAAAAAAAAAAAACAAGGAGAATGCCCCAGGGATTTTATGGGCAAGGGATAAGACCAGGTAAAGTAGTGTGAAACGTGTAAAAAAAAGTATTACAACATTTATTGGGTTTAAAAACGTACAATTACATATTAGAAATACTAAAATCACAAGCCGAAGGCCATGCTGCAACAAACTACAGCTAAATTCTGAATCATGAAGTGGGTCTCATAGTTGGAGGCCATCCGATTGACAGCCAGGGAACTAGTATTCTCAAAAGAGGGAATGGGATCCAGGTACTGTCATGTTGTTTTTTTTTTTTTTAAGATATTGTTTTCACTTTTATTATTATTTTTGTACACTTCCTGTCTACATGCACATGCTCCAGCGGTGCCTATATGACAGTAGTTTGTTCCTGGTAGTGGCGACAGTGGAAGATGCCAGTGCAATGAGCATCAGCACTGCTACTTACTGTCTCCAAGGGACATGGTGACAATGCAGGAGAGCAATAACAAGACAAGGGCATAGAGTATTCATCCCATAACAGTTAGTACCTGATCATAGACCTTCACGCCAGGATTACCAGTTATTAGTTAACCAATTCACGCCCGCCATATAGCAGAATGATGGTCGGAAAGTGGTTGTATTATCCTGACTGGGCATCATATGATGTCCAGAAGAAAAAGCCACTAGACTGCGCCCACGGGGTCGAGCAGCGCGGCAATCAGTGGTGTGGTGTGTCTCTCTGACACACTGCATCTCTTATCTAGGTAAAGAGCCTATGACGTAGGCTCTTTACCATGTGATCAGCTGTGTCCAATCACATGGTAACCAGGAAGCACTGTTTATCGGCATTTCCTCCACTCACGCTGACAAGGCACGGGTAGAGGAGAGGCGATCGGCAGCTCTCTTGAGAGGGGGGTCTGCGCTAATAATTAGTGCATTGATTATCAGTGCAGACCCATAGAGGATGCTCACTAGAGCCAACCAGGGATGCCCACTAGAGCCCACAAGGGATGCCAAGCAGTGCCAATAAGTGCCTATTAGGGATGCCAATCAGTGCCAATAATTGCCTATTAAGGATGCCAATCTGTGTCCATCAGTGAAGCCTGTCAGTGACTTCTAATCAGTGCTGTCGATCAGTACCATCTATTAGTGCCAGTCAGTGCCTCCCATCAGTGTCGCCTATAAGTGCCCACCAGTGCCACCCATGAGTGCCCACTAGTGCCACCTATGAGTACCCATCAGTGCTGCCTATGTGTGCCCATCAGTGGCATTTTTAAATGTTGTTTGGGTGCAGTGTTGCATGACCGCGCAATTGTCATTCAAAATGCAACAGTGCTGAAAGCTGAAAATTGGCCTGGGCAGGAAGGGGGTGAAAATGCCCTGTATTGAAGTGGTGAAGCAAAACCTGCACATTTTAAATGGTTGAAAGTTAATATTGAGATGATATTAACATGATTTTTTTTTAACAAGATTTCATGAGAGTTTAGTAATTGAGTTTACATTTATTTTAAAGTATGTGAATTTTTGCTTGGTCACATTCACTGGGACAGAATGTAACTGAAAATGTCCCTCTGGGGGCATGAGGCAGTAACATTTTGACAGAGATACTAACCCTTGATTTGGCACAAAATGCCCAGGCCAGTGTAAATATAATCAGTTTTAGGGTACAGCAATGCAATGGTTAAAACCTAACAAGGGATAGCAATACTGTTTGTCAGGTAAGTGTTTTTAAGTGTGAGTTGTTATGATAGCATTTCTATTAGACATGCACACATCTGTCATCCACCGAGAGCTTAGACTTTTCAAATGAACTTAGACTTGTGGTGGATTATGCGGCTTCTAAACAACAGTAAACGAAGGCCTTTGCTTCAGTGATTAGTGCACATATGCCATAAATCACATGTAAAGGATTTCCTGTTGTAAGGTTGTTAAATTATGCCTGAATACATATGGCAGATTTAGGATATTCTCGGTCCCCTAATTTTATGATGACAGATTTATTAAATTCTGACACATCAGTCTTCCACTTTAGAATTTCTGGTTTCATTAATCTTTAATATTATGTATGCTGCTGAGCTTCCTAGACAGTCTTGAAAATGCCCTAAACTTTTTCAAGCTAATGTCATTTCTTAAGGACACTTAGGGGTTGATTTACTAAAGGCAAATGGACTGTGCACTCTGCGGAAAGATTTTCTCCAGAGCTTAGTAAACGAGGTGAAGCGTTTATTGTCTTTTTGCTTGCATATGATTGGATGATGGAAGTCAGCAGAGCTTCTCCTCATTTACTAAGCTCTGAGACAACTGCTCTCGCAGATTTCAACTGCACTTTGCAAAGTGCACAGTCTATTTTCCTTAAGTAAATCAACACATAAGTGACCCTTTTTGGGGACCAGTGACACCAATAGAGTGATCAGTGCTAAAAAAAGGCACTGACACAATAAATGACACTGGCCGGGAAGGGGTTAACATCAGGGGAAATCAAAGGGTTAGATGTGTTACCTATGTGTGCTTTCTGTGGGGGACACTGGACAAAGAGGGAGATCGTGTTCCTGGTTACTAGGAATCACAGATCTCTCACTTCCTCTATGACAGAATGACGGTTTGACTTGTTTACATAGGCAGACTGCCGTTCTGTCATTCCCCCGAACGGTCGCGGGTGGCCGGCAGCTATCGCGGCTGCCAGACCCGCTGATTGGCTCCCGCTGTGTCCAATCACAGTGGGAGGGGGTCGCCGGTGGATGTATGCGTGCCTAACACCAGGGAGCGCAAACAATGTACAGGTACGTTGTTTCGCGCAGCCAGGCTGCCCTGCCACAGTATATGTGCGATGGGTGGTCCGGAAGTAGTTAAAGAGGAAGTAAACCCTCTTTTGCTCCCCGCAAGGCCTGCAAATTAAAAGCATAATGGGCTAGTATGACACTTACCTGAAAACGAAGCCCGCGCTGTCCCCTGTGCAGGTCGCGTCCATCTTCGCCCCTCTTCCTTTGGGGGCCGCGGACTCCGGCTCTGTGACTGGCCGGAGCTGTGCGACTTCACTCCCACGTATGCGCGTGGGACTTGTCAGTCACAGCACACGCTGGGGGAAGAAACGGCTCGGTGGTTCGTTTCTTCACAGCTCATGCGCTGATGACGACATTGGCGCACTACAAGTGAGATATCTCCTAAACGGCGCACGTTTAGGAGATATTTCCACTACCTATAGGTAAGCCTTATTCTAGGCTTTCCTATAGATAAAAGTAAGACAAAAGGATTTACAACCACTTTAAGCTGGCCATAAACTAGTTTCAATCTATCTATGGGCAGGCTGGTTGTACTGAGGTTGATCTGTCAATCCACTTCCGTACAACCGCTCTGTTGTTTCTTTTTCATGCGATCTGAGCTGCCGGCAGTAATCATTGTACTCTGACAACTAGGAGGCCTCTCGCTGTCAAAATACAATAGCGCAGCAGGAGGGACTGGCTGTGTTGATGGGGTAATCAAGCAATTTTCTTTCCTTCATCCACAAAATTGCAAAATGTGCGGCCATCCTTAAAGTGGATGTAAACCCACATTTTTTTTATGTCATAATGTAGAGAATAAGATTTCCTTTCATCTGAGCCCAGTCTTGCCACACAGATTTACTCGAGGCCTGAGCAATCCTCTTTTATTGTTCAGTTAGAGAAATCTTGACAAAGTCTTGAAAACTTTGTCAAAAACGCCCCCTTGCTGTGAGTGACAGGTGATTTACATATCATGCACTAGCCTGAGACAGGTTATCATCAGATCACTGGATGTTCTACTCTGCCCAGTTCTGACTACATCACCTAAATCACTTGTCTGTCTATAGTCGGCTGACTGTTCACTGCATCCCATGATGAGAAACGTCCAGTCAAAACACAGTAAAGCTGGGAGAGCTGGAAGGGAGGGGGATGTGAATTGTGAACTTTTTAGACAGGATGTGCCTGTCTCAGGCTAGTGCATGAGATATGTAAATCACCTGTCACTCACAGCAAGGGGGCGTTTTTGACAAAGTTTTCAAGACTTTGTCAAGATTTCTCTAACTGAACAATAAAAGAGGGTTGCTCAGGCCTCGAGTAAATCTGTGTGGCAAGACTGGGCTTAAATGAAAGGAAATCACATTCTCTACAAAAATGGGGTTTACATCCACTTTAAGGCTGAGAGAAATCTTGATATACGTCAACTCTTCCAGCAACAGAAAAAGCGTCTTTGAGAGTCACTCTTTACTCCATTAGAGTTAGGAATCGTTGGTATTTCCCATACTTTGAATTATCATTTATTGAAAGGAAACATGCTAGCAAAACCTAAATCTATTTATGAAGATTTTTTTCCCTAGTGATTTTCCTCCTTCTTTATTTTTCTTCTTCCAAATAATGATGGAAATGAACTATGATCGAATCTTAATGCAGCTCACATTTGATCATAATCACATTATTTTCATAGGTTTAAGCTGACAAGAGTTTGATAAAGAAGCTAATGATTTCTAAACTTGTTTGCATTGTATGAGTACAGCTGATTTATTGAATGCGATTTGAAAATCAAGGTTCCGCTAATAGAAGACTGTCATTTGGCAGCATCCGCTGAGAAAAGAAATATTCTCTTGCCTTTGACACGAACGGACACTCTTCATTCTTTTTGCTGTTTGGTCGCCTTTGGTTTTGTCAGACTGCAGACTAATGGGGAAGCCTTAGAATAGTCATTTACTGTCTGTAAAGAGGAACATAAAATGCTTTTCAGTAGGAATAACATAAGAAATGCGTGCAAAGATAATGCACAGCCTGAAAAATACTTGTGCGCTGACAGCCGTCCAACAGTGTTGTCACAGCAGGAAGACATCAGTTGAAGAAACAGATAGCAACCTCAAGAAAAAAAAAAAAGGCTGGTCAGCAGCATGGACAAGGATTGAGTAGATTATAAATCACCCCAGGGTCGCTGTGTTCCCACCATAAAGAGAGCACGGTTGTTTTATTATTGTAATCTAATAAGAGTAGGGAGCAAAGGACATCATTAATGTGCATTTAGAAAAAAAAAAAAAATCACGGTTACAGTTTCAAAACTATACAGTTTCCTTGGCCATTGAAGTGTAAGTCATAGGGTTAGAGCATTACTCGGATTGGATTACTCTTTATAGCTATATGTAATCCCTTGTTTATGAATTAGAGAGCACTCAAAGAACTTTAAGATTGTATTTTAGAGGAGGCTTAAAGCAGAATATACATAGTAAAATGATGATACACTATTGATTTAGACATAGGTATTTAGTACTTAAATGGGAGGTTTATTAAGAGGGGGGGAAAAAATATGTGGTTTCATATTATTTGTACTTATTCAGACTGTTGTGCTGATAGATTTACTGTACTCTGTCGTTCAGTTCAGCAGACTTCAATGTGAAAGCTATGAATGAGAATGGGGGGTACGCCTCCTCGCAGGGGTATGTTACAAGAGAGTGTTTAATTCTTAGTCTGCTGAGGGTCTTTAATACCACCTGCTGAGGTCTTGCTTGTAACCAGGCTAAATATATTATACTATGGATTGTGTAATATCTTTCCTGCATCCCTTCAAGCATTTGGCTGCTTGTAAACGTTAGAAAAGTAATTAGACAGGGATCACTTGTGTGGTGTTAATACTGCAGAAATTAAATCTAGTGCAGTAGACCCATTTACCTGATGAAAGACCAGAGTTTCAGTTCTCAAAAAAAAAGAAAAAGGCAGTTAACTGTCATTCTACAAAAAGAAAAAAAGGCAGTTAACTGTCACTCTACAAAAAGAAAAAATGCAGTTAACTGTCACTCTACAAAAAGAAAAAAGAAAAAAGGCAGTTAACTGTCTCTCTACAAAAAGAAAAAAAGGCAGTTAACTGTCACTCTACAAAAAGAAAAAAGGCAGTTGACTGTCACTCTACAAAAAGAAAAAAAGGCAGTTAACTGTCACTCTACAAAAAGAAAAAAGAAAAAAGGCAGTTAACTGTCACTCTAAAAAAAAGAAAAAAGGCAGTTATCGGTCACTCTACAAAAAGAAAAAGGGCAGTTAACTGTCACTCTACAAAAAGAAAAAAAGTCAGTTAACTGTCACTCTACAAAAAGAAAAAAGGCAGTTAACTGTCACTCTATGGGATTGATTTACTAAGGCAAATAGAGTGTGCACTTTTGAAAATGCAGTTGCACTCTGCAAGTGCATTTGCTCCAGAGCTTAGTAAATGAGGTAAAACTTCACTTTACAAAGAACAACCAAACACATACAAGGAAAATAAAAGAACAGCATTTTTTCTTGCACATGATTGGATGATGGAAGTCAGCAGAGCTTTTGCTCACTTACTAAGCTCTGGCACAACTGCACTTTCAAAAGTGCACAGTCAATTTGACTTTAGTAAATCAACCCCTATGCATGCTGCACTTTATCAAGTTATCTCGGTAGTTTATGTTTTTGCAATGAATTCTCAGATCATTTTTTGCTTTACTAGATACATCTTGGTCTGCTTTAATGCAAACTTTGAACAAACATTCTGTAAATGAGAACATAAAACAAACATCACATCAGCGTCACAGCTGAGCAAATCAAAGTTACACATATTAGGAAAAATACTTAAAAGCAAAAACAAACAATCATTCAATCAATACATTTAGACAGCTGAAGTTATATACAGATCTCTACTTTTCCTGTACGCTTAAGTCCTGCAGAGAAATAAGGAGGAAAGAATCACTTTATATACTGTAAAAACATAAAGGGGTTGATTTGCTAAAACTGGGGAGTGCAAAATATGGTGCAGCTGTGCATGGTAGCCAATCAGCTTCTAACTTTAGCTTGTTCAATTAAACTGGTAGTAAATCACAGTAAAAAAAACAAAAAAAAACTTCCCTTGCAAGGCAATGCTGTAATGTGCTATTATGCCTTAAAACGAAGCCATTCAGCGGCACGCTGTCACCATTGACAGGGCTTCCATCTTCACCCTGTCTTCCTTCCGGGTTTGCGGCCTCTGGCTACATGAGTGGCCGGAGGCGATAATTGACATCATATGTGCGGGGCTCGCCATTTACGGCACGGGTGCTGAAGGTCCGGCATGGTACGCCAGACCTTCAGCGCGAATGCGCCTGTGACGTCACGTTTTGGGCAACAGGAAGCTTTTTTCCCATCAGAGCAAATCAGACAAGGTTGTTTTTTTATAAGGCCTCATGCACACTGGACGTTTTTTGACGTTTTTAGAGCAGCTGTTTTTGGCTGTAGATTTTTTTTTTCTACAGTCATCAATCTCCCCATCATGTTATCCTATGTGTCCACATAGGCTGTTATCAGCAGTTTTAGGCAGTGGTATTTTTGAGCAGTTAAAAAAGCCCAAAACTAGTGGGTTCTGAGAGACGTTTTTTCAGCTGTAAAAACGCTATAACGCTGATAAACGCTGATAAGCATCAATAAACGCTAAAAAAACTTCGCTCACCACCTTTTTTTAACGTTTTTAATCCATTGAAAAAAAATTATATTTTTTTTCTTTAAAAAAAAAAAACCCGATAAAAAATGCTAACGTGGAAAAAACGCTAAAAAACGCTATTGCAAAAAAGTTGAAAAAAGTTGAAAGAAGTTGACTACTACTGGCTTTTTTATAACATTATTTTAACGTCCAGTGTGCATGAGGCCTTAACCACTTGGCGTCCACGCTATAGCCAAATGATGGCCACGGCGCAGACCTGAAATTGCGGTCTCCCCCTGCGGTTTCCCCTTTGCACGCTCCCTGCGCGCGCCCCGTAGGGTCCCGGCCCCTTACCATGTGATCAGCTGTCAGCCAATGACAGTTGATCACATTATGTAAACAAAAGCTGACAGCGCGAGGAGAAAAAAAAAGACGATCACCGGCTTATCTGCAAGGGACATCGGTACCGAAGAGAAAAAGCCAATTCTGCCTCATCTGTGCCCACCAGTACTCCCTGCCAGTGCCACCTGCCATTGCCACCTGCCAGTGCTCACAGTGCCCACCAGTGCCACCTATCATTGCCCATGAGTGCCACCTATCAATGCCCACAAGTGCCACCTATCAATGCCCACCAGTGCTGCCTATCAGTGTAACCGATCAGTGCCCATTATTGCCACCCATCAGTGCCCATCACTGCCACCCATCAGTGCCCATCACTGCCACCTATCGGTGCCCATCAGTGCTGCCTCATCAGCGTACATCAATGAAGGAGAAAAATTACCTGTTTGCAAAATTTTATAACAAAATATAAAAAAAATATATATTTTTTTTAAATTCGGTTTTTATAAATTTTTTAACAAAAAATAAAAACAGAGGGGAGTTTAAGTGCCCAGTAAGCAAGTGTTTAAAGGTGGGTTTATTGTTTTTGAGAATTAAATAATTTTTATTTTATTTATTGTTATCATTTTGTTAATTGATGGGCATGAGCCTTTTTCAGCCTGACTAGGTAATTGTAACAATGTAATTTAATGAGTGGCTTAACTGGCTTGGGATGCCAAGGTGTTGGCCAAGTTAGACTTTACAGAAAAAATTGACGTTTGCATGGAACTTCAGTTGCCGTTAACTATGGATCTACTGATCATTTTGATTTACACTGGGTATACAGTCAAAAATTATCAAAAAATACATCAAAATTCAGTCGATTCATCAGAAAACAGATTCATTTCGATCTGTGTGTACCCCTCCCTTAGTTTTTAGACCAGCTTCTGTTGAAAATTCCTGCTGGAAAACCAGGCTGCAGAACTGATCGGTGTACTCTGATAGGGTGGGCAGTCCTCACATGTCAGAATACAATAGTGCAGCGGGGGAGATCCCAGCATCCAAACATCTTTGAGTTTTTTAATTCAACCTGCTGGTTGAATGAAAAAAAACAAAAACAAAACAAAACTCCCAGTGTATACCCAGCTTTACATTTTCACTGCAGGAAACTTTTGCTTATGTATTTTTTTCATGATATGCTCAGTTTCAATTGTTTGGGTTGTAAAAGATTTACTTTAAAGGCCGGTTCACACTATGAATGGGATTCTAACACAGTGTACATTCCTGTGCGATTCATATGTGATCCAGGTGCAGTGCGATTTCAGCTCATTCATCTGAATAGACTGAAATCATGCGAGACTGAGCCAAAAGTAGTGAATGAATTAAATGGACATAAAAAACATATGTATGAAAAATGTAACACGTGACATGCAGTATGTTTTAAACGCGGTGTGGTAAATGTGCAAGGAACGGGTTCGGGTGTCAACTGGACCCAAACTCCAAGAAAATCGTAGGTGTATCAAATTATGCTCCTATGACTTCATTGCTCAAATCTACAGCTATACATATTAACATAGGAAAGCAATTAAATGTTACAGATATTATAATTCAATATAAAATGTACAAATACAAAGTTGTTTTCATTAGTTATTAAAAATTGGGACCACATCTTCAAAACCAGGGACAACCATGTGGTGACCTTAGATTCTTTTGTGTATAAATACTTACAATCGAATTACTATTGTATTGTTTGCATTAAATTTCATATCATAATATCAGACAAGCTTTTAAGAATCATACAAATAAATGAATGTAGTCTAATTTGTATAAATGAATTTGAATAGGATTTTTTCTTATCTTTGATACATTCTTTAAATGATATAAATAGATGTAGAGGAGAGGAGGCAGCTGTCTTAGGTATAGTAGTGTTCCCTGATCACAGTGAACTCACATATCTGACTCCCCATTGTAGTGGGGACTTCAGTAAGGAGGTAAGGACTTCTTATAGAGACAATATTCTTTCCTTGAATAACAGATACAATCATTTATTTATTGTAGCTGTGCACAATTGTATGTGTCTATAAGACATACAACTATGCGTACAGCGGCAGGCAGAATGTCTGCACAGTAGTAGAAGCTGAATTGATGGGAGACAGGAGCAGATCCTTACCTGCACAGATAACCGCTGGGAGCCGAGGATATGTATATTTGTGGACTACCTTTTCCAGATGTTAAGAACTACAGTAAGTAATCATGTTAGAAAGACTGGTATTTGTAGCTGTGCAACAGAAAGACACAACCGGCCAACCTAATTCAGGTTATCCTTACATTTCTATCAACCCATGTTTCTATTGTTATCTATCTATCTGTCAAACATAATGATGCACAGTCCATCTAGACATAGCCTATTTTGAGAAAATATGAAGGTTGCCATTGCTTATTGGTTCTTTTGAAACTGCTAGTTGCTTGGTTGTCATGCTGATACTAAGGGCTTTCCAATGACCTTTATTTTTTAAGAACACCAAGATTTCAGACTTTCGTCTGCCTTTTTTTCTGCCTGCTTGCTTCCAAATCAGAGATACAGTTATGCCGCGTACACACAATCGGATTTTCCGGCAACAAATGTGAGCTTGTTGGCGGAAAGTCCGACCCTGTGTATGCTCCATCGAACATTTGTTGTCGGACTTTCCGCCAATAAATGTTGACTAGCAGGTTCTCAAATTTTCTGCCAACAAATGTTGTCGGACTTTCCGATTGTGCGTCCGTTGGACAAAAGTCCACGCATGCTCGGAATCAAGTAGGTGCCGGAAGCACTCGGTCTTGTAAAGCTAGCATTCGTAATGGAGATATCACATACGTCTTGTACGTCACTACGTTCGTAATTGTTGGCCAACATTTGTGTGACCGTGTGTACGCAAGACAAATTGAAGCCAACATCCTTCAAACAAAAATCCACGGTTTTGTTGTAAGACAAAAACAATTCCATAGCTCAACTCACCAACCAACTGCTGACCAACCAAATTAGCCTGTCTAACTGTCTGTTAAAAGCAGGGGTTTAGTTCCACGGTTTTGTTGTCGGAAAGTCCAATCGTGTGTACGTAAGGCTTAATGTACACAGGACGTTTTTACAACCTCTCCTGAATGATTTAACTTGACAGATAGTAACCCACGTTTAAAATGTCTGTTTTGCCACATTTACATGCCGGGTTTTGCCACGTTTTGCTGCGTTTGCATTTAGAAGCGTTTGAAAAAAAAATATTTATTTTGTATTTTTTTCAAAATAGCCAAAAATGAAAAACGCCTGTAAACCAAAACGCGGCTTACAGCTAGCGTTTAGCCGTGTTTAGAAGCATTTGACACTTGAAATGCCTCTAAACACAGCTTCTGAACGCATTTGTTTTGGGTTCCAAAAAAAGACTCTAAACGCAACTGCCTAGAAACGACTGTAAATGGCCCTGTGTACATGTACTGATAAGATAACATAGAGGAGAGTTCAGGAGCAGTTGAAAAAAATGCCCAACTGCGCCTAAACGTCCGTTTACCAGCAGCAGTGTACATGAGGCCTTAGTGTTCATGGCCTTTTGCCTTCAGAACTGCCTTAATTCTTTGTGGGATAGATTCAACAAGGTGTTGGAAACGTTCCTCAGAGATTTTGGTCCATATTGACATGATAACATCACGTAGTTGCAGATTTGTCAGCTGCACATCCATTATGCCAATCTTGTAGCTCATCTGCTTCAAGGTTCGATGTGTTGTGCATTCAGAGATGGTATTCTGCATACCTTGGTTGTACCAAGTGATTATTTGAGTTACTGTTCCTTTTCTATTATCTCAAACCTGTCTATTCTCCTCTGACTTCTGACATCAACAAGGCATTTTTGTCCACACAACAGCCGCTCACTGGATATTTTCTCTTTTTCTGACTATTCTCTGTAAACCCTAGAGATGGTTGTGTGTGAAAAATCCAGTAGATCAGCAGTTTTTGAAAAACTCAGATCAGCCTGTCTGGCACCAACAACCATGCCATGTTCAAAGTCACTTAAATCCCCATTTCTTCCCCATTCTGATGCTCGGTTTGAACTTTAGCAAGTTGTCTTCACCACGTCTAGATGCCTAAATGCATGTTGCTGCCATGTGATTGGCTGATTAGCAATTTGTGTTACCAAGCAATTGAACAGGTGTACCTAATAAAGTGGCCGGTGAGTGTACATATATTTTTATATATTATATTATTATAAAATATATTATATATTATATATATATTATTTTTATTATATATATAAATATATATAAATATATATATATATATATATATATATATATATACACACACAACATTCTGTACTGGGGCTGAAAGAATAGTCTGTCCTCTGTCACATAGCCAGTATTTCTTCCCATGGGAGAATGTACAGCAAGATATTATTTTGATGGATAATCTTCAGTACAAATGTCTTGGCTATTTTTTAATAAGTAGCTCTGCACTATATTATTAATAATGTTTAAATCAATATTCCCTAATAAAAATTCTGAATAATGGTTTTAGAGAATTCTGGACAACATATATATATATATATATATATATATATATATATATATATATATATATATATATATATATATATATATATATATATATATATATATATATCGGTTGCCAGATATGCAAAGTTACAAGTGCTCTTTGGTATAAATAAGCCATCACTATGAAATGTCTAATGTCTAGGACAATAAATATTTGCAGGTATACTAAAACATGTTTTCTGGTAAGACTGACATCAGCACTATATGCAATTATAACAAAAAAAGAAACAATTTAATCTTCCCTGGTGTGCAGAAGACCCCTTTTGAGCTTTCCTCCTGTAAAATTCTATGCAATTCAGATTTTGTGCGTCAACTGCAACAAAAATTTAAGTTTTGGTGAAATACTTGTAAAGGGAAATCACATCTAAAGGGATGCAGACCTTAACACTTTCCTCATTGAAACCCTGCAAGTGCAGGAGCTAATTGGTAATAGTAAAGGCACGCCCATTCACATCTAAAGTTAGTTAGAATCCTTGCAATGTACATTGATTACCCAAAGGGGAATACTTTTTTCTCTGCAAAAGTGGAGGTGCATTTTAAATGCTCTTAGCCTGGAAATTATGAGGAAACATGTACATCCAGTTATTATTATTATATTATTATGCAGGATTTATATAGTGCCAACAGTTTGTGCAGCGCTTAACAAAATGAAGGTAGACATTACAGTTACATTACAATTTGGTACAAGAAGAATCAGAGGGCCCTGCTCGCTAGAGCTTACAATCTAAAAGGGAGGGTCAATTGATACAAAAGGTAATAGCTGTGGGGGAGGAGCTGATGGAGGAAGTAAAACAGTGTATTAGTTAGAAGCAGGATAGGCTTCTTTAAGGAGAAGGGTTTTCAGGGATCGTCTAAAGATGGATAGATAAGGGGACAGTCGGACAGAATGGGGTAGGGAGTTCCAAAGCATGTGGGAAGCTCTGGAGAAATCCTGGAGGCGAGAATGGGAGGAGGGGACAAGAGAGCTAGAGAGCAGAAGGTCTTGGGAGGAGAGAGAGGCTTGGTTGGTATTTTGAGACTAGGTTAATGATGTAGCTGGGGGCAGAGTTATGGAAGGGTTTGTAAATTATTGTTAGTACTTTGAATTTTATTAGTTGGGTGAGTGGAAGCCAGTGGAGGGATTGGCAGAGAGGGGTGGAAGGCACTAAATGGTTGGTAAGGTGGATGAGTCTTGCAGCAGCATTCATTATGGATTGAAGGGGGATATTCTACGTAAAGGTAATCCAATGAGGTGTGAGTTGCAGTAGTCGAGGTGAGAGATAACCAGGGAGTGAATTAAAAGCTTGGTGGTGTCATTAGTTAAAAAGGGCCATATTCTAGAGCGGGGGCTAAGGCGGCATGATTTGGACAGGGATTAAATGTGCGCCTGAAAGGACAGCTCAGAGTCTAAGGTTACCCCTAGCACCCTGACATGTGGAAACGGACTGATAGATGTGCTATTGATCTTGACAGAGAAGTCAGGGGAAGGGGCACGTGGGGGAGGAAATATTAAGAGTTTTGTTTTAGATAGATTAAGTTTGAGGAAGTGGTTTGACATCCAGGCTGATATGTTTGTTAGTAAATCAGTGATGCGTGAGGAGACTGATGGGTTGAGCTGAGGGGCAGAGAGATAGATTTGGGTGTCATCGGCATATAAATGGTAGCGGAAGCCATGGGAGGCTATCAGCTGACCCAGGGAGGATCGTAGATCGAGAATAGTAGCGGTCCGAGGTCAGAACCTTAGGGGACACCAAAGGTAAGAGGAGTTGGAGAGGAGGAAGTGGAGTTGTAAGTGACACTGAAGGTGCGGTGTGATAGGTTGGATTCGAACCAACGGAGAGCGCAGCCATGAGACCAAGCAAATTGAGTTTTTTGAGGAGAGAGGGTGGTTAACTGTATCAAAGGCAGCGGAAAGGTTCAAGAGTAAGAGTACTGTTAGTAAGTCGTTTGAGAGTTTTAGTAGGGCGGTTTCTGTGGAGTGCTGTGGGCGAAATCCAGACTGAAGGGGACCAAGAAGGTGATTTTTAATGAGGTGGTCGCTCAGTCGGTTGTAGACTAAACGTTCAAGAAGTTTGGAGGCAAAAGGGAGTAATGAGATGTGTCTTAGGTTGTTAAGATTGGTGGGGTCCAGTGAGGCCTTTTTTGGTATGGGAGTGACTAGCACATGTTTTAGAGGGTTGGGCTAGATGCCAGTAGAGAGGGAGAGGTTGAAGATATGAGTTAAAGAGTGTAGGATAGAGCCAGAGGAGCTGGGTTAAAAGGGGAAGTATTGATTGTGCAGGAGGACAAGCAGTGTAAAGTGAGGGAGATATCTGTAGAGTGGAAATCTTAAGACAAATAGTCTCAATCTTATTTTTGAAGTGATTAGCCTCCTGGCCAGTGAGTAAGTTAGTGGGTAGAGGTAATGGAGATCGAAGTAGAGCGGTAAAGGTAGAAAAGAGTTGACGGGGACTGCATGAGAGGGTGTTAATGAGATTGATAAAGTAGGTCTGTTTGGCAATGTAGAGTCAAGAATGGTATTTTTGAAGAGAAAGTTTATATTGGCTAAATTCTTGCTGTGAGTTAGTCTTACGCCACAGATGCTCAAGAACGTGCTACGTTTTATGAGGCTTCTGGTATTGTCTGTCTGCCAGGGTTGTAGCTGTCTGGGCCTGATTCCATGTGCAGTGAGGGGGGTCAAGGTATCCAGGGTGGATGACAGTGAACTGTTGTGTATCACCAAAGAAATTTAGTAAGGCATTTGTAGTGTGAAGCCTTGCATCAAATTCATTAAACCACATGTTCATTGTTGGTACCAATGAATGCCACAAATTCATGCAGTTCTTATTTGTGACACTTTTACTGTCTGTTATTGTGAGAAATTCATAAAGAAATACTACCATATTGGTGACAGGGAAAGTTGAGGCAAATAAGACCTTTTCTATATTGGAGTAAATTGTATAGCATGTGGAAGTATTGTGTTACAGACAAATTCCTCTGAGACATTTCTGTAATGTACATGAATCTGTCAAAAGTTGCGCCCTTTAGCTCACTGCATGAGACAGTTACCTTCAACACTCTTTAGAAATTTTACATAGAGCGTTAATTAAAAATTAATTAGGGTGGGATTTATAAAAAATTGACATAGCAAATCGCCCATTGAAAGTGGATGTCTTGTGCTGGTCGAATGTTTTTCCTTGATTTAAGATGGAAAAATACCACTTTTGGCCACTAGATGGTGTTCAGTATCCCAGGAAATTCCTTTGATACTGAACACCATCTAGTGGCCAAATGTGGTATTTTCAGTTTTAAATCAATAAAAAAAGTGAAAATAACATTTAACCAGTACAGAAAATAGCTTAAAAACATTCATATTTTGCCCCATCTGTTCAGAGTGAATGAACATGCTTATACAGGGTGAACTGCTATGCAATTTTTTTCATAAATACACCTGCAAATGTCTGCAGTGTGAAGGGCCCAAAACAAATAAGCTCCAATGGATATGGAAGCAGGCATGGACACCCAATACAAACTTGTCTAGTGGACCCTGAAATGTTTAGTTATATAAAACTAATAAATCAAAAATATAGTTACTTCCTCTGCAATTATATTAACTTTTTAAAATTTTCAATAAGCATGTCATATTTCTGTTTTTTATTATGTTTAGTACTAAATCAATACTTTCCATATTACACAGTTTACTTTAGCTTTCTTTTTAGCATGTAGATCCGTCTGCATGTATAACATGTACAGTTTTGATTAATCACAGAATAATTGCACTATTGAGGATTATCATAAGGCACTTAATAAAACCTGGTAGCCTTTTTGTTTTAATCTGTACTTTCTGATGCTAAATTTTACAGCTGTTTGAGATGTCTCTGCCAGATGTTAGATAGGGGTGCCAGCAAACTCTCCCATTTACCAGCTGCTGGCAAGTAGGGGGGATTAAGTTGAAATAAATGATAGCATTATTTATGTTGCATTGATTTTGGTAAATGTATGTGATAATGGCGATATGATATTAAGATGTTATAAAAATTAGCCAACAAAATTGTGATTTTTTTTTAGATGTTAGATGTCTACTGCAATTTTATGTTTTATTATCAAGTCATAACAAAATTAAATTGCAGTAGCTGATAAGTAATATAAAACCCTTTATTGACAATTCATGGACTGCCTGTGCACCCCTCCTTTTCCCAAATGATACCATCTCAACACACACAACATGGGCTAGAATCCAAAGCTGGGCCATACACTGCTTGAATTTTTGCAACTTCCTGCTAGCTTGGCCAAAATTCAAGCAGTGTATGGTCCTGCCGACACCTCTCCAAGTGACAAAAAGTGGTTTGTGTACTCTGATATGGCGGCTGAACATAAGAAGTCTATAAGGCCCCTTTCACACTGGGGCGGTTTTCAGGCAGTACAGCGCTAAAAATAGCGCCTGTACACCGCCTGAAAACACCGGCCCCATTCACTCCAGTGTGAAAACCGGCGGGCTTTCACACTGGAGCGGTGCGCTAGCAGGACAGCAAAAAAAGTCCTGCTAGCAGCATCTTTGGAGCGGGATAGGAGCAGGATGTATTCACCGCTCCTATTCCGCTCCTTCCCATTGATTTGAATGGGACACCGCGGTAATACCGCTGCAATACCGCCGCAAAGCGCCACTACGGCGGCGCTCTGCGTGGGATTTTAACCCTTTTTCGGCCGCTCGCGGGGGTAAAACCGTACCGCAAGCGGCCGAATCCCGCGGGCAAAACGACGGTAAAGCAGCGCTAAATATAGCCCCAGTGTGAAAGGGGCCTGAGTGTGCAACCAGCTTTAGTCTTTAAAGCAGAACTTCACTGAAAAAACAAACTTTGTTCTATTGTCCCATCTTCCAGTCCCCTGCCAGATAAAAAAAAAAAAAAACTCATTTTTAGTTTTGTGTTTCCATTATCTACCCTACCCATTTGCCTCCTCCGTTCTCACCTAGACAACCATGATGTCTCTTTCTGCCTCCTGGGACATTCCAGTCCCATACTCTAGGGCAGGGGTCTTCAAACTTTTTAAACAAAGGGCTGGTTTATTGTCCTTCAGACTTAAGGAGGGCAGGTTTGTGGTCAGCGGGAGTGAAAAATTTCCTGGCATCAGTGGAAGCAAACACCACCACATTTGGTATGGGGGGGGGGGGGTAGTGTCCCATCATTGGTATCATAGGGGGGAATAGTGCCCCATTATTGGTGTCAGTGGGAGAAATGGTGCCCCATTTTTGGTGTCAGTTGGCAGAATGGTGTCTTGTATCAGTGGGAGGAATAGTGTTCCAAGGCCCGGTAAAAGGCAAGCAAAGGGCCACATCCGAGCCACAGTTTGGAGACCACTGCTCTAGGGGGCTGCAGGAGCATAATAATAAATAAGTTCTACGAGCAATACCAAATATCAACATTTGTTTTTGTTGTATCCTGAAGTAACTGTCTTTTTTCCATATCATCTGAATGAACAGTATTCTGTTTCCAAAGATTCCATTAGCATAGTACAATCTGACAGCTATTGAAAGTGTATGACTAGTGTTCCCCTGTACAGAATGGTATCAGTTTGCAGATACAGTACATGGTATTTGTTCACAGTTTTATTGTTATGAAAATACATTTCCTTTTTCATCTACATGAGAAAATGCTATTCTAAATCAGCTTAAGGGTTGCTTACACATTCATTCTGATTCCAATAGAAGATCACACTGTATATATGATAATGTATAAGCTCTGATAGAGGACACTTCATCCTTTATTAGCTTATGAATACATCTCTCCGATACCTTTTCTTTTTAACCATTTTGCTACATTACGATTCAAATACAAATGTTCTAAGGCTGTTGGTTAGGAATCGGATTTACTATACAGATTTCAGCATTCACAATTGACAATGTATTATTAATTGTTTGTTAACAGCAGGCCCTATAAAAAAAAATCAAAGAGCACAAATTTTTTTGTAATCTTTAGTACTCACCCATTTGTATTTTAAACGCTTCAATACTGGACACTTTTACCCTGTTCCTGCCCAGGCCAATTTTCAGCTTTCATTGCTGTCACACTTTGAATGACAATTGCAACATTGTACCCATATGACATTTTTAGTTTTTTTTTTTTCACACAAATAGAGCTTTCTTTTGGTGGTATTTAATCACTGCTGTTTTTTTTAAAAAAAAGCTTGCTAAATAAACACATTTTTCTTAATTTCTGTTATATAATTTTGCAAATAAATAATATTTCTTCATAAATTTGGGCTAAAATGTATTCTACATTTCTTTCTTGAGGCTTGAAAATGCCAGGACAGTACAAATACACCCAAATTAGCTCTTTTTGGAAAGTAGACAGTTCAATGTATTTAGTAAGAGGCATAGTAGGTTTTTTGAAGTTGTAATTTTTTGGCAAACATTTTTGGAAAATGAAGAATTAAAAAAAATTTTCACAATTTTTTACATCCTGTCACCAGTGCAGTACAGCGTCATCATACAACTGATGTGGCTGTGATCAGGGAAACTGACTGGTGACAGTATTTAAAGAAAAAAAAAAACAACATTGTGTACAGCTGTCATGTGATCTGCTGTGATTGTGATTGGCCACAACAGTCACATGGTACTGGCAGCGGGCCAGTTTAGTGATCTGTCATCAGCCATGTCCGGTGGACACGGTCGGTGACAGATCACGCTGGAGCGTGGCCCCGGCCAACATTTTACAATAGGCCAGGCTGGAAGGGGTTATTGCACATACTAGAAACTGCACACTTAAAGTGGAAGTAAACCCTCCTATCGTTTTCAGCCAAGGAAGCAGCCATCTTTGCCTCTGTTTAATCTTCAACTGCCACAGTGCTGCACATGTGATCCTTTATGACACCAGCCATTGGATGGTTTGACTGTTTGGTTGAGAGCACAGCCAATGTGCAGTTAGCATTCAAGGCATGCCTTTTTTTTTTTTAGACTGTTAAATCGATGGGTTTACTTCCGCTTTAAGGCAATCATCATTATCAGGCAGTTCATCGTAATCAGCCCAGTGAAATCTTATTTCTATTTGCTTTGCGTCAGTTACTACATACCCGCATATGCAGGATGTTATAAATGTTTCAGCAAGTTGTTTGTTTAAGGTATTTAGTAGAATACATTTTGAAATGCTTTTTGGATACATTAAAATCTAATTTCTAACTTTCTAGGAAACGGACAATTCCTTTTGTTTGCATTTATCTAGTTTTAGAACTGAACGTTGAAGTTAGCTACCTGTTTTATGTTTCAGTTACCACCATAGCTATCAATAACTCTTTGTCAAAAAAGGGGCATTTAATCCTGACAAATCTCCCCAGGGGCCCTCTCCAAACCTAACTTATTTGGTCAAAATTATATCAATTATGCTAAGCCCTTTCCTTTTTCATGTGTGAAAATAGTGACTATCATTGTGAAACAGTGTTATTTGCCATATTATGAATTAGTAGAATTAGCGCATGGTGCAGTGCTTTTTCTTAATTTAAAGTAAAAATATTTGCCCAAATAAAACCGTCTTTTTAATTGAGCAGTTAGACCTTTAAAATTACCTCCATATCCAGGCCTGACACTAATCTGGTTATTCTCTATTTCATTTTCATTCAAGCCTTATTTTAACTGTGGAGTCTGGCTTGTGACCTTATTGTCCAGTCACAATGTAGCACAGAAAACCCTTTATCTCTTGCAAAGATTTTCTTTGGTGTTAGGGATTTTCTGCACTTTTGTACTGCAAGTGAGCTAAGTATCTCAGATTATTCTATCAATGCTGTCCACACCTTGTATAGATTCACAAAAAGTTCTGACTACGATTATTTTAACTTTTTGATATTAACCAAACATGAAGACGTGCTTGCCTAGTTTGCAACTCCATGTATACATGTAAAATTCTAAACTTAACAATTCAAAATATTTCTGATTAACAGCAAGTTAAGAGAAAAAAAAAAAAAGATTGTAACATACGATTACAATAGCACATTGCAAAAATGCTCAGTATTCAGTAAATAAGATAAATTTTACCCATAGAAGTGTCCAGGTCTCAAAATGTCTTGGTTTAAAGGTAAACTATTAAGTGCCAAAATAAATATATATACACATTATATATACAATATATAACTTGTTTTTGTGATAATTTTAATGGAATTTAAGACCCTATAAGGTTTAACATTATTGTATAAGGTTTAACATTATTGTATAAGGTTTAACATTTTATATTTACATGGAGTAGCCATTTTTTCATTACATATTCAGTACATATTCAATTACATATTCAGTATATGTTCCGTTCTTATATAGGACAGTAAAAAAAAAAATTACCACGGCATTTAGTTTAACACAAATCTGAGTATGTCTTATTTAAAAACACTATTTATGTGGCATTGAGCTCATTTAAATGGCCATTTAAAGAGGAACTGAACTCTGAACTTTTCCAAAAAAGGGAAGAGGACAAAGGACTAGTCACCAGTATTGCCTGTCAACTCCTAGCAACTAATCTTTCCCCTAATACTTATTTACCATTCCTTGCTCTGCACTGTGTCTCTGTATGGATGGGGCCATCTCACCAACTCTCACCCAAAATTTCCTAAAACTAGAGAATGAAAGCAGCATCTGTATTAAGGAAGATTTTCAGAAAAATAATCAAGTAGTGCTTAGGCAAAATTTATACTTTCACATGTTCCTTATAATATAGAAAATTCACTTTTCGAGGTCAGTTCCACTTTAAGTGACCAACCTCCATGTTGGCTTTTGCTTAGCCTAGTCAAAGTGTCCCCCTATCACTTTCCCTCCTGCTGCTTATATGGGTCCTTAAATGTTTAAACAAGTTCTATTAACCACTTCAGCCCCGGACCAATTGTCAGCTTAAGGACCAGAGGTCTTTTTTCAATTTCGCACTGCACTACTTTAACTGGTAATTGTGCGGTCATGCAATTTTGTAACGAAACGAAATTTGCGTCCTTTTCTTCCCACAAATAGAGCTTTCTTTTGATGGTATTTGATTGCCTCTGTGATTTTTATTTTTTGCGATATAAACGGAAAAAGAGCGAAAATTTTGAAAAAAAAAGAGATTTTCTACTTTTTGTTATAAAAAAAATCTAATAAACTCAATTTTAGTCAAACATTTGGGCCAAAATGTATTCAGCCACATGTCTTTAGTAAAAAAAATGCCAATAAGCGTATATTGATTGGTTTGCGCAAAAGTTATAGCGTCTACAAACTAGAGTACATTTTCTGGAATTTACACCGCTTTTAATTTATGACTGCCTATTTCATTTCTTGAGGTGCTAAAATGGCAGAGAAGTACAAAACCCCCCCAAATGACCCCATTTTGGAAAGTAGACACCCCAAGCTATTTGCTGAGAGGCATGTTGAGCCCATTGAATATTTTTTTTTTTAGTCCCAAGTGATTGAATAAAGACAAAAATAAAAAAGATTTTTTTTTTTTTTCAAAAAGTTGTCACTAAATGATATATTGCTCACACATGCCATAGTTATATGTGGAATTGCACCCCAAAATACATTTTGCTGCTTCTCCTGAGTATGGGGATACCACATGTGTGGGACTTTTTGGGAGCCTAGCCGCGTACGGGGCCCCGAAACCCAAGCACCGCCTTCAGGATTTCTAAGGGTGCAAATTTTTGATTTCACTCCTCACTACCTATCACAGTTTCGAAGGCCATAAAATGCCAAAATAGCACAAAACCCCCCCAAATGACCCCATTTTGGAAAGTAGACACCCCAAGCTATTTGTTGAGAGGCATGGTGAGTATTTTACAGCTCTCATTTGTTTTTGAAAATGAAGAAAGTAAAGAAAAAAAAATTTTTTTTTTTCTTTTTTCAATTTTCAAAACTTTGTGACAAAAAGCGACATCTGCAAAATACTCACAATACCTCTCAGCAAATAGCTTGGGGTGTCTACTTTCCAAAATGGGGTCATTTTGGGGGGTTTTATGCCATCTGGGCATTCCATGGCCTCCGAAACTGTGATTGGCAGTGAGAAGTGAAATAAAAAAATTACTCCCTTAGAAAGCCTGAAGGCGGTGCTTGGTTTTTGGGGTTCCGTACGCAGCTAGGCTCCCAAAAAGTCCCACACATGTGGTATCCCCGTACTCAGGAGAAGCAACAGAATGTATTTTGGGGTGTATTTCCACATATGCCCATGACATGTTTGAGCAATATATCATTTAGTGACAACTTTTTGTAAAAAAAATATATATATTTTTTTTTTTCATTATTCAATCTCTTGGGACAAAAAAAAAAAATATTTAATGGGCTCAACATTGCTCTCAGCAAATAGCTTGGGGTGTCTACTTTCCAAAATGGGGTCATTTGGGGGGGGTTTGAACTGTCCTGGCATTTTATGCACAACATTTAGAAGCCTATGTCACACGTCACCCACTCTTCTAACCACTTGAAGACAAAGCCCTTTCTGACACTTTTTGTTTACATGAAAACATATATTTTTTTTTGCAAGAAAATTACGTTGAACCCCCAAACACTATATATATTGTTAAAGCAAAGGCCCTACAGATTAAAATGGTGGGTGTTGCATTTTTTTTTTCCACACAGTATTTGCGCAGCGATTTTTCAAACGCATTTTTTTGTGGAAAAAATACACTTTTTTTTATTTTAATGCACTAAAACACACTATATTGCTCAAATTTTTGATGAAATAAAAAATATGATCTTAGGCCGAGTACATGGATACCAAACACGACATGCTTTAAAATTGCGCACAAACACGCAGTGGCGACAAACTACATACATTTTTAAAAGCCTTTAAAAGCCTTTACATGATACCACATTAGATTCACGGAGGAGGTCTACTGCTAAAATTACTGCCCTCGATCTGACCTTCGCGGTGATACCTCACATGCATGCTGCAATTGCTGTTTACATATGACGCCAGACCAACGCTTGTGTACGCCTTTGCGCAAGAGAAGGGGGGGCAGGGGTGCTTTTTTTTTTTTTTTTTAGTTTTTTTTTTTATTTATTTAGCTTTTTTATTCTATTTTTAAACTGTTCCTTCCATTTTTTTTCTTTGTTATGATTTTTATTGTTATCTCAGGGAATGTAAATATCCCCTATGATAGCAATAGGCAGTGACAGGTACTCTTTTTTTGAAAAAATTGGGGTCTATTAGACCCTAGATCTTTCCTCTGCCCTCAAAGCATCTGACCACACCAAGATTGGTGTGATAAAATGCTTTCCCAATTTCCCAATGGCGCGGTTTATATCCGGGAGGGGGGACATTCCCTCCTACTGCTTGTAAAAGCAGTCTAGAGGCTAATTACCCGCTAGAATTGCTTTTACATGAAAGCCGATCACTGGCTGAAAAGAATGATACCAAGATGATACCTAAACCTGCAGGCATCATTCTGGTATAACCAAAGTCCAGCAACATACTGGACATATATTGTAATCTTTTTTTTTTTCATGCAGCCTCTTGGCTGAACGAAAAAAAGAGATTGATTGGTGGGTATGCCCACCATTAGAATACCTCCCTTCATCCACCCACTTCTAATGATGGGCATACATGCACCATTTATATATGCCGATGCATGGGGGCATCCTCCCGCAAAAGTTATGCCGTGTACACACGGTCGGAATTTCGACCGTATGTACGTGGCATTAGGAGCCAATCGCTCCTCCCCCCCCCTGCTGCCCCCATGCTTCGGCACATATGCTCTTTTTTTTAACTGTGGTGGTGAAATCACCTCCTACAGCGTTGGAGTCGCGGCTTTATGTATCGTGGGAGCAAACGCTGTTGCTGTCAAGATAAATAAATCCGCGCTGCAACTGAATGGCGCACCTGAAAACAAAAAAATGCTTAACACTAAAACACAGTAAACAAAATTACATACCTGAAAAGCAAGCATGATAAAACATAATAAAACATTGCAGAATAGAATGGAGTAAAAAAAGAGCAACAATAGAGAGAGAGAGAGAACAATAAAACGACAACTATTTTTGTTTTTTTTATTTTTTTGAGATTCACAAGTAAAAAAGCTCCTGACTGTTAGCGACTGAATCAAAACGCTACCACAAAAAAAATGTTAGCGATCGCAGGGATCAGGCCTGACTCTGCGAACGCTGCAGTTATGTGTGCTTAGTGTTTTGTAAGTGACAGTGATCGATCGATACTGCACTTGGGTGGGCTGGGCTGGGCGGAGGGGGAAAACGCAGGTGCTAGCAGGTATCTGGGCTGATCCCGCTAACAATGCGTTTTTTTGGAACCCTAAACTGCTGGGACGCTAGTATAGATCTGATCAGATCAGATATTGATCTGTTCAGATACTATACCACTAAGGGAGGTGTATGCTTTGCGCGTGGGTGTTTGCGGTACTGGCACTAACCTGGGGCGACGCAGACCTTATTTGACCCTAAAACCTAATTGATATCACCCGCCGGGCGATCAGGGGGTTAAACCGTTATTGGGTAATAAATGGCGGGTGCCCTGACAGTATAAAAAACAAGCTAACTAACCAGCGTCACCCGTAACAGTAATACAAAAAAAAACTGGTTACCTAGCGACACTAATGCAGGGATCAGAAAAACGATCGCTTAGTGACACTGGCAAAAGGGGGTGAAAGGGTTAACTAGGGGCAATCAGGGGGTTAAACCTTTATTAGGTAATATATGGGGGTACCTGACGCTATATAAAAACCTGACGGGGAACCTAAATAACGAAATAACTAACTGGCTAACCAGCGTCACCAGTGACATTTTATACGGTGATCACTGGTGAAAGGGTTAACTCTAGGGGCAATCAGGGGGTTAAAACCTTTATTTAGGTTGTAATATGGGGGTACCTGACCTATAAACCTATTTATGAACCTATATAAACATGGCGGTTAACCTAAAAAAAAAACTGGTTACCTAGCGACACTAATGCAGCGATCAGAAAAACGATCGCTTAGTGACACTGGCAAAAGGGGGTGAAAGGGTTAACTAGGGGCAATCAGGGGGTTAAACCTTTATTAGGTAATATATGGGGGTACCTGACGCTATATAAAAACCTGACGGGGAACCTAAATAACGAAATAACTAACTGGCTAACCAGCGTCACCAGTGACAGTTATACGGTGATTACTGGTGAAAGGGTTAACTCTAGGGGCAATCAGGGGGTTAAAACCTTTATTTAGGTTGTAATATGGGGGTACCTGACCTATAAAACTATTTATGAACCTATATAAAACATGGCGGTTAAAATAAAAAAAAAAAAATGGTTACCTAGCGACACAATGCAGCGATCAGAAAAACGATCGCTTAGTGACACTGGCAAAAGGGGGTGAAGGGGTTAACTAGGGGCAATCAGGGGGTTAAACCTTTATTAGGGGGGGGTAGGGGGCTACCTAGGACCTAAAACTAACTGCCCTGACAGTTATTACAGTCACACTGACACTAAATGCAGTGATCAGTAAATAAATGATCACTGCAATTAGTGACACTGTGACTGGGGGGGGAGGGGGTGATCTGGGGGGTGATCAGGGGGTGACAGGGGGGTGTTTTGTGTGCCTAACTGTACTGGTGTCAGTGTAGTGTTGTGCACTGACCTTAACATGTTCGCCGCTCGGCGTCTCCGGTCACATAGACCGGCGCACCGAGCGTGACATCACTTCCGCCTTCCTGTCTATACAATAGACAGGAAGGGGAAGCTTTTCATTCGCCAGGAGCGATCGCGAGGGGGTGGCCAGAAACCATTGGCCGTCCCCTCGTCCCGGATCGCTCCTGAAGCGATGCCGACCGTCCCCGCCGGCGGAGGGGGGTCCGATCGGACCCCCCAACCGCCTAAAGAATGGCACGTACAGGTACGTGGTTCTGCCTGTACGTGCCATTCTGCCGACGTATATCTACATGGGGCGGTCGGCAAGTGGTTAAGCAGCCGTAGATGATTAATTTTTTTCATTCAATCAAAGGGTTGAATGAAAAAAACGTCTTGATTCCCCATTCGCGCACTTGACCTCCAGAAGATTCATGACCAGACCATTTTTTGCTAAACAGCACTACGTTACTTTAACGGACAACTGCGTGGTCGGGCGACACTGTACCCAAATAAAATGTATGTCCTTTTTTCCCCACAAATAGAGCTTTCTTTTGGTGGTATTTGATCACTACTGTGTCTTTTATTTTCTGCGCTATAAAAAAAATTTTTTTTGAAACAACAATTATAAACAACAATTTAAAAAAAAAAAAACATACTTCTTTACTTTATGTTATACAAAATATCCAATAAAAAATAAAAAAAATCGAATTTCTTGATAAATGTAGGCCAATATGTATTCTGCTACATATTTTTCATAAAAAAAAAAAAAAAAAAATCCCAATAAGCATATATTGATTGGTTTGCTCAAAAGTTATAGCGTCTACAAACTATGGAATATATACTGGAATTTTTATTAAAAAAAATTATTTTTACTAGTAATGGCGGCGATCAGTGATTTATAGCCGGACTGTGATATTGTGGTGGACATTCGGACACTAACTGACATTTTTGACACTTTTTGGGAACCAGTGACACTAATACAGTGATCAGTGCTGGAAATATGCACTGTCACTGTACTAATGGCACTGTCTGGGATGGGGTTTTATATCAAGGGAGATCAAAGGGTTAAATGTGTGCCTAGCCAGTGTTTTGGTGTACTGTGGGAGGTGCTTTTACTAGAGGAAGTCATTGATTTTATTCCCTGCTTTACGGGGAAAGAAAATCTATTACTTCCCTACTGACAGGACAGGGCTCTGCTTGTCCTGTGTAAGTTTATAAAGTTCGCTGGGTGCCGGCGGTAATCACAGCATGGCCAGGTTGCCGGCGGTGCGCCCCCTACCCAGAAGTGCCAGATCACGTACTATGTACGTGATCTGGCGAATCTAAGCCGCATTGCTGCTGTATATCTAGGTTATGAGATCGGCAAGTGGTTAAAGTGAATACAGTTCATTTTATTTAGCAAGCTAAGTGAACATTTACTTTGCTAAGTGAACCGTTCATTTCTTTTAGTAAATCAACTCCAGTGTTCCGCAAGTCTGTTTTTACTGTTTTCTTCTGGACTTTACAGCAAAATAGAATAGTTTTTCTCCTAAACACTACTCATCTCACTGCTGGATTTTAGCTATTACTGTACACATTCACATAAAGCTCTTTTACTGAGTAGTCGTGTTTTTCTTATACTAAGCTATTTTAATGCTCTGTCTTATTCCTCTACTTTCTAAAAAACAAACAGTGCAGTGGTCAGTGCCAGAATTCTGACATTTATTTGATCCAGAAGATTTAACAGTTTAAAAATAGCTTGATCGGCTAGAGCTTTCTTCTCGATAAGTGAACTATTCAACAAAGGTAAATCTTTATGATATGCATGGTACTTCGGATCATTAATAAGTTGATAAAGTAATGCTATTTTAAGAGACTGACCCTTTTTAATTGTAGATTAAATGTGTACGATTCAAAAGAGAAAATGCATTAATTATACAACTCAAAAGACCCTTGAGTGGAACTTTGATAACTTTTGTTGCATTTTGAGGAAATATTGTTTCACTAATGTTAATAACTCATTATATATGCTTCGCCGATCACTGAAGACATTTAAGAAATTCAAGTGTAAAATAATTAGAAGTAAATTGATTTGTTGGATTAACTCTCTATGTAAAACGGAAAAGCTAAATACATAAATATCAGTTATTTATTTTTATGTCTTAACCCTTTCATGAAATAATTTTTTTCCAGTAAGGATAAGTTGCCTGGCTATCACACTGATGCTCTACAAACTGGGAAAGTCAGTGTATAATCTGAAGTCCTTATATGCATATTTGTGACCCAAATCTAAAGAACTGCTGCCTGCAGCAGAAGACTCTCCATCATGCAGCAAGTCATTGAAGAGGAGTTCTGCCCCCCCCCCCCAGCAAAAAATTAAGCCAGCAGCTGCACATACTGTAGCTTCTGACTTTTAATATTAGGATACTTACCTGTCCTGGAATCCAGCGATGTTGGCACCCCAGCCGATGTTTCCTTTGGCTCTCAGGTGCTGCCGCCACCATTCGTAGTAAGGGAACCTGGCAGTGAATCCTTGCAACTTCACAGCCGGTTTCCTACTGCAGTTTCTAAATGACCTGGCGGCAGGGGAAGGAGGAGGGGGGCCCAACTTTTGAGTGATCACGGTGGTGGGGACAGGTACCTGACAAAAACAGGTACCCCCTTGAAAGGTGCCAAATGTGGCGAGGAGTCAGATAAGTGGAGCTTCCACTTTTGGATGGAACTCCGCTTTAAGTTCCAAACTGTCTGGCAAAATCTTCAGCATTCGACACACCCAGATGTGCCTGAATCCTCTTCCTCATGCTGTGGTTCCTCCTATAAGTCCCTACATCATAACTGGACAAATTTCATGCAGGAGCCAGCAGGTGGAACAATTTAACCCAGCTGGAAACACCAGCATTTAACACTCCTGGAATGTCGAATGTTCAGTTCCTTGTGGATTAAATCACCTGTTTTTCATATCTCTCAAGAATTCAAATGACAGGGCCCAAAACTTCTCCCTACTTTGGGTATTGCCAATCTGAGTATCTCATCAACTACACTTCATATTGCAAATTGAAACAAATGGTAAATTGAAACAAATGTAAGTGTGAAGGAGTTATGAGCACTAATTGGCAGCACTGGTGGGAATTGATAGGCAGCACTGGTGGGCACTGTTGTGACTGCACTGATAATCAGGACACCTTAAAACACAAGCCGTTTATCAGCTCTCTTCTCCTCCCCTCACACTGTCAGTGTGAGGAAAGTAAGGATGATATCTGACTTGTGTTTACATCGTGATAAACTGTCATTGGCATCACATGGTAAATGGCTGCTGTGATTGGTCGTTTACCCCAATCTGTGATTAGCCGAGTCCGAAGGATTCAGCAATCACAAAGCACGCTGACCACACTTGGCAGGGGGCACGCAGGCAGCGGGATCAGGGGAGAACATCAATGAACTCCCTCCTGGCAAAGTAAGCCCGCACTGTAGCCATTTTTGGCCTATAGCGGGAAGTGGTTAAGGAAAAAAGAACTCTATTGGTGGCACACAAAGAAAACGTTTAAAGTTCAAAAAATGTGTGTGTGTTAGTAATTGTAATGTTTTAATAACTGTGGTAGTGTAACAACATATGCTGGATTAGGATGGTGATTTAACATATAGCATTTAGTGACACATTAAATCATCTAATCAAATGCAAGAAAAAAATCTAATTTACAGTAGAACAATGGCCAAATATATAAAATCATATATGTGATACATGCCGCTTAAATCAATAGGACCAGGCTCTCTATTTATTTTTTTTTTAAAAAACCCTTTGGAATATTTTGTAAAGACCTAATGACCCGCCAGTAAAACCATTGAATATGTTCGTTCTTTGATAGGGTGACAACGCTCATCCAATCACTTTAGTGTTGTCAGCTGTAGCTGCTTATATGCTGACACCAATGATAGACCTAATAGGGAATATTCACAACTAGCTCTGCCCAGGACCCTTTAGATTGACAGCACATTGCTGTAACTACAGAAGCTTAGAGGAATGATATAAAAGCTTTCTCTGTTTCTCCCACCCCCTCAGGCGCTGTCTATCTGGGTGCATAAGTAATTTATCTTAACAGTTGCATTTACCATTGAAAAAGAGATACATTGCAATTCTGTATCAAAAATGTCTGTTTATTACACTTAGAGGGGAAAAAATAGAGTTTAGATAAACTGATTCCAACATGATTGGGGTTTCTAAGTGAATACCGCGTATGCTGTAAACTAAGTGAACATTCTCTCCATGTATTGATGTAATGTACACCGTCTGTTTATATTGCTTCCTTTTTTTATGCCTGAGAAATAATTTGTTAAAATGTACACTTACCTTGTTTTAAGGCCATAAGAACAAACTATAGTTACACTATAATGTCCTTTTAGAAATTAGCCACATGATGCATTTGTGAGGAGAAAAAATCACCAATATTAGAGAATTAAAATACTTTAATCAGACAGAAAAAAGTCGTTGGCCACTTGATTAGGGCTGATTTCCACCATCTGCTCATACTTACTAAGGATCTAGCCCTGACTGAACACTAATTTGTGCACTTCCTAGAAACTGAAATCTCTCAGCAAGCAAATTAACAAGAGAAGGGATTCAGCAATAATGGAACTCCTCAGCTTTTGTTTCTCTCTGACAGATGGACAGGGTGCGCTCAAATTGAATTCAGCTTAATTGCATTGTGCCATTTAAAATTTTATCTGCTCCACAGATTTTGTTTACAGGTTTCAAGATTCCAAACCTTTGGAAGTTTTTTTTTTTTTTTTTAACTTGAACTATTGCTGGAAGAGAGATGAATTCAACAGAAAAAGACGTTTCTGAGCCATCAAAAAAAAAATCTTGTCTACTTTCCTTTGGGAAAAGAAGAAATCCTCAATGTTTCTTCAACTCTCTGTATATATATTTTTAATGAAATACATATGAAATGTATATATACAGCACAAATATATATATATATATATATATATATATATATATACACACACACATTTCAAATGTATAGTATATTATTATATATATATTAAAAACTAATACTGTAAATTCTTCTTCTAAACACAATGAATCAGGTTGAAGTGAGCCTGTATTTTCCCAGGCAGAACAAAGTACTTTAGCTATGAATAAGCACTAATGCCAGTGTGAAACGCGTCAGTTTTGTTCATTATTTTTCCTGCTGTGGATCATGTTATGTGAGTTTTACTTGAAAATAAAAGGCACAAGAAATTAGATTATTTTTGGAGTGTGGCTGTCCAGAGTTATTTTTCCTTCTTCAAAGTACTTAAAGTGGTTGTAAAGGCAGAAGTTTTTTTTATCTTAATGCATTCTGTGTGCAGCAGCACCCCTAATACTTACCTGAGTCCCCTCTCTGTCCAGCGATGTCCATGAGTGCCTCAACCCTCCGGGACTCTCTCTCCTGATTGACTGAGACACAGCAGTGGCGCCATTGGCTCCCACTGCGGTCAGTCAAACTCAGATAGCCACTCAGGAAAGAGAGGGGGCGGGGCAAATGGCAGCTCCATGTCCGAATGGATACACTGAGCTGTAGCTCGGCTCGGATGCCCCCATAACAAGCTGCTTGCTTTGGGGGGCACTCAACAGGAGGGGGGCCAGAAGCTACAGCCAGGGACCCGAGCAGAGGAGGATCCTGGCTGCTCTGTGCAAAACCACTGCACAGAGCAGGAAAGTATAATATGTTTGTTATTTAAATAGAAAAAAAAAACAAAACTTTAAAATCATTTTAACTTCCACTCCTTCCAGCTACACATACTTACATTTCTTATACTCCATCACTGCTCTGTTTGGCTGCCAGTGGTGAATAGATATACTTGGTACTTCAATGCATGGGGAGCATATTAATCCTTTTCCGCCCATGTAAACACCAGCTCTGGTGCGAAGTAAATGGATGCCAAAGTTGTCACATTTCTCTCTTTACTCCCAATGGCCAAACAGTACAGTAAAGAAGGTTGAGTATGTATTGCTGGGGAGGATGGCATTTAAGAAAACGTGTTGCTTTGCCTCTCCCCTTATATATACCTCTCCCCTTATATATACCACAAATCATAAAAATCCACTACAAATGCTTTATTTTAGTTGACATGAGTAGACAATAATGAACTTTTATATTATGAACTTATTATTGAGAGAGCGAACTTACATACAAGGCATAAAGCTCTTCACAGTCCCTGGTGTCTGCATGGGGTTTGAACTAAGACCTGGAAACCTCCACATATTTACACTGCTCTTGGGAAAGACAAAAACGTTCCCATGTAAAGGTGCAGATTATAATAACTTTAATTGTGAATAAGCAATGCATAAAAGTGTTACTTCTGCACATTCCTAACACCCACTGAGCAATCCCTAGATGTTGAGCTGAAAGGGTATATTGAGCCAAATGGTTCATTACACACAAGCAATAGGCTTGGATGAAAGGTGCTTTCAATTCTAACAGGCATTCCAGTTATGGCACCCATTCCTATAATTGACTCTCACAAGTATCCTCCTGCTCAGGAGTGTGATGACAACTCACCTGTTGTGGGAATGTTTAAATACTAATGTCATGTGCAATGAGTACCCAACACTGTATTTGACCCTTCAAAAAACTTTTTTTTTTTGCTTGTCTACCAAACAATAAATATTAGTTTTTAATTATTAAAGGTATTGTTAATGTGAATATTAGCAAAGTCTACCTGAATTATCAATCCTCATTTGCTTCATACCTCCAAGGATAGATTTCCCAGCTGTCTGAACTGGCCTATTAAAATTAATCAGAAAAGTGCAGTATGACTACTTAAATTGCGAAAACTGGGTGGCCAGTTGCAGAGGAATTATAAGTCATCAAAAATGTGGTGGTCAGATGTTCCGACTGCCATATCTTATCTTTTGGCATCTTTGTACAACAGTCTTTGTATTGTACAAATAATTGCATGAGTCAACATTGGGTTTGCAATGCTGGTTAAAAGACTGAAACAAAGGTTTAGACATTTTCAATTGGATCATCATTGTTTCTATAGGTAGGACAGTGCTGTGACATATACACACATGCACACTGAACACCAGATATGCTTTAAGATATGAATAATCCAAAGCTCAAATGTATAGGGTGCCTTATATGTGATATCTGCTACAGGACACCGTAACCTTTCATGATAGTCAGAAATATGGTATGTCTAAATAGCAAATAAAATAAAAAAATGAAAATATGGTGCTCTACAGTACGCCAGACTAATTATTTACTTTGCATTTGTGATGGTCTCTAATGTGTACAAACGTAGAAAAAAAATGAACACTGTAGGGCCCTTATCATTTATCTTCGCTACAACATGATACTGATAGAGCTGAGTCTTCAACTTTTAAATTAAAACTGATAACCTTGGGCAATCAGGGGCTTTTATAAAAGGGATAAACTTTAGCTTGCCTCAGAACAGGTTGTGTCTCTGTAATGCTTCTGGGACTAAAGAGATCAATTAAGTGTGTATAAACAAACAGTTGGAAAAAAGCTACTAAAACAACAGTGGAGAAGCCTCTCTATTGGGCTCCAGGGGCCTGGGGGAGAGAAGTTTCATTAACTGGATCTGAAGTCCTATGGCCTTCTATAAACAGGCATTAATTAAAGAATGTAAAAAATAAAGTTTCAGACCTTGCAATATGTTAATGATCATATGATTCAGGGCCTGGGAAGGAGAGGTGCAGCAGAGGTCATAAAATAAGCATGAAGCATTTAATATGAGTGCTTGGCAGGGATTTCTGCAAATTAGTTGGTTATTTGCTGGTCCAAAGCAAATTAAGGTGATTTTGCTTCACTTGCTAATTTTTTATATGCATGCTTGGCAAAATGTTTTTCACAAATGGATGAAGGTTATTGTTAATGGCTTAATGAGAAATATTAACATATTTAAATATAACAGCAAACCCTGACACACAAAATAAGCATAGCCGATTTAGCAACTTGTCTGACAGGTAAATAATGCGCAGGTAATCCCGCTGTTTGTTTTATATAAGGGTGACAGCGTTTTTTATTTAAAAAAAATATATTTAAAATATACCTGCCATTAAGGTAGTGGTATATTAACCAGTATTGTAAAACAGAAGCGGTAGCTTGCAGGACTGTACCAACTTCCAGCAAAGAAGTACATTTGTCAATGCAGAACTATAATCAGCAATTCTTAAAGTGCACATTCTGTTGGATTAAAAAATTGTAGATTAGGTTGCTTCAAACCTAACTTGATAGTTTGAGTTTAAATAAGAGCAGATCTTATAGTCAATCGGTAGCTGAGCGTCAGTGATCAGATATTACACGAGCAAGAAAAAAACCCAATCAGATAATACACTACATTTTCCTTTAACTACACAAAGACTTGGTTTTCATACATGTACAATGCAGTTGCCCTTAGGGCAAGATTTCATAAAACGCCCCATAAAGTTAAAATAATGGAATGGACTTCCCATAGATGACAATATCAATTCACTATCAGCTTAGGTCTTAGGATACCGTCATTATACACAGTTACTATACAACATATGACCTTTATATGATTAATTTTACTATCTCCTGCACAATCGAAGAAAAAAGTGCTTTTGTTTGGGTCTCTCCATTAAACTTAAAGTGTAAGTATAGCCAATTTATTTTTACATTTTGGATAAGAGTATGGGGGGGGGGGGGTTAAACCCATGTCAGTTTAATACTTGTTGTTTGTATACAATTAGGGAATTTTCTCTTCAAATCCTGTACTAATGATCACAGCAAGGAGTTATAGGAAATCTCCCAAAGTGCAGGGAATTCCCCTCTTTGGTAGTTTTAGAAACAAGTGTCCCCAATGGAAGATTGCCCCTTAAATCCTGTTTTGGGTATGAAATATATAGGTAAATCTGCCTAGTTTGGACACACACAACAATAAAAAATTTACAGTGGGTTCAACCTACTCCTACTCTACTTCAGTATAAAATTGAGAGTTATGTGAAAAAAAAGTTTACTTTGTGACGTAAAAAAAAAAACGGAAGTGCTTCTCTCTCACAGTGGAGAGTAGAGTGAAAAAAAAGTTTATTTCATAATGTAAAAAAAAAAAAAAAAAAAAAATGGGAGTACTTCCCTCTCAAAGTGGCCCCTGCTACTCCAGGTGCCTGAGATAATCTTCACTATGCGCCAGGATCTCCAAAATCCAGGGAGCAATAAGCAAACAAATGATGCTGTTTGTGCTTGTAGCCTATCATTCTCAACACCTTCCTTTTGGCCAGTCAGGCAACCTGTAACATTTTCCGGCAAATAGGAAGATACAAAGGGTAGGGGGAGGATGACCAGGAGCATGATTAGAAAGCTGGCTGTTAGAGGCTATTTGTGTATGAGGTTTAAGGGATTAACCCTCCACACTTTCATGTTGCCCATTATCTTGCCTCACTGGCAAGTAGTAAGGTACAGATGGGTAAGATGGTGGGCCTGAATCATGACCAGGAAGCTGTGGAGTATTTGTGTCTCTGAAATTTTTAAACCCAGGGTAGAGGGAAGATTATTTTAGATGTGAGGTGCCTGCTGTGCCCATCAGGGTTCGCCTTCATACATAAGAACTTCCAATGCAGGTTGCCTTTATAGCAACTCATGGCCATTTCTGGCCTTGTTCTATAAATACTATTTCTCATGCTGATCCACAGTGAAGAATATAGAGTAGAATATGTAATGTGTTAGTTGCATCTTAATTGTAAATGTAAAATAACTTAGGCCCCTTTCACACTGGGGCGGTTTTCAGGCAGTACAGCGCTAAAAATAGCGCCTGTACACCGCCTGAAAAAACCGGCCCCATTCACTCCAGTGTGAAAGCAGGACGGTAAAAAAAGTCCTGCTAGCAGCATCTTTGGAGCGGTATAGGAGCGGTGCTTTGCGGGGGATTTCTAACCCTTTTTCGGCCGCTCGCGGGGGTAAAACTGCCCCGCGAGCGGCCGAATACAGCGGCTAAAACTACGGTAAAGCAGCACTAAATATAGCACTGCTTTACCGTCGCCGTGGCTCCCGCCCCAGTGTAAAAGGGGCCTTAAGGTCCCCTGAAAGTAAAAAAAAAAATAAAATACCCAAAAAATCCATATAATCTAAGGAAATCTTTATGTCTGGCTGTAAACATTTATAGACAATCAGAATGTTTTCACTCAAAGTAATCTTCTTTCTTCTCTTGTCAGAAGAGAAAATCCTTGCCAAGGATGAGTTGTATTGCGCTAGGATGAAGAAAGCAAGCTTGTATGACAATGCTCTGTAACAGCAATTTTAGATGGACAAATTACAGTTGAGAAAATTTCATGACTCGGTAAAATGAGCAATGATGACATCTGTGGATGCAGGTCTGTTCATATCTTTGTACAGCCTTTAGGGAAATAAATATATCTGAACATTCGGTGAAGTGAAGCTCATTCAATAAATCAACCTGACACAATAACACTTCTGGCACATGATCCTTACTTCTTTCTCAGCACCACCTTCCCCTCTGTGTGCCTGTTCCACCAAATGGTCTATCCCCACAGGCCTGTATATCAAATCAGCACACAAATATACACTGGAAATTTATTGGGATTTGCTTTTACTCTGCAAAAGACATGACACAAACTGATCTTATCTGGTGCTACAGGTGGAACACAAAAATAACAAGTGACTTTAAGATCGGTAATTTATTGTGTAATCGTTTCCTTGCTTTCATACTGCGAACAAAAAAGGAAACTGTGCTGAAGCTTAATTTCCGCCTTTAAAGGGTACCTCTCATCACAGAGTAATTTATTGTGCTGTAAGTGTAATTGAACTTGCCATTTACCTGTACTAGCTAATGGAAAAAAAAAATACTGACTTTTTCTATAATAATGCAAAGAACAATGATGATTTGCAGTATGCAGTAACACATAGCAGTGGAACCACAGCCTTATTCTACTTACAAGCAGTTTTATTATAGGGTATTCTGTGTTGCTTTTTTGCCTTAATCCATAATGCCAATTGATATAATATATTGCATTGCATAGGTGACCATGTTGAACTGATTATCATTATCCATTTGAAGATGGGATCTTATTAACACTCTTGTAAGCATTTACAGCTTTAGACAAAACATTTTTATATATAGCTTTTAAATAGCCCCCAAAGTCTAAACAGTACAGCTGCATTGTCTGTTTCTATATATGCTACATGCTTTGCTGTCAGCTGCTCAGCCGTCCACTGGAAACAACACTTCTTTCTATTCTTTGTTGTGACAAGCTGCAGGAAATGAATGTTGAAATGATGTGGTTCATGGGAAATGTATAGGTTTGATATTGTACACATCTTTCTTGGTATTCACCGATTCTGGAGGCTTGTGAACATAGTTAAAAGAGATGTGTGTTGTTCTTTCTTTTTTTTTTTAGATTCAAACTTACCTAGGTGGATGCTGCATCTGTCCCTCAGCACCTCTATCACTGAGAACCGATCTCTTTGTTCTCACAGCCTAGAGAACATTGAGTCAGTCAGCGTCTCTCTGCTCTGCCCCCTCCTCTCTCACTGGAGCGCTGGGCTGTGGAGGGGCGGGAGCAGCCAGCTCAGGCTCTTAGTGGCTTGCTGAGAACTTGAGCAAGGTGCCAGTCCAGGCATGTGGGCGTATCCCGACTCTATGGTAGTGATGATGCCTGAGCCTGGACCGACTCTGTGACGTCAACAGACAGTGGACTTCAGCCCACTGTCTACTGAAAATGGGTCACAGGAGTGTAAAACTAACTGCACGCATGTGGTCCATAGGAGAAGTACAGCCAAACAAACTTTGTCTGTACCTCTCCTTTAAGACAAAGTTCATTTATCCTTTTTGTCCCTTTGCTCTGAACTAACCTCAGCGACCCTCTCCCTCTACATATACATACTTACCTTGACTGCTGTAACCTCTGGTGTTTGTTTACATCCGTTGCAGCAAATCTCATTGATCTGGCTATGCTTGCGCATTACAGGTCCATAGATTTTTATGTGGCTATTTCATTTTATCTACAGCTTGGGGACACAGTGCCATAGAAGTCTATGGGGCTGTAATGAACAGGCACAGTCAGGAGAGTGAGACTTGTAGTGCTGGATGTAAAACAAATACTGGAGGCCACAGCCACCAGATCGTTGTAAGTGTGCATCTGTGGAGGGGAAGGGTGGGTTAGGTTATGTCAGGGCAAAAGGGATAACTGCCCTAATGCTACACCTATTCTTTGAAGGGTATCTGTTTTTCCATTTAAAATTTGGTATTTTGCCTAACTCTCCTTAACAGTGCTCCCAAAATATAATGCATATCTCACAAAGGAAGCAAGCTGCCATTGCCCTTTGCCTGTACAAGATAAGGCAGCGTTCATCTCACCCTCCAGGTGTGGTCTAAGCTGGATGTTAAAAGTATTTAAAATCTTTCACAGTTAGTTTAATTTTCACTAATTTAATGAATGTTCACTTTGTAGGTGAAAGTGTAGGCCAGTCACCTGTATATCATTTATAACATTTTGTTACCGGAAATACCATGTACTCAACATGTGTGGCCAAAACCTTTTTCTTTTTTATATTTTGAATACAATAGGATAGGATTAAAACTTTGTCAAGTTTCTTTATTATCTTTATTGCTGTCTTTTCCCTGCTGCAGAGAGACACACTATTTATTGTGTTGGTGACCATTGTCTGTGAGAAAGAAAATTATGATAAATCTCAAATTTTGGAGTTGTCACCAAAACAAGAGATGAGGGTGAATCTTCCAATGGGGACTCCTGTTCTGGTTACACTCTCTTTGTAGAGATTTACCCTCACTTCCTGTTACCACTCCAAAACAAAAAGTAAAGTATGAAGGAACAAGCTATAGTTGCTGCTGCTACAAAACACCTAATTTTAAATTTGTCTGGTCATTAAATTTTTTTGTTTGTCTAGTTTGCAAAATGTAAATGATAAGCATTGATTGTACCTGGAAACATTATGGTCCTGTTGCAGGTTTTATACAGGTTTTATGCGGTTACACTTCGTCAGGTTGGCACTGCTGCGCGAGCCATCGTAGCTGTATGTCGGCTCTTTAAGACGCTGTAGCAGGCGCATGTCCACAGTGTGTCCCCGGAGCCAATGCGCATGCCCGTCGGGAGCAATGACCACCGGGCACCCACGATCGCTCGTGAACCGGGATCTGTGTGTGTAAACACACAAATTACAGTTCTGTCAGAGGAGACAGATCGTGTGTTCCTACTGAGTAAGAACAATGAAACACACATAGGGAACATAGTTAACCCCTTGTTCGCCCCTAGTGTTAACCCCTTCCCTGCCAGTGACATTTATACAGTAATCAGTGGCTATTTTTAGCTCTGATCGCTGTATAAATGTCATTGGTCCCAAAAAAGTGTCAAAAGTGTCTGATGTGTCCTTCGCAATGTTTCAGTCCTGATACATTACAGATCATCACCATTACTAGTAAAAAAAATAATAATAATACAAATGCCATAAATCTATCCCCTATTTTGAAGACGCTATAACTTTTGCGCAAACCAATCTATATACGCCTATTGCGATTTTTTAAACCAAAAAATATGTAGAAGAATACATATCGGCTAAACTGATGAAGAAATTAGTTTTTTACAGTTTTTTGGGGTTATTTATTATAGCAAAAAGTACAAAATATTGTGTTTGTTTTCAAAATTGCCGCTCTTTTTCTGTTTATAGCGCAAAAAAAAGAAATCTCTATTTGTGGGGAAAAAAGAACATCAATTTGTTTTGGGTACAGCATCACATGGCCGCACAATTGTCAGTTAAAGAGACGCAGTGCCGTATCGCAAAAAAAATGGCCTGGTCAGAAAGGGGGGACATCCTTCCGGGGCTGAAGTGGTTAAAGGAGTTGTAAAGGCAGGAGGTTTTTTCTTAATGCATTCTATGCATTAACATAGGGGTAGGCAACCTCGGAACTCCAGCTGTGGCGAAACTACAAATCCCATTATGCCTCTGCCTCTATGAGTCATGCCTGCAATTGTCAGGGTCTTGCAATGCCCATCTCTGTCCACAAATTTTTAAGCTGTTCGGGAAACTCCTCCTGATTGGCTGAAACACCATGGGTACCATTGGCTCCCACAACTGTCAATCAAAATCAGTCAGCTAATCAGTGGAGAGAGGGGGTGGATCCAGGGTGGGGCTCCGTGTCTGAATGGACACACAGAGCTGTGACTAGGCTCCAGTGCCCCCATAGGAAGCTGTTGAGTGAGGGGGCACTCGATAGAAGGGAGGGGCCAGGAGCAGAAAAGATGGACCTGAGAAGAGAAGGATCCGGGCAGCTCTGTGCAAAACAATTGCACATAGGAGGTAAGTAAAACATGTTTGTTATTATTATTTTTTTTTTAAATGAGCCTTTACAATCACTTTAAGTATAGTTATTTTTTTGTATAGAAAATTGATCCCATTAATGGTGAAGTACTGCTTTGAGATTAAGGATTCGGGATTTAAGGAAATTAATGTTTAGGAAAGCCAGTTGCAAATTTAGGCAATATTATGCAAAACTCACCACATACTGTATGCTGCTGTGTTGGCAATGATATAGGGCAGTAAAGTGGCAGTTCATTTACCTCTCAAGTTAATTTCCACTTTTGAAGCCAAATTTGGATAGTACCTACTGTATATTTGTTACATGTTCCTATTCATCTAGGGATTGGTTTATTAAAGGCATATAAACAGCACTTTGCTAGTGCAGTTCCTCCAGAGCTTAGTAAATTAGGTAAATCTTTACTTTACAAAGAATACCTAATCGCATGCCAGGAAAATATTTAAAAAAAAACAAAACAAAAAAAAAAACAGCATATTTGCTTGCACATGATTTGTTGATGGAAGTCAGCAGAGCTTCCCCTCCTTTACTGAGCTCTGGTGTAACTGCAGTTGCAAAAGGACAGTCTATATATTTGCCTTTAGTAAATCAACCCAGTAGTGTAACTTAAAAAAATAAAGATTTATGTTTATATTTTTACTTGCTTTTTTCTAAAAACTCAAAAACAAAAGTTTTTCCTTGCTATATAGTGAGAAGAAGAGGGCAGAGGAGAAATGTTTATCATAATTAACCCTGCCTGTTCTGTGCTGGCAAGTCATCATTATCAGTTGTAAACAAAATGAAAGTAAAGTAAAGGGTTGAATTATCTCAATCCTTGGGTGGTACATTTATGTTGCATATTCATATTTACAGCAATCTGTCCCTAGTTATCTGTTCCCAAGTTATTCTGAAAAATTAAAGCTGCCTATAGAGCCCTACATACAAATAAACAACTTTTTTATGTTGTTTGCATTAAAACACATAACAAATATATTGTGGGGGTTTCTCAAATTTGGTTGCAAAGATGCGTGAGGATTTTAGCTGTATTTGTGAATTTGCAACAAAAACAATGTGATACTTTTTATTTGCACTAAAATGAAAACTTTCAGGACAAGCTTTTGGGGTATACCCCATTCTTCTAAGCTCCAAGCAAGCCTTGGACAATCGAAGAAGGGGTACGCCACAAACGCTTGTCCTGAAAATGTTAAAAGTAGTGTAAATAAAAAAAGGTCACGAACAGTACTCAATTGTTTTTGCTGCAAAGGTGGAAATAGACTTTAAGCAAGATTTGACAGGGCAGAAAATTTTGTTGAAAGATGACATGTGATAGCCTCTTCATTGTGTTCAGTCACCTTTTGCCAGTCTCTGTACTGTGTGTTACTTTTGAACTGTTATCAGAGTTATTTTCATTATCTGGCAAGTCACACTTTTCAGAATGCTAGGAGAATTATAACCTCCTGGTAGCATATAAGCAAACACATTTATCCAGGGCACTGTCTGCCAATGTTATTCCTTGCAGGTCAAAAGTGAAAGGTTATAAAAGACGTTCGATAAGTGACCTCTTATCTCGTATCTATGATCTATGTATGTGTTCTTTCTGAATACTTATTGTGCTTTTTTTGCTCATTTGTCTTGAACGTTTCTAGCTTATGTATGGCACTTTTTGATGTTTTGCTTGGTCCGGGATAGCTTTTTTTTTTTTTAAATTTCCATAATTTTTATTTGTTTTTCACATAAAAAAATTAACATCGTACATTCTTAAAGGAGGGTATACAATAGCTAATACCACTACCAGAAAGTGGAGGAGAAAAATTAGTTGTTGTTTCCATGTCTTACTTCCTACCCATTATCCCCCCCCATTCCCCCCTTCCCCCCCCAATACACACCACTGGCACCCATGTAATCCACTAATTCTTGGTATACTAAATCCAAAGGGCAGCTGGAGGATGCCAAATATCTTATTTGTATTATTTCAATTACATTTTTCAGTTCAGCTGCTTTGAGTTCCACTGTGTGTACAGTAATAATAGTGGGTCACTCATTCTTCATCTTGTCTATTCAGAAAACGTTTTATCTACTTTTCACAAAATAGTTTTCACAAAATTGAGTTCTGTGAATGGACAAGGGGAGAGGCTGATGAAGGTCACAATCTCCTGATGTCCAATCATAGAATGCCTTGTTTTCTAAGTCGCGAAACCAGATTTAAAGTGATATTAAAGACTATTTAAAAAAAAAATTACAAACATGTTATACTTATCTGCTCTATACAGTGGTTTTGCTGATGCTCCTCTTTTTGGGTTCACCGTCGGCGCCCCTGGCCCATCCCTCCAGCTGAGTGCCCTCAGAGCAAGCAGCTTGCTATAGGAGCACCGAGCAGGCCCACTCCCTTCAGACACAGAGCCGAGCCACAGCCCTGCCCCCTCTCTCTCCTCATTGGTTTACTGACTTTGATTGACAGCAGCTGGAGCCAATGGCGCCCGCTACCGTCTCAGCCAGTGAGGAGGGAGAGTCCCCGGAGAGCCAAGGCTCCTGTGCACATCAATAGATCGAGATGGGACACAGGCAAGTATTAGGGGGGTTGAGGGCTGCTGCACACAGAAGTTTTTTTTAGGCCGAAAACCTTCTGCCTTTAGAACCACTTAACAGTAAATACAGCATTATTACAACTAAGATTTTTAGCATTCCCAGCAACCCTCTGGACATAAAATTCCAAGTATTAGAGGTTTATAAAGTGAACTCAGCAAGTGTCAAAAAATATTTTTTTCCTGGCGTTCCACTTTAAAGCGTGAACACAGTTTAGACCAAATAAACCAAACCATTGGGGGAGGGTAAAGGTCTGTGTATTTAGGGTGGCCTAGAAGTGATTAGCTCAGCAAATGAAGTTTGTGCAGGGACCTAAATAAGCTAAGGTATTGTGATCAGGCATGCACAAATGCACATACAGTAATAACACTTAATGGAGTTGTTTTGGGCTAACCGCAATGCTTCATGTGTCCTTTTTAATATATAACGTGACCTTTTCTCAGGCTGAATAGTCAAAATGTCACTAAGTGAATTTTGCTTCAAACCAATAGACATGAAAATAGAATTTATTATTTTTTTTCTATACGAGTGTTTTATTACTCGGCTCTCATTTGGAAGCTTAAGATTTTTTAACATGATCATTCTAATTACAAAATCAGGTTAATGAGATTGAAATTGTTCTAGTGCTGAAAATATGTCCCTAATCTAACGCTAGGATAGGAAAAGAAGTTGAACTGCTGTATTGAAGCTATGATTTAGAAGTGAACAAATTGTCTACCTTCGAACTGATCTGAATAGACTAAAGAATATTTTTAGACTGAAGGCTATACACAATCTTTTTAGGACAATCATTATGCCATGTTTGTTCATGTACCTTTTTAAAGTTTTTTTTCTTTTTGTCATCCGAGGAAGATGATTTAGGGTCCATTCACACCTATGTGCGTCCCTCGCAAAATGTGTCGTAACACATACACTTAGGTGTGAATGGGCCCTTAGGCTGGATTCAAATACTTCCATCTACATTTTCATACATATTTACATGCATTTTCTTAACGAGCCTTGAGGCATGTTCTTATGCACTGTCTTTGTTTTCAAAAGGCTCTTTAATGTGTATTGAATCACCAAAAAACAAACTTTTTTGGCCAATGTCCATCACACAAATGTAAACTGGCACCATTTAAATCAGTGGTTAAACTATCTACATGCATTAACGTGCATTATTACGCATGGCAGTGAACACCTATGTACACCAACCACATAGGGCAGTATATTTCAGTAAAATTCACATGGTTTTGTAGTGTGGAAAATTTGGTTTGAATAGAAACATCCTGGTTCTTTTTGTATATCCAATGGATATTTTTTACCATAATTGTATTAATGCTTTAAACTAATATTTAGGGTTGCACCGATACCACTTTTTTAAGACAGGTATAAGTACTGATACTTTTTTTCGAGTACTCGCCGATACCAATTACCAATACTTTTTTTAATGTCATGTGACATTGTCATGTGTGTGATTTAAAAGCACAATGCAGACTAATGATATCTTCTTATGCAGCACTGATGGTCACTGATAGGTGGCACTGATGGGCACTGATAATGCGGCACTAATTGATACTGATGAGGTGGCACTGAAGGGGACAGATGGGGTGGCACTGATTAGGGGGCTCTAATATGCAGCACTGATGGGCACTGATAGGTGGCACTGATCGGCACTGATGGGCACTGATGCGGAGGCACTAATATGCAGCACTGATGAATACTGATATGCAGCATTGATGAGCTCTGATAGGTGGCACTGACTGATGGGCACTGCTAGGTGGCACTTATGGGCAATGATAGGTGGCACTGATGGGAACTAATTGGTGGCACTGATGGGCACTGAAAGGCAGCACTGATTGGCATAACTGATGGGCACAGGTTGGCCTCACTGGAACCTTTTAAAATAAATTATAATAAATATTATAATACATATTTTTTGTTGTTTTCCCAAGACAAATAGTTCTGTCAGAATCTGCGACCCGTCAGATTCGGTAATGGAAGGGACGTTCTGTCAGAACACTGCAACACCCATCTTGGTAAACCCTGCACTCTGCCACCTTCTGACTGCAGGCTTACTGCGGCTGAGTGCAGGGTGTAACAAGATGGACGTTGTGGTGTTCTGACACAACATCACCTCCTTTAACGAATCTGACGGAGCTATTTGTCATGGCAAAAAATAGCGGCCGCGCCCCTGCCCTGGCCAGCTTACGTGCCAGTGTGTTGTTGAATGTTGATGGCTCACTGACTCCCTCTGCCTTCTCTCCGCCCACTGACTTCCGGGAGGTATCGGATTAAGCATCGAAGCATTTGCATGAGTACATGTACTCATGCAAATTCTCGGTATCGACACTGATACCGATACTAGTATCGGTATAGGTGCAACCCTACTAATAATGTTCACATTTTACCTGGTTCCAGCACCAGATGTCCTTTATTATATATTTTTTGCCTTCTGGTGTGTCCTCCAGGGAAGCTCGTACTGTGATATCCTGCGACCAATCTGGTCATTCTGCACACACATACAAATGCAAGACTTGAAGTATCCATGCAGCTACAAAGCACTATATTGTGGTAGATAAAGGTGTTGTTGACTGACAGAAGAAGGCTACATTTAGGCAAATATCTGGCAATATAATCTTATGCAGTAAGGTGGGTTTTATTGATGAGGAACTCAGTTGCTCAGTGTTGGGTTGTTTTTTTCCTCCACTTGAGTGAATTGGACCATGCTGATCCTTATTAGTTTTTGCCTTCCTCTGGACCAACTGTGGTTCTAGGATAGTGTATATGGAGGTTTTCTATATATGTGTTTTTTTTTTCTTTTTAATTCTTCGAACTAGATGGACTTGTGCCTTTTTCCAACCTGAATAACTATGCAACTAAATCTGAACAAAAGCAAATCCACCAACCACCGATCAGGATTTACCTTTCCTTCGGAAAATGAATGATTGGTCACTGTAGGCCACAAAGTTTAGTTTAAATTGACCTTTCTCCAGTTTGAATGAATCAGACTCTTTGTGGTTGATTTACTATAAGCTTTTCACCTTTTCCCTAATTCAGTGATTAAGGTGAAGCTCTGCTGACTTCCATCATCCAATCATGTACAAGGAAAAATAAATTTTTTTTGTTTCATTGTATGTGATTGGGTATCCTCTGTAAAGTGAATTGTCACCACATTCACTAAGCTAAGGGAAAATTCCCTTGCAAATTGCATAGTGAAGTAGTAAATCAAAACCTTTGAGACTCTGAATTTGAGACTTTACTAGGCCGTATAGGTTACAGTGCCTAATGATGTTTATTGCCCAGAGCAACCAGTTAGATTCCCTAATTACTCAGTTCTACAGTGGAAGTTATGATAGCGGTGATCTGATTGGTTGTTCTAGGTAGGACAGACAGTTTTTCTTCCAAACACTTGACACATTTGGCTCGTTATTGTTTTGTCAGCAAACATATTAAGCATGTTTTCAAATTTCCTAATTTTATACTGTATTTTTCACTTAATCTAATCTTGTTTTTAAACTGGTAGCATAAAAAATAATAATAAGATATATGTTTGTGTAGCAAAAGACAACATGTGAAGTCTGTTTAATGTTTCACAATGAGAAATTTGGCAGTGTTCCCTGGATAATCTATTCCACTTTAGCTAAAAGGAAAACAGTGCCAGGGGGCAAATAGATTCAGAAACATTGCCACAATGAAAATGGTTATATAAAACACACATAAAAACAAGACATTAATGCTGATGGTTATCTATTGACTAATATTTATAGTTTTGGGTAGAAATACTTTATTTGACCATATTTTAGATGGTTGCTGATAGGTTTTGATAATGTTGTTTCTTGCAGATAATATCTGCTGAATACGTTTCAGGCATGTAAACTCTGATTTATACAGAGCCATTTGGTTAAACTGCGGCAATTTTGTACTGTATTAAATGGGCAGTAAGTCTAGAATACATATTTCATGCTGCCTTCATCATAATGTATAATAGATTGAAATAATCCAACAGGGAGAATGGGACTTCCGTTAAAATTCAAGTCCAGATATTTCAATTCTCTAGCTGGCCACACACATTGCAATAGGATTGTTCAATCACTATACAACCACTGTGGCTAAACATTCCATTCAATTTGTAGCCATCTAGGTAGGTCCTCACTCAACATAATCCTTGAAAAATCTAAAAGAGAGTGTACATTTAGATTGTAACTTTTGTGGCCAGCTTCAGACAATTCAAGTAAAAGTTTAATGAATAATTCAGTTATCATGAGTTCTGAGTGACCCAGCCTTTTTAAATATCTCCAGTTTTGGTAAGTCTATGGTATTGTTTTCTTCTCAATGTTATCCATAGCTTTTTAGCAAAAAAAACACCAGTTTATAAGGATTCGTGTTTCTGTAAGATACAAAAGAACAATTTGTGCCCTGAGAAATTATCCGAAGGGGCATAATTTGTATCTGAACTGCATACCTAAGTATGTAGTGTAGAAGAGGGCCACCACACATGCTTGTAAGGATATTGGCCTGGGCAATACAAGAGGAAATGCCATCACTGTTTGATTAATGCCAACATTTCACCTTTCTCAAGACAAAGGGAATCTTGAGAAAAGTGGGCTGTGCCCTATTAAAATGTTGGCATTAATAAAACAGTGTTGGAAAATCCTTTTGTTGCAAGTCTTGCTGAGTGCACCTGCTGCCTGCTTCATAAACCTACGTATGTAGTATACCCTCTATACCAGGGGTCTCCAAACTTTCTAAATAAAGGGGCCGTCTGTCAGACTTTAGGAGGCTGAAATGTGCCCAGTGGGAGTAAACAATGCCAATCTTTAGATATTAGGGGTAGAAATAGTTGTGAGGAATAATAACACATTGTTTGTGTCAGTGGCAGGAATTATGCCTCCAGGGCCATATAAAGGCAAGCAAAGGGCCACATCTGGCCCCAGGGTCATAGTTTGGAGGCCTCTGCTCTATACCATAAGTAAATTCCAATTAATGTAATGAAATACCACAAACATGGGCAGTTCAGTCCAAAATTATATGCAAATCACAACTTTTTAAGTAAAATCCTACTCCCCCATTGCTCAGTGAAAGCACCTATCACATTAAAGGTCTAGTAAAAAGGTTTAGGTGGTAGAGAGGATAGTATGTTTGAGCCTTATTGGAATAATGGAAAGTTGGTTGTCTTAATTGAGGTGTGCTTTATAGGTTTTTTTTTTTTCCTTTCTCTGGATCAACTGTGGGTATAGTGTTCTGTATATGGAAGTGTTCTATTTTTTTCTGTTGGTTAAACTAGATAGACTTGTGTCTTATTTTCAACCTAACTATTCAGCTATGTATTTATGATTATATATATATATATTCTTTATATGCTGAAGCTTATTTGCACATGTTCTGCCAGGTTTATTTGTACATATAAAGACAATGAATAATGTATTACATTTGTGCAGTAAATAGTGCCAGCATGGAATGCGGTGTAAGGTAACCTATAGCAACCGGTCAGAACTTACTTTGATTTATGTGCATGCTGTACTATAAGTTATTTGCAGGGTTTAATTAAAAAGGTCTAATGATGGAGTCCTGCTGTTCAGATTTGTATCATGACGTATGCCGTTCACACATTCTAATTCTGGAATATAATGTCTTCAGCAAGAATTTTTAAGGATTTAATGTACAAAGTAGAACTCCAGACAAAACTTTTTTTTTTTTTTTTTCTCTAGAATTAGGAGGAAAGCAGAAGGCTAGCAGGTCAATTCCACCACTTAGTAGCAATTTAATTGGACACTCACAGAAATCCAATGAAATTATTTTGAAAAGCAATCAATATTAGCCATATTTCAGGTGGCAATCACCATGCAAACTACAGCAGTTTAATGGCTTTAGACTGGGTTCACACCTCCGATAGATGCGTCTCACAGCAGGGGTCCGGCGTGTCCCTGTTCACTGTTTCAGGGACTGGGTCAAACCCGCTCCCCAGCTGCAATGGAGATATGTGAACCGCCTCCATAGACAGCCAGTCACAATCTCCTGTCATGTGAATTGGATGCGGGGAAAACGCATCCAATTCGCATAGGTGTGAACCCAGCCTCAAAGTTCGCTTTGGCATCTAAGATCTTTATTATTCAAGCTGTACTCTGAGTAAAAATAAACACATTTACTGTAAGTATTTCCTTATATTATTCATGTCACTCATACACCTGTAATACAAAGAACAACATAAATTTCTGCTAAAATAACAGAGCAGTTGTTACTTAAAATGTTATTTCACATGTGTCTTTTTTTCCCAATAAGTCGACTTCAAGTACAATTCTCTCCTTATCACTATTTGTTCAGTTGTTTTTAATATCACATTCTGAAAGAATTTCAAAAGCCGCTTGCCATGAAGTCATTTGTTATCCTCTAACAGCCTTTGCTTGTTGAATTCTAAAACATCCTTCACTATTTGCATCGACCAGATGGAGCACATTATAAACCTTGCAAGACCTTCTTGGTTAGTCTAACAAATATCTTATTTGTCCTTACTGGGAAAAAGAAAAAGTGAAACCAGATTGGCTAACACGTACAACACTTAAATGTGACACAATACAATGGAAGATTCTGCAAGTATATTGTTTTCAACTCTTGTTTACAGAATGAGCTCCATCGGACCAGACTAATATACTAATACAATATGCACATTTCTCTAAATATCTAAAGCATCCCCTAATACTTAAACTTTAAAATAATAGCGCGAAGTGGTATTAATCCCAAAAACTAAAAATTATTATAATGCAGCTTACCAATTCTTGGATATGGTGGCTGCATTTGTTTTCTGTTTTTAGGATTTCTTTATGTATTTTCACGCGTTGATCCGGCCAATAAGTCTTTTATTTTGTAACTAACGTAAACAGATCCACCTTTCCAGCAAAAGTGCCACAAACCATTTAACACTGATGGGTTCTTACAATTATCAGCTTTTATTCATTTATGTAGAGCTTTAACCCAAAGGAACAAAAATGCTGTTGCTGTAACTGCTTAAAAATGATTGCTGGAGTTTAGCTTTAATTTGTTAGTGAAATCCATCTAAATCTGCTAGTGTAAAACCAGACATACATGGATTTAAATTTGCCTGGTTCTGCAGGGACTGGACAAAATTCGGTCCATGTATACAGTGCATCCGGAACGTATTCACAGTGCTTCCCTTTTTCCACATTTTGTTATGTTACAGCCTTATTCCAAAATGGATTCAATTCATTATTTTCCTCAATATTCTACAAACAATACTCTATAATGACAACGTGAAAGGAGTTTGCTTGAAATCTTTGCAAATTTATTAAAAATAAAAAACAACAACATAACATACATAAGTATTCACAGCCTTTGTTATGATACTCAAAATTGACCTCAGGTGAATTCTGTTTCCACTGATTATCCTTGAAATGTTTCTACAACTTGATTGGAGTCCACCTATGATAAATTCAGTTGATTGGACATGATTTGGAAAAGCACACACCTGTCTATATAAGGTCCCACAGTTAACAGTGCATGTAGGAGCACAAACCAAGCCATGAAGTCCAAGGAATTGTCTGTAGACCTCTGAGACAGTATTGTGTTGAGGCACAAATCTGGGGACGGGTACAGAAATTTTTCTGCAGAATTGAAGATCCCAATAAGCACAGTGGCCTCCATCATCTATAAATGGAACAAGTTTGGAACCACCAGGACTCTTCCTATAGAGCGGTCCGCCCGGCCAAAATTAGTGATTGGGGAGAAGGGCCTTAGTCAGGGAAGTGACCAAAAACCAAGTGGTCACTCTGACAGAGCTCCAGAGATTGAACTCTTTGGCTTGAATGGCAAGCGTCATTTCTGGAGGAAACCAGGCACCACTCATCACCTGGCCAATACAATCCCTAGAGTGAAGCATGGTGGTGGCAGCATCATGCTGTGGGGATGTTTTTCAGCGGCAGGAACTGGGAGACTAATTAGGATTGAGGGAAAGAGGAATGCAGCAATGTACAGAGACATCCTTGATGAAAACCTGCTCTAGAGTGCTCTGGACCTCAGAATGGGGCGAAGGTTTATCTTCCAACAGGACAAAAACCCTAAGCACACAGCCAATCTAACAAAGGAGTGGCTATGGGACAACTGTGTGAATGTCCTTGAGTGGTCCAGCCAGAGCCCAGACTTAAACCCGATTGAACATCTCTGGAGAGATCTGAAAATGGCTGTGCACCGACACTCCCCATCCAACCCGATGGAGCTTGATAGGTCCTGCAAAGAAGAATGGGAGAAACTGCCCAAAAATAGGTGTACCAAGCTTGTAGCATCATACTCAAAAAGACTTGAGGCTGTTATTGGTGGCAAAGGTGATTCAACAAAGTATTGAGGAAAGGCTGTAAGACATGTACATAATACTTATGTACATGTAATTTATTTTTATTTTTTTATAAATTTGCAAAGAATTCAAACAATCTTCTTTCATTTTGTTATTATGGGGTATTGTTTGTAGAATTTTTAGGAAAATAATGAATTGAATTCATTTTGGAATAAGGATGTAAAATGTGGAAAAAGTGAAGCGCTGTGAAGACTTTCCAGATGCACTCTAGGCAGGGCGATTGTACTGATCGACTTCTGTACAACATCCCTGTTTAAAAATGTCTGCTTGATCAGCGCTGCAGGCTATTTGGAGATTTACTTAAACCCATTAACTAAGCCAGAACCCGTAACTCTCAACTGCTAAGCTAGTAATACATTGATTCCTAAAACCTCTTACCTAAACCCATAAAACAAAAGGACTACTTACATTGTTAGCACCAAATAAGTACCACTCATGGATCATTGTATTGACCGAGCCAAGATCTTGCAGTGCTAAAATGAAATAATTTGTCATGTAGTGATATACATCAAATACAAATGTAACATTCCTCTTTAAGCAGTAGTATTATATAGCCTTTTTGTGAGAATGGTTATATTTCAGTCTGAAAGAACTACATTTTTAATCTTCATTTAGTGCTGTAATGGCTTTTTTAAGTACTTTGCTAATATATATTCAGAACTAAACAGGTCTGGTACACAAAAGTCAGCAAAACAATGTAATCACAGTACTGCCATAGTACTGCAAATTTTCACAAATTGTGTTCTCTTGCAATGGCACTTGTTTTTCTTATTTAATTTATGTAAAAAAGACATAACACAGAATATGTATACACTTTCACTTAGGCAATTAAAAAGGGTATCTGTGCCATTTGAATACAGGCTCAGAATTGATTCTGCTGAAAATGAATTTTACTGAGTGGTTTACTGTAAATAACTATGAGACGAACATGAAATATTTGAGACATAAATATTTTCAATCGATACCTGAGCTGTTTTCTGGAACATTGGTTTACACCAATTACACTTTAGCAAGGTAAATTTTATTCCAGAATAAATTATGCACAGCATAAACATTGTAGATCACTTTTCTTACCGCAATACGTTGATTAAATCAAAACGAAGATCATTTAACGATTAACATATATTATAATGCAATCATTTATTTACTTTTATACCTTTCTAACCAGTGGATACATAGATAAAAAAAAAAAGAAATAAAATATGCAGTGTTTTTAAGATATACTCAATGGCAAGAAAAATAGAAAGTGTCACATCAGCAGAACTGGGCCCACCTTGCATTAAAAAAAAAATAGTCGCTGTGACGGCATAACTTTAAAAAAGATGTGATTGTCGGTGTCAAGAGGGATGTTTTAGCACAACAACCAGTATCTGAATAAACAATCCACATGTGACTGTATAGAATATAATAGTAGATGGTCATGTAGGTTGCCTCTCTTGTCTATAGTTATTGAACTACACTGTCTGCAATGGGCCTTGGTACTTGAAATGGACTTTTGATGACTGATTGGTTTCTATGCAAAGCTGCACTAGATTTACTAAGTCAAGCTTTGGACTTCATAAAAAATGTTATATGGTCTCTCTCAGTATCTGAGCTGTTCCTATCTGAGCTGCCTTCTGCAATGTACTGCAGTGTGTTTCATGTACAATTCCACAAGTCTAAATTCACCCACTTCTTCTCCATATATGTAGCACACCACTCAGGGCACCCACAACTATTCATCCCTTTTTTCATAGCTGCTTAATCTCCAGCTACAGGTCCTGATATCTGTCAGTCTTCTAATTCTTCTCAGCGGTGTTGGTATTCACAAGTGCTTCAGTGTCAATGATGGTAATGGAAATTTGTTGTCCATGCATCAAGACAATGTCAGATTGGTAGGCATATATTACTTATTACTGTATGGAGAAGTTCCCTAGGGTGTTCTTGTTATCCTTCACACTGAATGGTGATCATACTAGTCATTGGCTGCTTTGATTTTAATCAACTTGCACAAGTGCCAGTGGATAATATAGACTACTTTATCATATAAGGGTTTCATGTTTGCTTAGTTGCCCTCAGGATTTAAGTATGAGTTTAAATACAATGATTTGTCATAGACTAAAAGTGAGGTTTTTGTAAGATAAATGTTATTTTCAGAACCAAGGACAGAGGTGAACAGAAAGATCGGCAAATTTTAAAAGTTTGTATTACAGCTTTTTTATTTGATTGAATCTAGTTAATCTATAGTAAATTATATATTGGTAGGCAAAAATCAAAATTTGCTTTTCTAACCCACCTCTAAACTGTAGAACTGTGGTAGCAGTAAAGGGCATGTGCGCATGTGTGCGGGTGTTTCTTTAAGGAAATATATGGGCAAAATATAAACATGTTTTAGTTTGGCATGTGGGGATGGACTATCAGTCCATCTCCTACATGCCAGGGTGCTAGGGGTAACCCTGGACTCTGAACTATCCTTTCAGGCCCACATCCAATCCCTGTTCAAATCATGCCACCTCAACCTCCGCAACATTTCCAGAATACGCCTCTTTTTAACCAATGACACCGCAAAGCTTCTAATTAACTCCCTGATCATCTCTTGCTTCGACTACTGCAACTCATTCCTCTTTGGATTACCTTTACATAGACTACCCCCCCCCCCCCATGCTGTTGCCAGACATATCCACCTTACCAACTGTTCAGTGTCTGCTACGCCTCTCTCCTAATTCCCCCATTGGCTTCCGCTCACCCAACAAATAAAATTCAAAGTACTAACAGCAACTTACAAAGCCATCCACAACTCTGCCCCCAACTACATCACTAACCTGATCTCAAAATCTCAACCAAACTGCTCTCTTCAGTCCTCTCAAGACCTCCTGCCCTCTAGCTCCATTGTCACCTCCTCCCATGCTTGCCTTTAGGACTTTATCCATATACTTTATCCATCAGCCCATCTCCCATCGTTATTACCTTTACCCTCCCTCTTAGATTGTAAGCTGTAATGAGCAGGGCCCTCGATTCCTCTTGTACCAAATTGTAAGTGTAATGTCTGCCTTCATTTTGTAAAGCGTTGTGCAAACTGTTGGCGCTATATAAATCCTGTGTAATAAAATAATAATAATAATATTATTATTATAATAATAATGTTTTAAAACAATAATACAGGTTAAAACTTTGACCAGAGATGGGTTTCACTCAACAATACCTGTTCAAATACTTTTCATTAAGCTTTTTGTCAATTACTATCCTATTACCTTTGTTGATGCCAACGATTCAATGTAATAAAATCAAGTTGAGGCAAATTGGAGGTTGTAGTCTACAGAGAGGCAAGTCACACCGAGAATAGCGATTTACATGTGACCTGCTCATGGGTTTGATTTCATATGGTCTGTTTACTCTGAGAATCTCTCTTTCAGAGCAATTCAGAAAAATGCGTAAAATATATTTTCTGTATCTGAAAGTGCTCTTGTATTCTGCCTGTTCATTCCTGGTGTTAAAATAAATAGTCACATGTTCAAATTGTGTATTCACTCTGTCACAGACCCATTATGGAATCAAACTGAATGTTTCAGATGGCCGTAGACCATATTAATAATAACAGTAATAATAATGTCATTGTAGACATCTGATATTGCTGATTATTGGCTGTAACAAATGTGTGTTATTTATTTGAAATAATGATGCACCTATTAATTAGGCAGAGGAGAAGTAGGCATTCTTAGCACTTAACAAATATGTGAAAGTGGAGTGAAAGCATTGTAGTTAAAGCAGAACTAAACCCATTGATTTAACAGTGACATTCCCAGGAAGTATCGGAAATGTAACACTCCCATTTTTTGTGCTCTCAACCAAACTGTCAAACCATTTAATGGCTGGTGTCATAACTGATCACTTGTGGAGCATCATGGCAGTTGAAGATCAAACAGGGGCCAAGATGACAGCTTCCTTGGCTGAAAACAATAGGAGGGTTTAGTTCCGCTTTAAATAATGACATTGCTAATGGACATCTACACATCAAGTTATTATTGGTGTCACTGATTTAAACACAATTACCTACTGTAGTTAAAGACCCATGTGCCTTGTACAGTGATTGGTTGCATTGTCGTCAAGGATTAAACATGCTTGGCTTACATTAAACAGGTGTACTTTAAACATACGTCTTTTTTTATAGAATAATGTCCCTTTTTATAAACACCTGTCTCTTTATAACTGGCAATTGTCATTTCAAGACTTTTTTTTGAGTGCAAATCACCTGTCTATTTTATTTTGACTTTGTGCTTTAAATCACAGAATCTTATTCTCTCCAGTCCAGGTTAAGTGCAGGTTTTTTAGAGCTGCCTGTGCGAGAAGCGTGCACAAAGATCTTTATTTTATGTTTCTCAAAGTATCATCTATTCCCTCAATCACTTGTTAAGTCCCTTGTAATCTCTTTTAATGTAAGCATGCTGGAGTTTTCCCTTTTGTTTCAGTGCCCTTGCATTATTTACTTTGATCTGCTGTGAGAAAATCTGAGAGAGTGTTGTCCTAACTGCTAGCATCACACCATTAAGATTTTAGACTCGCTACTTTACATTGGGAGGAAAATGACTCTTGTGTGAAGACCCTGGTTTTTGTTTAGGTTTCTCAGTCCCTGGAGGGAGCCTTAATTGCATTTTTCGTTTCTCACTGAGAATGCTTGAAGAGTGCTTGCTTTCCCCGCTGATGCTGTATTTTCAAATTCTATTACTGTATAACAGTCATTCGATCTGAAGCATACCTTAAAGTGTGCTAGTCTGCAGTCAGCTTACTGGTATGAGTAAACAGGACAGACCATTATATTTTCACTAGTGAGCTTTCACTAATTATAATTTTCTGATTTTAAAGCACAACTCCAAAATAAATGTAACCCCCCCGCCAGTGCTCTCTTTCTCCCCCATCTATCTGCTAGCTGGTTTAACAAACAAAAATAATCTTTACACCCCTGTTTTCACTTACCAAAAAGCCATGGTCATGTGTTAATCCAACCCTGGGTCCTTCTACTCACTTGTTACCTCTCCGAGCGGTCCTTTGAGGTGTGCATATCACTGCCTGCATGATGTCAAGACCCATTGGCCGGCCAGTGGAAGAGTTCTCTTAGGGTCCTGAAGAGAGATAATGTTCGACTAAAGGGTATGAAGGGGATCGTACATTGAGGGTTAACAAGCAGTGCTGGATTAGCAGTCCTCACAGGAGGAAACAGAATCAATGAGGGACCCAGATGGGGAGACACAGGTGAGCATAGCTTGCTTCACCGAGTAAGGAAAATGTTACATTGGAGGGGGATGGGAGGTAGGTATAGTAAAAAATAGTTTTTTTGGGGAGTTGGACTTTTAGGGGGGGGTTTGCTAAAACTGGAGCAGCTCTGCATAAAAACCAATAAAAAATCAGCTTCAAAGCTTAATTGAACAAGCTGAGTTTAGAAGCGGATTGGCTACCATGCACAGCTGCACCAGATTTTGCACTCTCCAGTTTTACTAAATCAACCCCTAAAGCAACTATAAACATGGGCCAAATATGGGCCAGTAATGACCGGTTCAACAGAAACCAAACGACATTCGACTCATGTGTACGGCAGCCTGTCTGACAGAAGCGTGACATTCAAATGGGCGAAAGGGGATAGCCAAAAATATCTGCCGGTCGGCTTTCAATCAGCACTCTCGGCCATATGGCTAAGAGCGCTGACCAGTGTGTTCTGGCAAAGAGCAGTCTCCCTGTCAGAACACAATAGCTCAGCGGGGAGCTCTTCTCTAGCTCCTCATTTTTTTTATTCAGCCCGCTGGGTTGAACGAAAAAAAACCCAGAAGATGTGTACTTAGCATAAGTGTCTCTCCATCAAAGTTTAAAGCGGAACTCCACCCAAAAGGAGAAGCTCCGCTTGTTTGCCTCCCCCCCTGCTTCCATATTTGGAAATCTTTCGAGGGAAGGGGGGAGTGGGTACCTGGTTTTGACAGGTACCTGCTCCCACTTCTGGCTAACTTTGCCATGGCAAATAGTGTCGAAAGTTCGGCCCTCCGGCCCCTGCTGCCAGGTTATGCAGCACGCTTTGTGCATGCGCAGTAGGTAGCCATCTGTGAAGCCGCAAGACACCTTATTTTATCTTGAATGGCCAGCCTGGGATGGTGTAAACTCCACACATGTGCATGGAAGTTCATTCGTCCCGGCATAAAGGCATGCCAAGAATGTACACAGAGCTGTGCATGTGCAGCTCAGTCTCAGTGTGCATTCTACAAAAGCTTGTGAGCAGGGAAGTAAGAAGCTTTATTGCAGAAGAGACGTAAAGTGCAGTTCACAAAGTTGTCACACAGAATAAGGCCGACATGGGTCGAATTTCAAAATAATTTTTTTATTCGAATTTCGCATCATTAGTGGGCTGCAGCAACCGCCGATTTTCGTGCGGCCATCAAATTTGAGTAATCGTGCATGTTGGAATGAATCAATTGGATCTAATCAATGATGGGAGAATCGTGCGAGAAATGTAATCGAAAAGGAAATGCGAATGAGTGCAAGAAAATAAAATTGCTCGAAAGGAAAAAAAGATTCCCAGCCACGAAAATTATTTTCTGTAGCAACATGAGGTGAAATTGAAGGCTTATTTGGTCAAATTTCCAAATAAGATCACAAAAGGCACGAAATTTCGGATTTTCAAAAGAAAATTCTTTTGAAATTCGACCATGTATGGCCAGCCTTATGATGCTTATTTAAAAAAAAAATGACAGTTATTTTCAGCAGAGTCCAATTATATTTTTTTAAATTACATTTACATGGTTAAATGAGAGAGCCTTATCCTTGTGTTGATGCTTTGAGTATTGAGTGCATAGTATGCCAATTCTGCAGTAAAAAGCCTTCCTTTCTTTAGCGTAAGGTTGTTATTATTATACAGGATTTATATAGCGCCAACAGTTTGCACAGCGCTTAACAAAATGAAGGCAGACATTACAGTTACATTACAATTTGGTACAAGAGGAATCAGCGGGCCCTGCTTGCTAGAGCTTACAATCTAGGAGGGAGGGTCAATTGATACAAGGTAATAGCTTTGGGGGATGAGCTGATGGGGAAAGTATTAGATGGGGAAAGTGTATTAGTTAGAAGCAGGATAAGCTTCTTTAAAGAGAAGGGTTTTCAGGGATCGTCTAAAGATGGTAAGGTTCTACTTTAAACCCAGGCCCATTATATCAGTACCATAATCATGAACTGTCGTTTCAGACCCACATACAATCCCTGTCCAAATCATACCACCTTAGCCTCCGCAACATTTCCAGAGTACGCCCCTTTTTAACTAATGACACCACCAAGCTTCTAACTCACTCCCTGGTTATCTCTCACCTCGACTACTGCAACTCACTGCTCATTGGATTACCTTTACATAGACTATCCCCCCTTCAGTCCATAATGAATGCCGCTGCAAGACTCATCCACCTTACCAGCCATTCAGTGTCCTCCACCCTTCTCTACCAATCCCTCCACTGGCTTCCACTCACCCAACAAATAAAATTCAAAGTACTAACAATAATTTACAAAGCCATCCATAACTCTGCCCCCAGCTACATCAGTAACCTAGTCCCAAAATACCAACCAAGCCGCTCTCTTCGGTCCTCCCAATACCTCCTGCTCTCTAGCTCCCTTGTCACCTCCTCCCATGCTCGCCTCCAGGATTTCACCAGAGCTTCTCCCATCCTTTGGAACTCTCTACCCCAATCTGTCCGACTGTCCCCTAATCTATCCATCTTTAGACAATCCCTGAAAACCCTTCTCTTTAAAGAAGGCTATCCTACTTCTAACTAACACTGTTTTACTTCCTCCATCAGCTCACCCCCACAGCTATTACCTCTTGTATCAATTGACCCTTTCTTTTTAGATTGTAAGCTCTAATGAGCAGAGCCCTTTGATTCCTCTTGTACCAAATTGTAATGTCTGCCTTTATTTTGTTAAGCGCTATGCAAACTGTTGGCGCTATATAAATCCTGTATAATAACAATAATATTAATAATAATAATTAGTAGGGCAATGTTATATAAGTATTGAGGCTTTAACCACTAGATTTTGACTAGGTTGTGGATATGTTTCTATAAAGATCATTGGCTTTTACACTGTATGAAGTTGTCATTTCTCACTGACGCTCTTTTTAATGCTGACAGTGCAGAAAGTACAGTTTGATTCTTTTCACATACATTATGTATCCAGAGAAGTTTCAATGTGTGCTGACACCTAACTTTACTAACATTGTCATATTTCATTGCCATGCCTCAGCAGGCCACATTTTCTGTGTCCTCATGACCAGAGATCTGTGTGTCTGAATTAGTTCTGAATAAATATGTGCTACGTGTATATAATTAAGTATTAATTTAATCGTTACCAGTCTTTTTATAATAAAAATGGGATAAAAACCAAGAGTCCGAGACACCTTTTTATATTTTCCTGCACTTGGAATGTAGTTTTATTCACTTGTAGTGAATGCCCGCTCCCAAGTGGACCATTTGCTGGTTATAAAATGATGTGCCGTAAGTCAGAGAAACGACTGATAGCTGTGATTTCAAATCTCAAGACCTTTTAGTGAATGCTGAGAAACACACCTAGTCTATGTTGAAGAGTATTATTATATGCGTTGTGCTGTTCTGTTTTGGAATACACAGTAAAGCTGATTTACTAAAAAAAAAGAAAAAATATTCGTTCTAGCTTGAGTTCATTTCAATTACTCAATCAGGTTCAAGAGCATTTTACAGACAAAAAAAATAAATTTCCTTATGCACTTAAATGAGTGATAATTATTATTTTTTTTTCTAAATCAGCCTCATTATAAATACAAATAATTAATAAATGTCTATTGTTGTGCAGAATCGGATCTTTTCTAGGACCGTCAAATCCATTACTACTAAACATATTTGCTTGCCCGTTCCGACTTATTGCCATGCGGTGTAAGCTACATAATGTTCCATTCAGATTCATCAGTGGTGGAACCTAGGGTTTGCCTTGAGCACTTTATCTGCTGAAATCTGAACTGTGTCCACTGGAATGTTTCAGGTACCAATTAGGCTCAGGGCTTTTATCTTTTACATGCATTCATTTTCACCTTACACTATGCCTTTATAAGCTCTGGCTTTGATGCTATTTATGAAGTCATAAAGGAAACCTAGGAGGTAAGTGATTGGACTTCCAATTTTCCTTTTACTGTTCATTTAATAAATTAACAAATCACATTATTATCAGAGTGGAAAAGACCCCTCGAAGCAAATATATAAATTCAATTAAAAGCGCTACTATACAGCAGGAAACAAGAGCACTTAGCTGCAGAAACAGCAAAATGAAACACGCAGCTGTAAAATAGACATTTCTGCATCCAATTACACTGACAGGATATATAATACATGCTATGTGGAAATTCTCTACAAATGTTAGATCATTACATATCAACCATATTACAATTAGACAATTTGATTTAATTACACACATGTACAAAAAAGCCTCCTGAAGATAGTCATTGTTTGGACAAGTTCGGCTGGTTTCTTCAAACAATGCTTGCTAAATGATAATATAAAAAGTAATAAAAGAATGTTTTCACAGCTGTTTGTCTTTGATTATATACTGACTTCTTTGAAGTTGCGCAATAAGAGACTTTGAACCTGGAGAGAGATCAAATAATGAATTGTTCTGCTTTGTGAAGCTTAAGAAGGGATTTTATTGTTGAAATATATAGTGCAACATATTTTTTCTTTTCGTTTTATATTATAGTTAAAGGTGGGATGAGATCATTTCAGATGGATTAAATTAAACTCTCGGGGCAAACCACGGGTAACTTTTTATGATGTATACATAAAACAAGCAAACCGAACATCTAAATAACAACATCTTTTTCATAATTCTGCCTTGCTTAATGATGGTTGTATATGCTGAAAACATTTTTAAATTAGCCTTCCTTTGTGTATTATGGGACTCCCACTGGTGCTGAAAATTACTTTTTCTGAAAACAGTGTCGAGTGGGTCCAGTTTATTAATGTACTCAAAACACGTGCTGTAGTCCACAGCAACAAGGAATCTGCTTTCATGAAGGTACTCTTAGATTTTAAATGGCAGGTAGATGTTAGAAAATAATCTAGACCAGGAATGGGTTTTCTGTTAGCCGCAGTTGATCTACACCTATAGGTGGCAAGGAGGCAGCTTTTCCCTTTATAGTTTTTGGTCATGCCATTATTTCTCCATCAGTAGAAACAAAGTAATATATATAAAGTTATTTGCAAATTATCACAAAGTCAGAGTAGGACCCAACACCCCCCTCCAAAAAAAAAAAAAAAAAACCCCACCAAAAAAAACAATGTGTCTGGTGTAAAAGTGGTGAAGCTAAAAGAGGTTGTGTGCCTCCAGGTTCTAGTGATGGATTCCGTTTCAGATCCAGCTTTCAAAAGATCCTTTACTGTTGGAGAACCAGATGGACAACTGCACACTGCTTATATGTAGCACAAAGTCATAATTGAAGCAAAGATGTGTGGAAAAATACCAAAATGTTTCCTATCCACTCTATATACAGTACTTTTTGCAAACATTGGTGTTGATCTTTGTCAATCACACTTCATATGAATATCATTTGACCCTAACAAGAAGGTTGTTGCACAATGGTTACCTGATGTTTATGGATACCTGAAGTCTACTTAAAGTAGAATTCCAGCTTCCATTTGGCTTTAAATAGTTTTGGCCTAAAACTAACTATTTCTATTACATTAATATGTGCCTGTTGTGTGCACTGTATCATACTGTTTTTCCATTGGCTACATACAGTATGTGGCGCTGTGTTTTGGCAGTAGTACAAGTGATGTTCTGCATGTGGTGGAATAAAGTAGAGTCTGAATCAGAGCCTGAATGCTTTTCTGGCATTCAGAAGCCTTGTATTTTTATCAGTTATTGCAAGGCTTTCTCTGGTGAGGCAGGAGGATGAAATTGTGATTTGCACCTCATCCATTCAGATGGCAATTCTATTTTGTTCTGGTAGCAGACAGGAAGTCCCCTGTACTGCTGTCGGAACGCAGCGTTACATACTGTATGTAGCTAATGCTACAAAAGTATGATAAAGCGCACACAGGGGTGAAATAAAATTTTAATGAACATAGTTTGTTTGGGCTAGCTTGGAATTCAAAGGAAAGCTGCAATTTGGCAATTTGTCTTTATAGAGGAAATCCAAGACACAATAAGCATTTAAAATCTGCTAGCAAGGAGTTAAGTTTGAGGAGTAGTATGCCACTGCCTGAATACATCTCTTTAAAATTTGAACAATTTACTGGTTCCCTAAACACCAATAGTATAGCTTTGGCTTTCCTCTGGCACTCTGAGAGGAGAGCTAAAGCTGTCCTACAGAGCAGTCACTCTGCCTGCGTTTCCTCTCCCCAGCCCATTTACAGAAAGCTTTGGATTTTGGAAATAGGTTCACACAATTCAGAACGTTCTGTGAATGGGTAAAGGGATGGGAGGATGAAGGCAGTGTCGTTGTGAACAATATTATGGCTGCTTTGTAGGCCACCCATAGCTGTGTTGGTATAGTAATAGCTATGCTATCGGTAATCGGTAAAATAGTAGATTGGAAAAAAAAAGATGGAGCATCATCAGGTGGCATACACCTGGATTAAATTTGTATGTTTTTTCTGGTGTTGTTCTTTAAAATAATTTATGGAACAAGCAAGGTATGTTTACAACACTGCATACTTTGTTTTTGGATCCACTTTGTCTCTCAGTCAGGTTATGTGGAAAAAGTTCTAAGACTAGGCCACCCAGTACCCAGAATGGAGATGCCTAACTGCAATCCTTCATCCCCCAAATCATCTTCTGTAGCTGAGATCCCACTTCCGTTGCCACTGCACTTGTCTCTGCATCTTTGTACAGCTCTGGGACTGTTAATTGGGTTCCATGTAGACCCAAGAGTGCCAGGAAAGTAAGGAGCACATTTATTGAGGAGGATGTAACTTTCCACATGGTGCCCGGAGCAGCTGCTCCTCCTGAACCCCCCTATCCTTTGTCCTGGGAAGTATGTTCTGACTCTGAATAAGCTACTTAAAGAATAGTTCTGTGGTCACACCTCAGTGTCACAGCACCTGGGTGAAAAGCATGGTGCCACATTAAACTAATAATAAATGTATCATTGCAGAAACTCTTGCTATACATAGGGGATCAGGGCACTTCCCTATAGACTGTGCTTTATCAGCTACTTACCATCTGATTGTGGAGGTTTTGCAGGATCCCTTTCATAGAAGAGCTCTTGATACACCATGGCTTTCTACTTCTTTGTTGCTCTGGCCAGACTTCTGAGTCTGGGTGCTTGCCCTTGAGTGCCCAGCACTGCTCCATCTGCCATTCCTTTGGCCCAGATGTAGCAAATCAAAATCTACAGTACAGTCTTGCTTTTAACTGCCCCCCCACACACACACTTGGCAGATGATCCCTCCATATGTCACCTGTGGCACTTGGTCAGCAGTGACCAGGTGGATTAGGAACAACCTACTTGACAGGGCCTCCGCCAATATCCCTCTCAAACTGTACACACACAGACCCATTCCATCTCAACCTGTAGACACACAACTATCCCCCATCCTGCTTGTACAAATACACCTGTCAACTGTACACATAAAGACCCTTTTGAAATGTATGAACAGTGACTGCTCTATGGGCATAGACTGAGCCTTCTGCACACTGCAGACAGGATAGAGCAAGGTGGCTGGTGGACCTTATGAGCAGTGAAGAACCAGCCGAGGCAATTAAGCAGGTCATCTTCCCTCTTCCACACAGTGGTCTGGACTAAGGGGGGTGTTTTGTGGCAATGTTGTTATTTTCATTTTGGTGGTTGGATCGTAGATGTTTTTTTCACTTTTTATGCTAATTTATTGCGTCCATTTATTATTGTTAAGAAAAAAATATGTCAAATCTTACCCTTAGGTAATTTGCCTAGCTAAAAAAATGAAATGTTTTTTTACATTTTATTTTTTTAGTGCTGACCATAAGAGCCAAGAACCAAAGAGACTGTACATTACCCGTATACCTGTTATTATGAAAACTGATTGGTTGATGTGCTCCAGCTACATTGTTCTCTGCTCCATAAATCAGCCATGTCGCCAGAAAATGTGTTGCTCTGTAAGGGTTAGCTTTTACTAGCGTTATCCCTCTGAAGTGCAATCCATGGTTGATCGTTTTGCAGTGGGCATTTGATAGGTTTAGGGATTAAAACAGGTGGTGAGGAGGTGACATCATGTCTTCCCACCTGTTTTAACCCCTAACAGCCCACAGCACTGCCTCACAACTGCATGCTTTGCACTTGGTTGCAAAATGGTTGCTTTGTGGCGGCATTCAGTTGAATGGGTCGTGTTCGGTGGGCAGTATTTCCCATTGAACACAACAGTGGGTTTAGTTTTTTACCACAGCTGCAAAACAAAGTATCACAGCCCATTGCATGTGTACACCCCTATCTGCTGCCCCTGCAGCTTGTGGGGGAGTGGTTGTGGAGGTGGTAAAAATGCAGTTCGACAGTGTGATTGTACTGCTCCCCAACTGCAAATGTGAAAAAGTCCTAAAAAGTCTCTGGGTGTAGATTATTATTATACAGTAGCTCTCATATGCAGGTAGAGTCCAGGCAAGTGACCAAAGTGGGGTAAGGAATCATGTAAGTGCTCTTTTTTTATTTGGGAACTGATCTCAGATCTTGTGACTGCATTGACTCTTTTTACCAAACAACTTCTGATTTAAGCTTCATGTACACTGCTGCTGCTGAACAGCTGCCATAACACCGGTATCCTCTTCTTCGGTGGGCGATCTGGTTTCCGATAATGGTGGTCTCTGTGGCGGATTCGCCGCAAGATCACTTTTATCGGCGGAAAGAGAGGGGCCCCCAAGTGGAGCGATTGGATTCTTGTCCTTCCTGGGTATGGAGACGAGTAAGGGGAATATGGCCCCCACCCGTCTCCATACCATTGCAGGGCAGAAGCAACGTCAAAACGTCACTTCCGCCCATAGCGCTTAAAGGGCCATTTTTATTTCAAATGACAACATTTTTATTTTTTTATTGCATTTTAGTGTAAATATGAGATCTTCTGTCTTTTTGACCGCAGATCTCATATTTAAGAGGTCCTGTCATGCTTTTTTTTCTATTACAAGGGATGTTTACATTCATTGTAATAGGAATAAAAGTGACACCATTTTTTTTTTTAAAGAACAGTGTAAAAATAAAAAATAAAAGCTAAAATGAATAAAAAATAAATAAAACATTTTAAACGCGCCCCGTCCCGCTGAGCTCGTGTGCAGAAGCGAACACATATGAAAACTGTGTTCAAACCACACATGAGAGGTATCGCCGCGATCGGTAGAGCGAGAGCAATAATTATAGCTCTAGACCTCCTCTGTACCTCAAAACATGCAACCTGTAGAAATTTTTAAATGTCGCCTATGTAGATTTTTAAGGGTAAAAAATTGTCGCCATTCCACGAGCAGGCGCAATTTTGAAGCGTGACATGTTGGGTATCAATTTACTCGGCGTAACATTATATTTCACAATATAAAAAAATTGGGCTAACTTTACTATTGTCTTATTTTTTAATTCAAAAAATTTTTTTTTTTCCAAAAAGAGCACTTGTAAGACCGCTGTGCAAATACGGTGTGACAGAAAATATTGCAACGACCGACATTTTATTCTCTAGGGTGTTAGAAAAAAAATGTATAATGTTTGGGGGTTCTAAGTAATTTTCTAGCAAATAAACCTGTTTTTAACTTGTAAACAACAAATCTCAGAAAGAGGCTCGGTCCTTAAGTGATTAAATGCAAACGCGGCTAAGCGCTGCATGTAAACGCAGCAAAACTGACGTTTCTAAACGTCAGTTACTGTCTGTAAAGTTGAATCATTCAGGAGAGGTTGTAAAACGTCCCGTGTACATTAAGCCTAAGGCCCCTTTCACACTGACGGCCCGTTCAAGTCTGCCTGTCAGTTTTGACGGCGGACCTGAACGGGCGCTCCATGCTGGTCTATGGAGCGACGGATGTCAGCGGAGACATGTCCGCTGACATCCGACCCGGTCCAATCCGGTCGAATCCACCAAAAGCATACGGATGGTTCTACATCCAGATCTCTTGTAAACTAGCTTCTCAGTTGCCGGGAAGCATTTTTTAGCCAGTTACAGCACATTTTTACTTTTTAAAAATAGCCTGTTTTCTCATTTAGTTATTACAAGTAAAATACATGGGGATTAGTTCGGAGAAAAACATTTTCAAAGCCCACATTTACCCAACTGTCTGATGCCGCTTTGAAAACAAGTGCAGATTTTCTAAATTGAAAAAATAAAATAAAAATTGTATTCTTTTAGGAGTATGGGTTTTTAATGGGTTGACTAACAAAAATATTACAACAGGGAATGCATGTGAAACCAAACAGAACCAACTGCATTTCATGTTTCATTGGTTTAGAGCAGTGACAATTTGGAAAGGAAATTGCTAGCTTGTTGCCATAGGTTATTGTATTTCCTGTTATGCCCTTGCATTACCATATAAAGTTATTAATGAAGCGCCAGCGATTCATGAAACGTGTTTGTGACCAATGTAAAAGTAGTTTGATAGGTCAGAGAAAAAAAAAAAAAAACTTTAGCTTTAAACTTTGCACCTTTCAAATGATAATTTCAATGAATATGTTAGACAAAGGAATATTGTAACTTTAGAGATTTTTATGATGAAGGTGTGTTTAAGAGATGTCACTTTGATATTTTTACATTATGTCCTACATTTGTCAGCTAAAACCAGGATATTGCCTCAATGAGAAAAAGCATGTTCTGCACTTGTCAAAAGGCAGTAAGTAATGATTAAAATAGCAGTGTGAAACGCTGGGAGATTAAAGTGATGCTAATGATAAGTGAGAGAAGAAAAGGGCAAGCTATATTTTAATCCCTGAGAGAATGGTTAATGACTTCTATTGCCTGAGATTAAACTAAACCTGTCTCATCAGCTTTTTCTGCCTGGTGAAAAAAGCTCTCTGCACTTTAATTTATTAAAGTCTTTTAAGGAAGCACATTGATCCACAGAGGTTAAACTTAAAAAATGGGAAAAACACACAGTGAAAATGCTTTAAGTAAGATGTGACTTTGTTGCTCCGGGATCTTCTCGATTTCTGTGAAGAATTATTTGCCTGTGCTTTCTTGCGTTTAATTAGGCAATAAGAATTGCTCAAACGACAGTGTTTGTTTCTCCTCTCTACGATAGAATGTTCACACTGATCTGGAGGAGGGAGAAGTTGCGATAAACTAAAGGTGATATTGACACATGGAAGACCGCATGATTCGTAATCATCTATTTCCCTTTTTTTGTGGTTTACATGACTGTTAAAAGACTTGTTGCTTTAAGGTGCCTGAACACGAAGTCTTCTTTGTCATACAGCTAAAGTTACCTGATCAGCTCTGATTGGAACGATCACCAGCGCTACAGCCACCATCCCATAAAAAAGACAATTTTACTTGATCATGGTGGAACGCTCATGCATGGTCAAATAGAATTTTTTTCTTTTTTATTAGATTTAAATTTTTGTTGAAACTGTGTGGCATACACCAAGCACATACTGAGCTTTTCAAGAGGCTACAAGGCCACATTAATCCAGGTGAGCTGCCTTATCTTTCCTTTTCACGTATAACCCGAAGCACTTGTAAAGCAAGTATATATATATATATATATATATATATATATATATATATATATATATATATATGTATATATATATGTATGTATATAGGGAAAACAATCCTCACTACATGAGAGTCATAAAAAATCCAGCCATGGACAGTTTGAATCTCGGCGGGTTCAGCAGGAACTGGTTGAGATTCGAACTATGAATAGGCAGGCTGAATGTACCCAAGTCTATTAATTTGGGTACAACCAGCCTGCTGGATTTTAAATGTGATTATTGCTAGCTGTTATAGCTGCTAGCAATAATCACTGTGTTCTCCTGGCAGGGATGGCTTCCCCCTTTGGGAGAACACAATGGCTCGGCTGGAAGGATTCCCCTGTCAACACTATCTGTGTTGATGGGGGAATCCACAGAATTTCTCTCCTGCAACCCACTGATGCAGGAAAGAAATTTGCTCAATCTATAGCCGGCCTTAGGTACATGTAAATGTTTAGATACTTTAGTGTTGTTCTCTGCTGTAGTCATGGAGATAAGCAGGTGCTGCTTGTTTCAGCTCCTGGAAGGATTCCTTGGCATAGGCAGTTGAGTAAAAAAGTGATTTCCCAAAACTCAATCCTATAGGAACAATTAGAAGCCTTTCCATATAGAACCCCTTAAAGGAGAAGTATGGGAATCCTGTTTCTTGCAGATTCATACTTACCTAGGTTGATGCAGCATCAGACTGATGCTGCATCTGTCCCCCGGCACCTCTTCACTGAGAACTGAGCCATCGAAAACCGCCGAGGGCTCTGTTCACTAAGCTCCCCGAGGGAAGAGAGCTGCTGACTGTCAATCAGCAGTTCTCCTGCTCTGCTCCTCCACGCTTATTGGAGCGCTGAGCTGTGGAGGGGCGGGAGTGGCGGTCTCAGCCTCTCAGCGGCTCTCTGAGAGGCTGAGACTGCCATCAGTCTATGCACCTAGCAAATGAATTGCACTCCTGTGACCCATAGGAGAAGCCCAGCCGAATGAGCTCAGGCTGGACTTCTCCTTTAACAGAAGATAGAATATTGCTTTTTTTTTCTTTCCAGAAATCTTACCTAAATGTAAATCTTTCCCTGGGCATGTGATGCAATTCCTCTTTATTACCATAGGTAGTTTTCACTTAAAGCAGAGTCCCCCCCCCCCCCCCCCCCCCCCACCAAAAAATGAAAATATTTTAATATTAGAATACTTACCTGTCCAGGGATCCCGCGATGCCGGCAACCCAGCCTGATTTTTCAATTGGCTCTCTGGGTGCTGCCGCTTTTATTTCTTGTAAGGCAAACCAGCAGTGAACCCCTGCAGCTTCACAGCTGGTTCCCTACTGCACATGTGCGAAGTGTGCTACGCTTTGTGAATGGCCGGTGGTGGGAGAAGATGTAGGGGGGCCAAACTTCTGAGTGACTTTGCCTTGGCAAAGTCACCCGGAAGTGGAAGCGATTACCTGTCAGAAACAGATACCCGCTCCCCCTTGCCCCCCCCTCAAAAGGTGCCAAATGTGGCAGCGGGGGGGGGGGGGGCAAACAAGTGAAGCCTCCCCTTTTGGGTGGAGACAGCCAAGCACCTAGTATTTTCAGAAGGAAGTCAGCAATGTCTGCCTCCATGTATCTTTCATGACAAGTTTTCTTTAATATAGTGCTGCTTAGTTGTATGTGTTTCTGCTTTCTATAAATTACTTGCAGACCTAGTAATCTAGTAATCTTATGCATGTATCATTAGAGCAGTTTTGCGAAACACAAACCTAGAAGAAATAAATAATGGAACTAGTCAGTGTACCTGAAAATCACTTTAGTTTAAATAAAATAATAAAAATGGGAATAAAAATCCTCAATAAGAGAAGCATACTGCTAAGCAGTGTTTAGATCGACTATCACCATATAATATAATTGGAATTTCTCAATAAACAACGACAACCCTTTCTGTAACAAATGCATCCTTTTTATGTTGCCCACATGCCACTCTTTCAATTTAGCATGTCGTTAGCTGTCAATGGAGAGGGCAAGCACAGCATCCCATCCCACTGACGCCTAATGATCTTAAAGAGGGACAGACAACAAATTATTCTGACTGTCTGGCTTACCAGATCAGCTATTAGCATATTAGCAGTATACCCTGCTAATGAATTGTAGGCAAAATTGTTGATCATTAAGCCTAGGCTAAAGATATAAACAGCACTACAATTGTAAGTGATATACACATTCTGTTTGGAGCAGAGTTCTTCTTTAATGCTTTATACAGCTTCTAGTTCTTTTTCCCCCCCTATTACTCTTTTTACTAAATAAATACATTTACTGGATTTTTGTTCATTGCTGCACTGGACATGATCTAAAACCTGGAGCAGTTTTGAACTATACATGTAACTAATGTCAAATTCATCTTAGAATTATGGCATGATATATGTGTTCTAGTTACCTGTTACTAATAGAATGCTGTATATGTTGGTCCACGTTTTTAAATATGTTGCTCTTTCATATGTTATTTATCTAGCTGAAAATGGAAAACCCTGAAACTCCCTGCAGCAATTTTTCTGTGCTGTTCCCATAGTGAATGTTAACCCAGTTTGACATTGCTATCATGGCTGGATGCCCTAAAAATCAATATATTTCTGCCAGTGGGAAATAAGTAAGAATAAGCACATGCAACTGGCACATGTTAACTGTTTTGCCTCTTTAAAGCTCTGTTAACCCTGACAGAAGTGCTGACAGCTGTCTTTGCATTTTTCCCTACTGGACTACAGAACAACTCCCCCTTATGTTATGTAGATAAAGAGCAGAGGAAGTGTTATGTAGTCAATAAGAGCACTGGGCAGGGATGATAGCACTGCTTGGGATTTCAGTGCACCGGCGGCACTGTGTTGTCACTGAAACATGAATTTAGGCCTCAGGCACTTGGATGTCTAGAGGGTGCAAAGTCCTCCAGTGTAAAATCCGCTATGCTTACCTGCATCTGGACAGCAGCAGGTGCTGTGCACAGCTGTCCATACAAGGCAATGGCTGTATGCAGCTGCATTCGTGTAATAGCTGGGGGCTTCTGCTTGGCTTTTACCCATGCATGTGCATACAGAATATTCTAAATATGGCGTATGTGCATGTGCGGCTTGTGGGTGGGTGCAGCATGGGTCAGTAGCAGTAACACACACAGTCCAGATGCAATAGAACCTGTGTTGTAGTCAGAGTATAACAGTTCACAACCAGCCTAGCGGGAAGGCAGACGGACCGGGAACACTCACGGATGCACAGCAAATTGTAGAAGATCAGATCTCAGCCTTACTGACAGTATCTGTCTTGAGGGGCGTAATGTGGCCTGGCCATTTTGTACCCAAGCAGGGAGGTTTCCAGGAGGAGTAGTGGATCCCTAGGATTTCCCTTCTTGTCTGGAACCTTTCCCTGCTGCTATCACTGTCCCTGACAGATAGTTGACCTGTCCCTACACTATCCACGCACTAAATGGGCATCAAACTTAGGATCCAGGGTGTTAAATAGACTCTGCCTGACTCAAGATGGCTCATGGATTGCTTCAGTGACCCAGGAAACCGTAGAGTAACCATGGTCCTCTTGACTGCTTCTCCCTCTGCACTGCCGCTGTGGTTGAGTGCCAGAAAAGGAGAAAATAGACTGCACCTACCTACACTCTAAATGTCGATGCAGAATCCAGTAGGGCTGCTTTACTCATATGGATGGGTATACAGGACACCAACGGCTTCTTGGGAGTGGTAAAGTGCTGGGTGTTTTGCATTCTCTTGACGTCCATGTAGATGCAGCCTTAGGACTTCTGGCAAATCAATGAGTATTTTTGTGTGCCCGCTGCATTTGTGGAAATGTGCATGAGTTGCAGCGGTGTACTGGATAACAGTTCTGTTATGGCCATCCACTTTAAAATATCTTCAATTTATTCTGTTTAGGTAAATCCTCCTATTTGTACCGTAAATCATTTATAAGAAAATGAAGACACAGCAAATTGTTGATCCACAAACTCTAGATAAAATGTAATCACTATATGTTTATAGGAAACTATAGCACAATGCTACCATAAACCGTAGCTGCTGGTATGTGGTAACTGATTGTGGCATATCCAATTTTCTAGTGGGTAACTAGATGTGACTGAGGGATGTTAAAGCTGTAACCCACTGGAGGGTATATGATAGATATTAATTGTTTATTTGTTTCTGATAGTAACCCTTAAGCATTACTTCAAATCGCATGTGTTGTAACAGAGCATCTTTTAAGCTTCACTGATTAAACCTCTGTCCTAATTAATTTGTAAAGACTAGGGAAGGAAGAATCAGCTGTGACCTGGTTCTCAGAATAACTTGCATTAGTCTATTTTGATTTGAAATTGTCATTGTACTTTGCAGATCCGTTTGATCTATTTAGGTGTAATTGTGAAAAATAAAGGTATCTGCTACACAGAGCTATACTTTTGTCCCTCTGGTATTTAGAGGGCTCATGCACAAAAGCGTATGATTATGAAATCTTATCTGTAAACTGTAACTTTTGTACTAACATTTACATGCGTACAGCATATAGTGCAAATGTACCCTTTTGGCCCTATTGGTAGCTAGGATGATAGACAGCTCTTTGCGCCCATCATCCTTGGTTGCTAGGATGCAGGCAGCACTTGCTGCCTAGCTACTTTGTTACTACGACACAGGCGATTCTTGCTGCCTAGGTTCCATTGCTTCTAAGACGGTAGACGCAGGTGGCTCTTGCTGCCTAGCATCCTTCGTTGCTAGGACACAGGTGGCTCTTGCTGCCTAGCATCCTTCGTTGCTAGGGCTCTTACTGCCTAGTGTGTTTTCTTGTTAGGTCACAGGCAGCTTCTTCTGACTAGCGACCTTTGTTGCTAAAATGCAGGTGGCTTTTGCCACCTAGTGTTTGCCCTTACTAGGACACAGTTAGCACCTGCTGCCTAGCATCCTTCATTGCTAGAATGTAGGCAGTTCTTACCGTCTAGTGTCCTGACCCCTTAGGACGCAAGCAGACCCTACTGATTAGCATCCTTCACTGATAGGACGCAGGCAGGTCTTGCTGCCCAAGGTCCTTCACAGCTGTGTACATAGGTCAATAGATACCAATACACCTGCATCTAGTTCAGCAAATCAAAAAAAAAAATGCTGTACTGATAAAAACATAGCATATAGCAAGTGTCTATGTTTTAAAGTTAGATTTGTGCTTATATATTTCTATATGCCTAAACTAAACTTGTATTAACTTACACCCTACTAATGGCCCATGACTATGATACAGGACCTAATTGACCAATTGAAGCATAAGAGGGAGGCAGCCTGGGCACTAGACCACATATGCCGTTCACATTTTCCATTTTAGGGGCTCTTTTAATGATCTGTGTGGTGTGTGTTCATTCATACAGACACTTCTGGGTGCCCGCTGTACATTTCTGATCACAGTTTAAAGTAATTTTGAGAAGGTTGTGCGAAAAGCAGTGATTTCTACAAAACAGTAACCAACATCTCTAAACAGTAGTCTTTATGCCAGTGATTAATCACAGATTGATGAGCGAAATGCATCAGTAGGTGTCATATGCACAGTAAACAGACCAGTGCAAAGTTAGTGGTGCATGCTTATGTTTATTTCCTGTTCTAGTGACAAAACATTTTCAATGATCTGACTATAATAAACAGACATTTAATTGCCTACTATGGAATTCTGCATGGAAGCGTTTGAGAAAACTCCACTATACTGTATGTTTGTTATGTGTTCCCATTCACACAGCATACATAAAAAAAAAAATGATGTTTCTCAGGAGGAGGTGTCTGCAATATTAGCCTGTAAACCCGTCCCAAGTTTGTCCTCATTAACAATGCAAGAAGAGGAGGAGCCCCCCGGGGGGCGAGTTGGATTGGGGGACACCAGGTGAGGAGGTTTGGGGCTGCTCTGTACAAAACCATTGCACAGAGCAGGTAAGTATAACATGTTTAATATAAAAAAAGAACATTTACCATCACTTTAAGCACATTTTCCATTTTAAATAAGCAAGTTGCAAATATTTGTAAAAAAAAAAAAAAAACTGTAACCCTTAGCAAAAAGTTGGCAAATCCAATTGTTTCCTATGGGTTACTGCATTTTGCAAGTTGTCATTGTTCCCTTCACTGCCCTTTATATAATCTTAAATTGCATTATTTAATAAGTGCTGAGAGCACACAGATAGCTTGAGCAGCTAATCAGAAATAATCTTTGCTGTAAAAGCAAAAACATGATTTGCTTAGACTACATTATTGCACTTTGAAATGTACTGTTAAAAAAAAAAAATATATCCTTTTCTTGTGTATCTACAGAATACACCCACATCCTGAATCTTTTATAAGTGTCCAGTCATACCTAAAATGTTACTAAACCCACAACAGTAAAATCAGTGTGTGTATGCAGTAAAGCATGCTTGTTATACTCACAAGGAGCCTAAGGGGTTAACCCTCTGTATTGTGTAAAAAGGCTGTTTGATCCTGTATGCACAGATCCTTCTCTTCTTCCACTGACTCCGAAACATGTTTGGGTAATACAGAGCTTTTGGAGTCAGGCTGCACATGCTCAGTTTTGTGTGTATTGCTAGAGAGGTTTTTTGTTTTTTTCTTCGGAGAGTGTAAGTGATCAGCGCAAGGTCGATCAGCATTGTCCAGACAGAGGGTCAGGGGTCCTGGATCCTGATAGGACAGCTCAGTGCAGTATGAAAACTCCTCCTGCAAGCTTTACAAGTCACAAGACTGCTGTATACTGCTGAGGAGAAAAGGTATTCAGGAGTTTATATTTACTAAAATAATTGCATTTCCATGTTTTGTGTACTGTGGGAGACCAGATATAGTGAATGCAGGGTCCTGGGTTTAGTAACACTTTAAGCATCCTGTTCTAGTGTGGTAATGCATGCACATTAAATTGTATTATGGCATGCGTTAACGTGCATTGTCTTAAGGCAGCCCAATCAATTGGCTGGCAATGCACCACAACAGATGAAAACATATACAGTGTATAACATTTTTTGACAATGCAGAACACACTGGAAGTACGTTGTGGTGTGTTTTGCTTTGAATTCTACTGTAAAATGAGGCGGGGTACCTTTCACAATGAGCAGAAGAGTAAACCACACATAGCCTACGCATATTGCCATGCGCTGCGGAAACGCACATTAACACATTTTATTGTGTAAATTGGCCCTAAAAAAGAAACACAACTAATTAAAAGCAGAATATTGGCAAATTTTCTGTTTCATCACACTGACTGATAGCACAGAGTACATGAAGCAGGCTACAGGAATTCCTAATGTGTCAGAACCCATATAAAAGGTTAAGTTTTGTTGCAATTTTAGATATAGTAGTAGTATTTTTTAAAAATAAAACTTGCATGCCTTTCAGCTGTCGAAAGCCATAGACTGTTAATGCATAACTACATTATCACGTTATGAAATAGTTTTGTAATAGGAAGCTTCATAATGCCCACAAGTTTACATCAATGTACACATTAGGAAATAGGAGCTTGTTTCATGTTTTTCTTTTAACCGTAACAATTTATTTTAAGCACAAGAAAGTACTATACCATGTTTTCAATGCTGTTATGTCATGTCCTCTGGGATACATAAGTCTTAAAGTGATTGTAAAGGAAAAAAATCTTTCTTAAAAAAAAAATAACAAACATGTTATACTTACCTGCTCTGTGTAAAACTATTCTGATCCTCCTCTTCTCGGGTCCGTCGTTCTGTGCCCCTACCCCTTGCCTCCCCCATTTGCCTAACAAATGTTTACGAAGAAAAAGTAAGTTGAATTAAACCACAGGTAATATTGTCTAATGGCATCAACTCCTTCAAGAATGAATGGGACTAATTCTGTATATAGCAATAGCATGCATCTCTAGCATGCGCTTTATACTTTGTTTATATAGAGCAGGCATCACTAAATGGCGGACCACGGTCCGGATCCGGATCCGGACCCAGTAACAACCCTATCAGGACTCCAGCCTTGCCAAATAGTTGCCTGTGTGTCTTCTCCCCGCCGAAAGCTCACCTGCCCACCAATGCCGCTATCATCCTTAATTACATGAGAGGTGTGGCAGGTCTGTCCCTTTCATCATCGCAGCACTCCCCCCTTCCTCCCCACACTGCCCTACCTTATTCACAAAAGAGGGGCAGCATGGCAGGACCAGACAAAGGGTGGAGCTTTTCAAGTTACGAACCTGGTGATTGGTTGCTAAGCAGCGGGTGGTCCCAGCAATAAATCACCCACTCAGTTTCCGCCCTTTGTCTGGATCTGCCATGCTTCTCCTCTTGTGTGAATAAGGTAGGGCAGTGTGGATGGGAGAAGTGATGCAATGTTATGAGAGGGACAGTCTGCAATATCGATGAAGGACTGTGATGGGGGTCTGTTGTTTGGGAGTCTGTGATGAGGGGGTCTGTGATGGGGGGTCAGTGGTGAGGGGTCTGTAAGTGAGGGGGGTCTGTGATTGGGGGGGTCTGTGATTGGGGGGATCTGTGATGTAAGGGGTTTGTGATGGGGAGGTCTGTAATGGAGGGGCTCTGATGAGAAACTATTGTGACATGCTCGGGAGGCTGTGATGTGAAGGATCTGAGTCATAGCAGCAATATGACACTCGGACCTCTGCTGGAAGAAAATTTTACTGACCAGGTCCCGTAATTCAGTACCTCTGATATAGAGCATTTTATAGATGCATGTTATCTATATATACAGAATGGGTCCTATTCCTTTTATGAAAAAAATGTCATTTAATATACGTAGGGAGTATAGTATAACTTGTATATGTATTTTAATCCTATAGGGGCAAACTCCATTTTAAATTTAAGAAATAATAACAATCATCAGACTGGTTTGAGTGGACTACGATTTGATCCATTTATGACTCTGAAGCGATTTAAAGCGGATCTTCATCCTCTTAATGTAGTTCCCCCCAGTCCACCCCACCCCTCATCCCATCTTGTGCATGGATAGCGCTGTTTTTTTTTGTTTACCATTTTTTTAAAGAAAAGTGTTCACTCGTCTAGACGAATAATGTGCACAGTGTCCGCTGTGCCTCCTGTCATATGCATGTCACATATCCCAAGGGGTATGGTGTTTAATTCACAAAGGAAGTGGGTCTAGTGGCACGTCAATGGGAGACCCATCCACTAAACCCTGAAGAGCCGGTCGGCCTCTCGATGATGTCAGAAACAACATGGTGGCGCAGGGCTGAGTGGTGGCTGGGAATCAAAGGATCTCAATGTGAAAACACCGGGTGGGCGAATATCTAAATGAGCAGAACCCACCTTAAGGAGCAAGGCATATTTTCAGGCCTATTCAGGAAACTCACCTAAGTACATTAGTTAATTTCCTAAAGTTTCTGAAAAGAAGCTTAATATTTTAGATGTGGGTAAAGCCAAGAATACAGCTCGATTCATGCCACTGGTACAGCCTGAGGCTGTACCAGTCATCCCTGTGTTCTCCCTTCCTGCAGTAATGTTCCTGTGACATACTGTGCAATACGGTAATGTCCTGGCTTAGAGTGCTGACCCTCTTTTGCGGAGATTACAAAAGAATGATCTGAAGACAGATCAAATCCTTCTTCGGTCTTCCTGGCTCGTGTCTGTCAGCAGAGGGCACTACCTTTGGTTTTTACTGCGCAAGGTACTGTTTATTTTTTAAATCAACTTTATCAAAATGTCACATTCTATGCACTGAAAGCAGGCAAGGAGCATTGTAATTTCCCACACTCGCTACTCAAATTCTAATGTGAACAGGACACACAGAAAACAATCATCTTCTATGTGCCCTTGTGGAGATGTGTTTTAGTAATGCAAAAAAACACTTATCTCCGCACAAGTGTGAACAGGTCCTAATAAATACATAACTGTATTAAATGGAGTTTTTTGATATCTGCCTGAAGTCTAGCTGCAAGCACGCATATACTAATAGAAATATTGATAGGCAATAATATTGATTCAAGAATGTCACATTTTGTTACATCGTTGGCTTTGACATTCAAAATAATTGCGTTATTGGTTCCTCTATACTAAAATTATGCAGTGAAGTGACTGATATTAGTAGGGAATATTATACACATGATAAATCTATCAGTAAAATGCAGTCATTACATCTCATTTTCAGTTCAGGTGTTTTGTGGCACACAGACACTGTAAATAAAGTGTTAAAGGGTTGGAAAAATATTATTTCATCACTTGAGTTCCATTAGAATTCACTTGGGTGGCTGAGAAAATGGTTTATGGATTAGAAAGAAAAGAACAAGCTAAAACATTTCATACCTTCATCTCTGATAAATTCCCCAAACTCATTCTTCTCATCTGAGCCATAAATAACAAACAAGCTTTTTGCTATGAAAAAAAAAAACACAAAGACTTTTTCCCTACACCAGATCTTTTGTCTTAGAGATGAATGCTATAATAAATTTGAAGTCTTAAGGGGATATTGTTTGAACTGTAACATTATGGTTTACAACTGTTGATTTTCTCATGAGCAGGATATAGTACAATTGTGACGTTTGATCTCATGAATTACTATACAAAACGTAGGCCTACATTTATCATGGTAAATCACTGATGGGAACAAATCTGAAACCTTACAGTATACTAATACATCCTACAATATCTTGATTCCACACCAATTCTGCATCTTCTCTAGGGGGTGATAACCAGAATGTCCAACCATCAGAAATGTTCCTTAATGAATAGATATCTGGTTGAAATATCTCTTTGCAACAAGGCTGCTCTTTCTTTTGTAAAGTGAGGAAAGCTAAGAAGTGTTAAACTCAATTGCAATGCTTCCTCCTGTCACACAAGTAAAGACACATCATGGTGGGTCCTGACAGATTCAAGGATGGACAGATGTCCTACAGCCTGTCATTCTTAGGCAGGCACTTACCCATCTATGGCAGGCTGATCATTTATCTTATCTTATGTGTGTGTTATATATAGCATGGATCAATGTAACGCGAATAACCTCCAGTCATTGCTAAAATGTTCTACTCCACTTCATTCCCTTTTGTCTGTTATCTGATGTTTCTGGAACGCACCTGCTGGTGACTATGGAACAGACTCAGTCTGCTGGCAGAACAAAAAAAAAGTGATCCATCCATTGGCAGCTTTATACTTGGCTTTCTCCCGCTTTGCCAACGCTCAGTTAAGAGCCTGACGCTAAAGTATATACACATACTTCCCAGGTATAGAGGAGCTAGTGACGCACTCCATGTCTTAGCACTGGACCAATTAGTCAGTAGCCCCAGTGTAATAACGCCAGTAACCTGTAGCCCACATAGGACTTTCTTTAATTCTTGGTGGCTTGCCCTTGTCTGGCCCCCTCCATCTCTCCTCAGCTCTCCTCTGCTCTTCCCACCCCTCCTCCACCCTCCCTGCACCCCTTCCCCAAGCAGCAAACTCTCACGAGATTAAGCGATGACTCCTGGGAGTCAGTGCGAATGCAGGAGACCACGCCACTCACCTAGGCAAATGACAAGCTGACAAGGCAGAAGTGAATAATATAAGGTGTTTACCTGCACAATATTAACTTTTTGATTTCCAATGATGGCACATCATTTAATGTACAGAAAGTTAGAAAAATGACTGAAGGTCCACTTTGAGCAAGGATGCTAATTGCGCGTGTCCTGTTTACACTCAAAGTATAACTAAAGGCAAAACCTTCTTTAAGTTTTGGACAGAGTGGCAATAGTTTGGAACACCTGAAGTGCTGGGCTGTGGGGGGGGGGGGGGGGGGGGGTGGAAGCGGCTGGCGATCTTGCCCCAGCCTGGACCGGTTCTGTGATGTCAGCTGCCAGCGGGCTTCAGCCTGCTGTCTGCTGAAAACAGGTCACAGGAGTGCAGAACAAACTGTACTTCTCCCTTAAAGTGTTACTAAACACATTTTTTTTTTAAATATAAAATAACATGTTTTATCTACATGCTCTGTGCTGTGGTGTTGCTCAGAGCGGCCCCGATCCTCCTCTTCTGGGGTCCCCGGTGGCGAACTTGACTCCTCCTCTTCTTTTGCGGGACTACCATAGAAAGCCGCTGGCTATGTGGAGAGGTAGTCCCCGTGCTCCTGAGTTGTGTGTCTACAGAGCCGCACTCCATAGACTTACACAGCGGGATTTAGGCCTGCCACCACTTCGTCTGATTGACAGCAGCAAGAACCAATGGCTCCTGCTGCTACTCGAATGCAGTGTAAAGAGGAAGTAAGTGGAGAAAAGATGCAGCCCTGCACAGCACTGATCTCTTCTCCCCTCTCTTCCCCTTCACACAAGAAAGGGGGGGGGGAGCACAGGGACACTGACAACGTTTTTTACCTTAATGTAAGTAATGCATTAAGGTAAAAAAAAGTTTTTAGGTTTAGTAACATTTTAATAAGCTCTATAGTCTTGTTGTTTTTTGCTTGAGTCCTGCTTTAACTTTAATTCTACTACATGATGTGCCATATTCACCAGCATTTAAAGCAGAGTTCCGCCCAAAAATCAAACTTCCGCTTTTTGGAATCCCCCCCCCCCTCCGGTGTCACATTTGGCACCTTTCAGGAGGGAGGGAAAAGCAGATACCTGTATAATCCAGGTATTTGCTCCCACTTCCGGGCATAGATAGCCGCAGTATCCGCAGATATCTCGGCCATATGCGGCGCCTTCGCCCCCCGCTGTCTTCTGGGAGACACACAGGTCCCAGAAGACAGCAGGGACCAGTGAGATCGCGCAGCGTGACTCGTGCATGCGCAGTAGGGAACCAGGCTGTGAAGCTGCAAGGCTTCACTTCCTGATTCCCTTATTGAAGATGGCGGCGCCTCCACCCGAGAGCCGAGGGACAGATCGGCTTTGGGTGCCGACATCGCGGGCGCCCTGGACAGGTAAATGTCCATATTTTAAAAGTCGGCAGCTGCAGTATTTGTAGCTGCTGACTTTAAAAAAAAAATAATAAAGATAGGCACAATGTTGCACACCTTCTGGAGCTGCCCTCTACTCCAGCAGGTGTGGGACCAGGCCTCCTCTAAGATTGAGACCCTATCAGGCTCCAGAGTGGAACTGTCCCCACAGATATGCCTTCTCTTTGCACCCATCCCAGGTATCCCTAAATCAACTCTTAACCTGATTCATACATTAATCGGGGCCATTCAGTGGTCCATAGCCCTGAACTGGAAATCCCGATCCCTCCCGTGGTCCCAAATCCTACATCGTATGGAGGCCATACGTCAGATGGAAAGACTGTTCCACTCTTTGATGGACACAATGCAAATCTACGACAAAAAATGGTCGAGCTGGCAATTAGATCAGCTACTACAAGCCCTTACTGACCCTCCCTCTGAGCCCTAGAGGCGATCCAGCCCCTGGTTACCCCCCTTAGTGGGGTAGGAGTACGGACCCTTATATACATGAAATAACATTGTTTGGTACGAATCGCACACTCTTTTGTTGATAGCAGCTGCAAAGTTTTGTTAATGGTTTTAATAGGTTGCTTACATGGTTTGAAAATACTCTGTATAAGGCACTATACCATATTTGAAAGTCATTTGCCAACATTTGTACTGTACTTTTCATCACATTTGATGTGTAATTTCCATGACTTTTCTTTTTTCACCAATAAAAAACGTTTGTATTAAAAAAAATAAATAAATAAATAATAATTTGGCGGAACTCCACTTTAAGAGCAAGACACTCCTTCTGTCTATGTTCAGCAGGCTGGTAGCTTTGCAAAAAAAATATTGTTTATGCCAAGCACATTCTTATTGTACGTATAAAGCAGTGTAAGTTGTCAGGCACTGGATCTGATTTAGTAAAGGCAAATTTGCTGTATGCAAGGGGATTTTCCCCAAAGCTTAGTGAATGTGGTTATATTTCACTTCGAAAAGAATACCCAATCGTGCAGGGAAAAAAAAAAAAAACGTAATTTTGCCTTGCAAAGTGCAATTTCCCATGTGAAATGAACAGTCTATTTGCCTTCAGTAAATCAACAGCTCTGTGTGCTGATTAGGTCGCCTTCTGAACCTGTCTTTGGCTTCTGAAGTATTTTGAAGGGGAAACTCTAGCAGAACAAAATACATCAGTTGAATTAAAAACCACTTGGAGGGCAGCACAATTTCTAATACAAAAATCAGTTGATCTGTAGCCGGCACATTAAAATAAGGTTAATGAATAGTGAACATATAAAACTCCAGTGAGCCGTAGAGAAGTCTACTTATACCAGTAGAATATAAACGTTCGTTTCAAAGGCCTACTTACACAGCATCTACAACCGAGCTCCAGAGCAATTTCAGTCACTTTCTGTAAGTGTGATCAGAAAACATGAACAAGCCAGTTATGACAACGCGACATCTTTTGCGAACGAAGCCTCCGTCAGTAGAGAAGGAAAGATTGCTGAGGTAGTTGCTTACTAGCAAAACCTTTTCTTTTGTGTATGCCTGGAAGCTAGTTCTGAGATCCTGCCACATTCGGAATTCCTACATCATTAGAATCAGTGACTGTTTATTTGAAGTTTTAATGAAATATTTACTTTATAGAGCTATAAGGATTAACTGTGATAATTGAGTGTAGCTGATCTGGGGGCTTTCAGCTGAATGGGGCCCCATGTTTGAATACATAGCTCAGCAAGAATGAGCGAGCGATCGAGTGAATATCTGCCTGTCACTTTCTCTCTACATGTTGCTTTTTCTTGTGAAGATAAGTGGGCCTAATGCTGAACAAATAGTGGATATCAGAAGCCACTGAGAATTATTCTCTTCTCGCTTTCCCATGGCTGTGTGATAGACGCTGAGTCAAAGAGCCCCCCCCTCCCTCCTCTTTTGCAGAGCAACAATTTTGTCACCAAGAGCAAATCCAATTGAAAAGTCCCTTAGACTGCAAGGGAAACTCCAGTTGTCAGAATCAGCAAACAGAATGAAAAGGACTCGCTGGAGTAAATTGGCATCTGCTGCAGCCACGGAGGCTTGTTATAGGCCGTTTCATTGTCTGGAGAGACATTCAGCCATTTGCAGTGATAATAGGAGAAATTAATGCAAATGAGTGAATGAAATGAAATGTATTTGAATGCAGATTTGAGGCACTCTTATACGCTGCTTGATAACAAGTCTCCATAGGAAAAGGCTTGCATTGTGAAGACTTTGTTTTTTTTTTCTCATTTCATCCCTCGCTAGTGCCTCATAAGGGTGCTTTGTTCATAAAGTAAACTTTTTCCCAAAACTGTTGACATTGCTCATTTGTGTGAATTTTAGACTTTGGTTTACCATCTATTGTATGTGGAATGATCTACAAAATGCTAATTGTCCATGGCTGAAACACAGTCATTATCCTCAGTGTAGCAGTAGTCAGTTCCTCGTTATGACATGTACTTCAACAATAAAAGGTATGTTCTACCAACATGTGTTTCACAACTGTCATTCAGCAGATCTCGTTTTCCATCTTTAAATCTGCTGTCTTTACACTTAGAAGTTGGTTTATAAAGAATTTGCATTAACCCAATGAAAGTGCGTGTGCTTTCATTCTGTGGGAACGGGGCAAAAAACATGAAACCTTCATTCGGCAAACAACTATGCAGATTCTTTAAAAATCAACCTCTTACACTAAAGTGTTTGATATATTTTCTTAAACTAATGAAGCCAATAAAACAGACTTAAAGGGTAAACATGTAATGTATTGCAGCTTACTAACTCTTACATGTGGTAGCTGCATTCCTTTTATTTATTTTTTTACAGCTTTTTTTTCTATTTTCACCTGGTAATCTGACCTGTTATGCCCTGTACACATGAGCGGTTTTGCCGTCGGAATAAACTCTGAAGGTTTTTCCAACGGAGTTCCGACAGAATTACGCTCAAGCTGTCTTGCATACACACGCTCACACCAAAGTCTGACCGTCAAGGACGCGGTGACATACAACACGTAAGACGGGACTGGAAAACGTAAGTTCAATAGCCAGTAGCCCATAGCTTCCGTCTCGTACTTGCTTCAGAGCATGCGTCATTTTTGGTGCATTGGAACAGCATACAGACAAGCTGTTTTTGCCGATAGTAATTTTTTCCTGTTGGAAAAATATAGAACATGTTCTCTATCTAAGTCCGTCTGAATTTTCAACGGAAAAAGTCCAATGGGCCATACACACGATCGGAATATATGATGAAAAGCTCCCAAAACTCTTTCTGTCGGAAATTCCGCTCGCGTATACGTCTGTCTGTTGTTTTTCAAACAAACTAGCTGTCCTGCAGATGTAGTGGTTACAGGGTTGGGACAAACCGTTTACCACGGCCAGGGGGGCTTACAATAATCAGCTGCTATTTTTTTAAGTAAAACTTTTCTCCCAAAAAGGAAAAAAAATCTGTGCACTGTTGTAATTTTTCCAGTACTACCGTTTTCCTCCACACTCGAAATATGATGTAGGTTATTGGTTCTGTCAAATTGCCAAGTATATGATGGAGTAACATTGATTGTAAGCTCGCTGAGGTAGGACTGTGTGAATGTACAATTTGTAAAGTTAAATGAAGCCATAATAGTACCTTAAATATATGCTAAATATAATTCTTGTCTGTGACAGGATAGAGTGCAATCTTCCTATGGTAGTCAAGACAGAAAAAATGTAACAGCAAGTTTTCTGCTACTGAACTATCTAATGAAAAAACATGTCATTGCTGGATTTGGCGTTAAAGGTGTCATAAGATTTTCTTCGAGATTTTTTTGTCTGTTGAACGAATAATGATGAAGTTTTCAAAGTTCTAGTACATGAGTTGTCTACCGTAGACTTTAAACGGCACAAGGCAGCAGGAACAAAAGTTAAGTATCGCTTTGTTCGCAAGTTCAGCCAGTGATTTAATTGTAAAATGTACTTGGAAATAAGAAACACTCCTGCTACCACATGCTTTCGACTCAATGATTTGATGACAAGGGTTGATCAAGTAGATTTGAAGCAGAGCTCAGAAATGAGAAGACACAACAAAAACATGAGTGGGCCAGACTACCGAGCGGGATAGTTACAATATGTCCACTTTCTCTTCATATCAAATCCATTTTGTACATCACTCATTTTTACACTTAGTCCGACATTTGAGCCATAGGAACAGCAGAGCAGTTTTTCAAATTTCGAACTGCACAACTTTAATGGTAATGGTCGGCATGTCAATTGTAGTATACACAACGGTCGATTTTCCCCACAAATCACTCAACATTTTTGTTGGAAATGATTGCCTGTGTGCATTTTATACTTTTGAGACTCTAACAAGACGACAATTTCTGCAAACATGAATGTGTCCACTTTTGATTCAACAAAAAATCTATCTAACTCATTTTAGTCAAACATTTTCCAAATGCACAGGCCACATGCTTTAGGTGCAACAATTAATTCACACCAAGTCATCAGACGTAATTTTTTTAGCAACAATGCCTACACAACACATACATTTCTGATTTACACCCTCATTACTGTTATGACAAAGCCTAAATTCATTCTTGAGAGTCTAAAATCTCAGAACAAACCCCCCCATATGCACCCCCAATTCTTTGGAAATCCACCCCCCTCTAGCAAGCCCCCAATTCCTTCTCCCTAACAAGCCCCCACCCATGAATTACCTCAAAATAAAAGACTTTTCCCCTTTTTCTACACAGTCCCCTAATTTCTTTCATCAAAACCCCAAATCCTTTAGCAAATCCCCCACCAATAATTCCCCTCCTATGAATCACCCTCTGCAATTATTTCTGAACCCCGCAACGCCCTCTAGACAAATCCCAGCACCCAATCCGAACTTCCTAGCCGCCCCCCCGCAATTCCTTTGTCTTGCACCCTCAAACCTTCACCCATTTCAGCCATAAAATCCCCAATCTAGCACAACCCCCCCAAATGACCCCTTCTAAGAACACCCCACTAATCCTCTTGCACAGCCTCGCTCATTTTTCTACACTCTCAATTTTTTTGAAAGAAACCGTACAAATACCCAACAAAACATTTTTCTCTAGTTTCAATACCCACAAATACTTGTGACAAAGCACTCTCAATACCACAAATACCTCTCAGCACAACACTTGGTTCACTTCTCAAAATGGCCACACTTAGGGCAGGTTCTATGCCATCTGGCAATTCCATGCCTCCAACCCAATAGAAGAAAGGTATATTGACAGTGAAATAAAAAAATGTATCACTGTTAAAGTGAAGAAAGAGGTGATTCAAGGATTTGGGTTCACGTATCTCTAGTATAAAAATTTCCCCTACATTTATGTTAGAAAGCAAACAGAATGTATTTTGGGACCATAACTCATGCATGTTATGAAGCAAAACCTTAGATGCAACTTTTTTGTAAAAAAAAGTAAAATTTGTTATGTTTCGTATCACCGGGGAAAAAAAAGTAAATTAAGTCAAAATGCACTGCATCATTGCGTGTGGTCCCAATAGTATATGGAAGGGTTCGACTGTTTGCATTTATGAAAATTAAACTTTGTACACGTTACCACTTCAACATGAGCAGCCTTCACACTGTACAAACAATTTGTTTTTCAAGAACTACGGTGTGAACCGCCCTAAAGATAAAGAAAAGGTGGTACGATTAAATGTGATTTTGATTTATGATTTATCACAATATTTGGCAGCGATTGTGTCAAACGCATTTTGTGAAAATACTTTTTTGATTTATGCAGATTACATTAAGCTACAATTATATGATTGTAAAACATCATTGATTTATATCGATAAAGGGTTAATTGACAGAATGTTTAAATTGGTCACTAAAATGAAATTGACAGTCTAAAATTTGAAAGTAAGCATGTTTGAAACATTTTAATGACTTCCCATGCACAGCAGTAGATTGAGATCGGGCTCAAGGTAAGTATAAGGTGGGGCTGGGGGGTCCTGAACACAGACGTTTTTTTACCTTAAAGCAGGGAATGCATTTAGAAGCACTTTAGGAACATCAACTTCAGCAGGCAATTACAAAGCATTTAACAAGCCCTTATTGCTTCCCTTTTTCTGAAAACACTGGTTGCCCATCTGTCTCAGATTTTATTCACTTCTATTTTACCAGAACCAGCAAGCAGCCAGTGAAGTCAGCGTAAAGTCAAACACTCTTATCTTTATGCATATTTTTTCTCTGCTCAGATTTCCTTTTTAAAGCGGAGCGCCAGGCTCCCCCCCAAAAATTAAAAGTCAGGTGTGGTTGGTGGCCCACAGGCTTCTGATCCCAACTTTGGTGTTTATTTAACAAAGGTATATGTCATTACAAATATGTTTATTTATATTCAATTTAGTGTTAGAATGAATATTGATTGTTTCTCATAGTTTCACAGAACCGGCAGAAGGGGGTATCTGGGACCCATGAAACGCGTTGTAACAAATCATTTAACTCCCCTGGCCAAACTTCTTAACCTCACAGTATTGAATTTCAGAAAAAAAAATCAAGGAGTCAAGGGATATTGATAAGTGCAGGAGGAATATCAAGTTACTGTAAAATATATTTGTAGAATATTTATGTAGTACTACATACAAGAAATAGAAGTGTTGGTGGGCAAAACACACCATATGTTTTAATGTTTTTTGTAATTATAATAAATTGAAACATTTAGCAGTATGGTCTATGAAATGCATCACTATGCACCTTTAAAGCCTCATATTTGATGAATTTTTGGTTATATGGCATTTTAGGGATGTTGGTGCTCTTCATGCAACCCTTGCAACTTGCACATAGAAGGATGCCTTCATGTAAAATCTACTGATCAAGCTCTGTCCATTGATTTCCAATGAGATAAGAAGAGCACAAAAGCACGGGGTGCTGGGCTATTTATTAAAGTGGTTGTAAACTCTGTACAACCATTTTTACCTATAGGTAAGCCTATATTAAGGCTTACCTGTAGGTGCTGGAAATATCTCCTAAACCTGCACGGTTTAGGAGATATTTACAATATACCCGTGTGCCAATGTCATTGGCGCATGCGCACTTTAGAAACGACACAATCGTGCCATTTCTAAAGGGATCATGCCGTGACTGGAGGCTCCCGCGCACATGCGCAAAGTGATGTCACCCGACTCTAGCCTGTCACAGAGTGGGAGTCTGCCGCCCCAGAAGGAAGAGGGGTGAAGATGGATGCTTCCAGCCAGCAGGGACAGTGGTGACATTGCAGGCTTTGTTTTCAGGTAAGTGGCACATAATAGGCTACTATGCGATGCATTATGTTTTACCTTTGCAGGGAAATAAAGAGGAAGTAAAACACATCAGGGTTTACTTCCTCTTTAAGTCTGGCCGGCATATTAAATGGAAAAAATATGGCTGTGCCATGTACAATATGCTTGATGTGATTGTAGCCGTATTAGTGCACTTGAAACAGAGACAATTGAGTACTGCCCGTGATCCTTTTTTATGAGTACTTCTGGGACTCTGAAAAGGGGACATACCCTAAAAGCTTGTCCTGAAAAATTGTATGTTAGTGCAAATAAAAAACGTATCACGGACAGTATTCAATTGTCTCTTTGTACAATAATAAGCTACAAATACAGGAAAGGTTTTGAAACCATTAAAGCCTAGCTCCAACTTTTGTTTTGGATAGTGTGGGATGGGATTGGAACCTTTGTCAGGTTTTTATTGCTGTCTGTGTCCCCATCCGGGAGACTTTATCCACTTCCTGACTCTGTCAGAAGGACAGGAAGTAATATAAAATCTCTCCAGCTGGGACCGAGACAGGAATATAACTTTTTAGCACTGTGACCCCTGGCGTTACTTTGTGTGGCGCTCAGGATCGCCGACGTGGGGAATGTATGCAGACTCATCCGCCTCCCCTGCAGGGAGTGCTGGCGGGAACATTTTAGCAGACTGGGAAAATGTTAGCTCCTCTGTGGTTTTTTTTTGTGTGTGCCTTCTTATTCCAGTAATCCTTTTATGGGCGGCACAGTGGTGTAGTGGGTAGCACTCTTGCCTAGCAGGAAAAAGGGTCGATGTTTCAAATCCTTAACCACGACACTACAGGCCTGGAGTTTGCATGTTCTCCCTGTGCCTGCGTGGGGTTTCTTCCAGGTACTCCGTTTTCCTCCCACACTCCAAAGACATGATGGTAGGTTAATTGGCTTCTGTCTAAATTGGCCCTAGTATATGAATGTGAGTTAGGGACATTAGATTGTAAGCTCCTTGAGGGTATGGACTGATGTGAATGTACAATGTATGTAAAGCGCTGTGTAAATTGACAGCGCTATATAAGTACCTTAAATAATACCGTATATACTCAAATATAAGCCGAGATTTTCAGCCCTTTTTTAGGGCTGAAAGTCCCCCCCCCTCGGCTTATATTTGAGTCACCGCCGTCTGCCTACATGAACAGCGTGTCATGCAGACAGACGGCAGTTTTCAAAAGCCGCGCCTCCTCCTCGTCCGTGATAGGAGGAACACTAATTTTCCCAGCAGTAAGTCAGTGTGCAGTGTTCCGCCTATCACGGACGTCCTGTCATTCTCATCTCATGGACGAGGATGAGAGGACGTCCGTGATAGGCGGAACACTGCACACTGCTGGGAAAACAGCGTTCCTCCTATCACAGACGAGGAGGAGAAGGAGGCGCGGCTTTTGTAACTTTGGAATGGCGCCTTACACGCTGTGGGGGGACAGAGCCGGACTGCATCGGCAGAAGACAGATCGCACAGGGAGGGACGCAGGACACAGGATACAGGACCCGCAGATCGGCAGATCGGCGCAGATCGGCACAGGTAGGCTGCAATGGGGACACAGGGGGGTCTGTACAGGGGACATGCAGCTGCAGATGGGCATTGCTGACCTTCTTTTCCACTTACAGTAGCTGCTGCATTTTTCACCCTCGGCTTATACACGGGTCAATACGTTTTTCCCAGTTTTTTGTGGTGAATTAGGGGCCTCGGCTTATATTCGGGACGGCCTATACTCGAGTATATACGGTAATAATAATAATAATAATTCCTTGTTCTGGTGTCACAGGGACAGGAAAGGAGGTGCAATCTTCTTGGGGGAGTCAACGACAAAAATAAAAATGTAACAGCAAGTTTTCTGCTACTCTATCTAAAATGAAACAAACATGTTTTGCCTGGATTTGCGCGTTAACAGGTGTCAGTAAGATATTTTCATTCAGTAGATTTTTTTTGTCTGGATACTGAATAAAATGAGAAGTTTTCAAAGTTGCTAGTCATGAGTTGTACGGTGACCTGAGACTGTTAAACTGGCAGACAAGGCAGCCAGGAACTGAAAAGGTAACAGATTCAGCATTGTCCAAAAGTTCCAGACCAGTGATTAATGTGTAAGATAATGGACTTGGGAAATAAGTAAACACTCTCGTGCTCCCTGCTTTGTGCTTCAATGACTTGATGACAAGGGCAGATCAAGGTGAGAATTTGAGCAGAGCTGCAGAAAGAGAAAGTTCCAGACTACCATTGTGACAAATATTCACTTTCTCTTTAATTTATGTACCCATCCTTCAGATATCCACTTGGACTTGGCAGCCAAAGGAAAGGTCTTTTTTCAATTTCGTACTACTTTAACTGGTAATTGCGCGGTCATGCAATTTTGTCGTGCGTCCTTTTCTCCCACCTAGAGCTTTGTGCCTCTGTCAATGAGCGAAAATTTTGACTTTTTGTTATAAAAAAAATCTAATAAACTCAATTTTAGTCAAACATTTGGGCCAAAATGTATTCATGTCTTTAGTGAGATTTATTGGTTTGAGCAAAAGAGTCTACAAACTGTACATTTTCAGCTTTTAATTTATGAGATTTCAAGGTGCTAAAATGGCTAGTCAAAACCCCCCCAAATGACCCCATTTTGGAATGCTATTTGCTGAGGGATGTTGAGCCCTAGTCCCAAGTGATTGAATAAAGGATTTTTTTTTTTTTTCAAAAAGTTGTCACTAAATGATATATTGCTCACAAAATATGTGGAATTGCACCCCAAAATACATTTTGCTGCTTCTCTTCATACTTTTTGGGAAATACGGGGCCCCGAAACCCAAGCACCGCCCATTCTAAGGGTGCAAATTTTTGTATCACCGTTTCGAAGGCCATAAAATGCCAAAATAGCACAAAACCCCCCCAAATGACCCCATTTTGGAAAGTCTATTCTGGTTATTTTGCATTTGTTTTTGAAACTAAAGAAAAAAAAAAATTTTTTTTTTTTTTTTTTTCACAAAACTTTGTGACAAAAACCATCTAACTCACAATCAGCAAATAGCTTGGGGTGTTTTCCAAAATGGGGTCATTTTGGGGGGAATTTATTCCATGGCCTCCGGCACTGTGATTGGCAGTGAGCGACTTAGAAAGCCTGAAGGCTGAAATCCGTACGCACTAGGTTCATGTGGTATCCCCGTAAGCTTGGGGTGTCTACTTTCCAAAATGGGGTCATTTGGGGGGGGTTTGAACTGTCCTGGCATTTTATGCACAACATTTAGAAGCCTATATGTAGACAAAGCCCTTTCTGACACTTTTTGACGTTGAACCCCCAAACACTATATATATTGTTAAAGCAAAGGCCCTACAGATTAAAATGGTGGGTGTTGCATTTTTTTTTTTCACACAGTATTTGCGCAGCGATTTTTCAAACGCATTTTTTGTGGAAAAAAATACACTTTTTTTTATTTTTAAAACACACTATATTGCTCAAATTTTGATGAAATAAAAAATATGATCTTAGGCCGAGTACCTGCCTTTACATGATACCACATTAGATTCACGGAGGAGGTCTACTGCTAAAATTACTGCCCTCGATCTGACCTTCGCGGTGATACCTCACATGCATGGTGCAATGACGCCAGACCAACGCTTTTTGAAAAAAATTGGGGTCTATTAATAGACACATTCCCTCCCACTGCTTGTAAAAGCAGTCTAGAGGCTAATTACCCTGAAAGCCGCCATGCAGCCTCTTGGCTGAACGAAAAAAAGAGATTGATTGGTGGGTATGCCCACCATTTAGAATATCCCTTCTCCTAATGATGGGCATACATGCACCATTTATATATGCCGATGCATGGGGGCATCCTCCCGCAAAAGAATTTCGACCGTATGTACGTGGCATTAGGAGCCAATCGCTCCTCCCCCCCCTGCTGCCCCCATGCTTCGGCATATATGCTCTTTTTTTTTTAACTGTGGTGGTGAAATCACCTCCTACAGCGTTGGAGTCGCGGCTTTATGTATCGTGGGAGCAAACGCTGTTGCTGTCAAAAGGGTTTTTTTTGGAACCCTAAACTGCTGGGACGCTAGTATAGATCTGATCAGATCAGATATCGATCTGTTCAGATACTGTGCCACTAAGGGAGGTGTATGCTTTGCGCGTGGGTGTTTGCGGTACTGGCACTAACCTGGGGCGACGCAGACCTTATTTGACCCTAAAACCTAATTGATATCACCCGCCGGGCGATCAGGGGGTTAAACCGTTATTGGGTAATAAATGGCGGGTGCCCTGACAGTATAAAAAACAAGCTAACTAACCAGCGTCACCCGTAACAGTAATACAAAAAAAAAAACTGGTTACCTAGCGACACTAATGCAGCGATCAGAAAAAACGATCGCTTAGTGACACTGGCAAAAGGGGGTGAAAGGGTTAACTAGGGGCAATCAGGGGGTTAAACCTTTATTAGGTAATATATGGGGGTACCTGACGCTGACGGGGAACCTAAATAACGAAATAACTAACTGGCTAACCAGCGTCACCAGATCACTGGTGAAAGGGTTAACTCTAGGGGCAATCAGGGGGTTAAAACCTTTATTTAGGTTGTAATATGGGGGTACCTGACCTATAAACCTATTTATGAACCTATATAAACATGGCGGTTACCTAAAAAAAAAAAATGGTTACCTAGCGACACTAATGCAGCGATCAGAAAAACGATAGCTTAGTGACACTGGCAAAAGGGGTGAAAGGGTTAACTAGGGGCAATCAGGGGGTTAAAACCTTTATTAGGTAATATATGGGGGTACCTGGCTAACCAGCGTCACCAGTGACAGTTATACAGTGATCACTGGTGAAAGGGTTAACTCTAGGGGCAATCAGGGGGTTAAAACCTTTATTTAGGTTGTAATATGGGGGTACCTGACCTATAAACCTATTTATGAACCTATATAAACATGGCGGTTACCTAAAAAAAAAAAATGGTTACCTAGCGACAGCAGTGACACTAATACAGCGATCAGAAAAACGATCGCTTAGTGACACTGGCAGGGGGTGAAAGGGTTACCTGGGGGGCAATCAAGGGGTTAAACCTTGGGGGGGGTAGGGGGCTACCTAAAACTAACTGCCCTGACAGTTATTACAGTCACACTGACACTAAATGCAGTGATCAGTAAATAAATGATCACTGCAATTAGTGACACTGTGACTGGGGGGGGAGGGGGTGATCTGGGGGGTGATCCGGGGGTGACAGGGGGGTGGAATATGTGCCTAACTGTACTGGTGTCAGTGTAGTGTTGTGCACTAACCTGTACATGTTCGCCGCTCGGCGTCTCCGGTCACATAGACCGGCGCACCGAGCGTGACATCACTTCCGCCTTCCTGTCTATACAATAGACAGGAAGGGGAAGTTTCTCATTGGCCAGGAGCGATCGCGAGGGGGTGGCCAGAAACCACTGGCCGTCCCCTCGTCCCGGATCGCTCCTGAAGCGATCCCGACCGTCCCCGCCGGCGGAGGGGGGTCCGATCGGACCCCCCAACCGCCGGAAGAATGTCACGTACAGGTACGTGATTCTGCCTGTACGTGCCATTCTGCCGACGTAAATATACAGGGGGCGGTCGGGAAGTGGTTATGCAACTAAGTTTCACAACCCTAACTAATAAAGGTTTTAAAGCTGAATTCAGGCCCAACAGCGACAGCTAAATTCACAGTTCTAATACATATATGAGAACAGTTTTACCTGCCATTTTTGTAATACACACCTCTTCCATCCTCCATAGCTAGAAAGGGGACACCTCTTTTTCTTTTAATGTAATTAAATACAGTGGGGCCACCTATCAGCCCCCAGCCTACTGATTGGGCAGTGAAGGAGCAGAAACACACTGTTGAGGTAATCTCTCTGCTCTTCTGTCCCATATATTCGCAGTGTTATGGTGGCCATACATTCTTTGATCTCTTTCGATAGCTATAATCGATCTGTAGCTGACAACCCATTAATTTGTTATACCCCACACAGGGAAGTGGTTTTCATGAATTAATATAAAATAACAATCATATCTCTTTTTTTACCATGTAATCTCATAATCGAATTGATCAAAATACAATCATATTCATGAACGAAGAACCTCAGTGCTGCCGATTGAAGCAAACAAATTGATCATATTCCACCCTGGCTGATCAACTCATTCTAAATTGATCTGACGGGAAGCTATGGTTACCTCTCCGCTGGCTCTCTCCTCTTCAGTATATCATGATGCTGCTGCCAGACTCATCCACCTTACCGACCATTCAGTGTCCGCCACCCCTCTCTGCCTATCCCTCTACTGACTTCCCATTAACCAACAAATTTAATTCAAAACACTAACAATACCATAGAAAGCTACATAACCAATATTGTCTCCAAATAGCACCCAAATCACCCTTTCCGCTCCTACCAAGACCTCCTGTTTTCTAGTTTCCTTGTTTCCTCCTCCCATGCTCATCTCCAGGACTTCTCCAGGGCATCTCACATCCTCTGGAACTCCCCACCCCAATCTCTCTGACTATCTTCTACTCTGTCCACTTTTAGGCGATCCCTGAAGACTCATCTCTTCAGGGAAGCCTATCCTGCCTTCAGCTAATAACCACATCTTCTACCCACCAGCCCCCTTCTATTAGATTGTAAGCTTGCACTACAGCTAACCCTCTTGTATATGTATTGTCGCTGTACTGTCTCCCTTTATATTGTAAAGCGCTGCACAAGCTGTTGGCGCTATGTAAATCCTGTATAATAATAATATTATTTTATTGCTTGCAGAGCTGATCATTTTGTTTGATTTGCACATCAATTAGATGAAAAAAATCAAAGCATGTATGGACACCATTAGAGATATCAAGTAACACCCTTCCCTCTCAGCCTGTTCAAAGGGTTATAATAACTAAAGTGTGACTTGATTAAAGTGTTTTGTAATATTTGCCCTGAATTTAACTTTATAGCTTCAACAGTTCAGTTTTAAAACTTGTCTAATCCTTTATATTAGTCAGCTGGGTACTGTGATCATAGACATGAGATCCTCTCCATCTATACAACACAATTAAGGCTTTCTTGAGGTTACTATTCCTTTAACAAAGACTACTCCAAATGCTACTTCAACTAATTGTGAAGCCATCACACACAGCATACGTAATACTCTACTTCATTTAATGTCTACAATTCTCTAATGGAAAACTGACAATTCCACTGCACAAATGATAAACTACACCTTTAACAGAATCTAATGATCCTTGGGCATTCACCATAAATTGGTCCTATTATCAATGACAGCTATGGGCCCAGAATGATTCTCAGGTGACTGTCTTCGTATAACAGGCCTTGGTCGCTGTTTTAAGGATCACAGATAGGACATTCAGAAACATAATCATTTATTTGAAATTACTGAGCAGTCATTAAATATTTACTGTGGATGACTTCCATACTACATAGCAGTACCGTGGAGTAAGTTTAGACATGGAAAAAACAAAAATGAATATATAAAATACCACACTAGTATTTACCTCTATCACTTTCATTTTACTACACACACATTGTATATATATATATATATATATATATATGTATATATATAGTTATAGAAATAGTTATCTATATACAGTGTATGTGTAATTTATAATATATATATACAATAAATACAGTACTGCTCAAGAGTGAGTACACCCTTCACATTTTTGTAAATATTTTATTATACCCTTTCATGTGACAACACTGAAGAAATTACACTTTGCTACAGGGAGTGTACAGTTTGTATAACAGTGTCAATTTGCTGTCCCTCAAAATAACTCAACACACAGCCACTTATGTCTAAACCGCTGGCAACAAAAGTGAGTACACCCCTAAGTAAAAATCGGCAAATTGGGCCCACTTAGCCATTTTTCCTCCCCGGTGTCATGTGACTCGTTAGTGTTACAAGGTCTCAGGTGTGAATGGGGAGCAGGTGTGCAAAATTTGGTGTTATTGCTCTCTCTCATACTGGTCACAGGAACTTCAACATGGCACCTCATGGCAAAGAACTCTCTGAGGATCTGAAAAAAATAATTTTGCTCTACATAAAGATGGCATACGCTGCACACTGCATCAAATTGGTCTGCATGGCTGTCATCCCAGAGGAAAGTCTCTTCTAAATATGATGCACAAGAAAGCCTGCAGTTTGCCAAAAGACAAGCAGACTAAGGTCATAGATTACTGGAACCATTTCCTGTGGTCTGATGAGACCAAGATACATTTATTTGGTTCAGATGGTGTCAAGTGTGTGTGGCGGCAACCAAGTGAGGAGTACAAAGACAAGTGTGTCTTGACTACAGTCAAGCATGGTGGCGGGAGTGTCATGGTCTGGGGCTGCATGAGTGCTGCCGGCACTGGGGAGCTACAGTTCATTGAGGGAACCATGAATTCTAACATGTACTGTGACAGACTGAAGCAGAGCATGATCCCCTCCCTTAGGAGACTGGGCCGCAGGGAAGTATTCCAACATGATAATGACCCCAAACACCCCTCCAAGGCAACCACTGCCTTGCTAAAGAATCTGAGGGTAAAAGTGATGGACTAGGCCAAGCATGTCTCCAGACCTAAACCATATTGAGCATCTGTGGGGCATCCTCAATTAGAAGGTGGAGGAGCACGAGGTCTCTAACATCCACCAGCTCCGTGATGTCATCATGGAGGAGTGGAAGAGGACTCCTGTGGCAACCTGTGAAGCTCTGGTGAACTCCATGCCCAAGAGGGTTAAGGCAGTGCTGGAAAAAATGGTGGCCACACACAATATTGACACTTTGGGCCCAATTCGGACATTTTGTTACCAGCGGTTTAGACATTAATGACTGTGTGTTGAGTTATTTTGAGGGGACAGCAAATTTACACTGTTATACAAGCCTGTAAACTCACTACTTTACATTGCAGCAAAGTGTTATTTCTTCAGTGTTGTCACATGAAAAGATATAATAAAATATTTACAAAAATGGGAGGGGTGTACCCACTTTTGTGAGATACTCTATATACACACACATACAAACAATATATATATATATATATATATATATATATATATATATATACATATAAATAAATATATATATATATATATATATATACATATCAATAAATATATATATATATACATATTATATATATATATATATATATATATATATATATATATATATATATATATACATTTGTATTTAATATATAAATGTAATTACTGTATATATCATTTTGTTCTTTGTTATCTTAGAATTATATATAGCCTGGACATTTATGTCTACTAGGAAGACAGTAGCATTTTTCTTAGCATTTGCATACGAACATTTGCCCTCCCCTGGCAGTCCCAGACCTAATTAAGAACAGTGCATGGAGTCTAATAATGCAGCATTTTATTACATTTAGAAAACATGCTTGTATGCGATGATGACACAAGGCAAGGACATTGCAATACACAGAGCAGAGGAAGGGAGAATGTCTAAAGAGAGGACACATCACACAGAATAACTGACAACCCTATTGTTTACACGGACTTTGATTGTTTCTTTTGTTTTGTGCTGCTTGTCATTTTCACATCTTGGTCCGAGCTCCGGGATATTTTTAGCAGGCATCATTGTATTGTAATAGGACAAACTGCAATGAAAACAGATAATGGAAACTCTCTTTAGAGGTATGATAAGCAGTGCTTAGCGATAAATGCCCAAGCAGGTGTCAGTGCATTTGGACAAGTAATTACCGGAGAGGTAGCTACAGATGACATTTTCAGCCCCCCAAATTGTAGACCACAAACCTTATGCCTCTCAATTTAGTGTAACATTTGAAATGTTCTTTATATACTGTACATCTTCCATACTGATATAAAAAAGGTATCACAGCCCAAAAGGGATGCTTCTTTTTTCTTTTCCCTGAAACCAAACAGCTGCTACGCTCTTTTTACATAAATGGCAGCATGAGATCTATTATTTCAGATTCTAGGTGGTTCAGAATTCCTCATATCTTTGCTTGACAGAATGTTACATTTCCAAACATTCTAATAGAGGCTGTTATAATTAATGCATTCATATCAACATTTCAGCATCATTAGCGGTATGACATACACGATTGCTGTGCCTCTTAAGGTTTAAAAGAGAAATCTATTTGCCACTCTATGAAATTGAGATTGACTATATGGCAGTTTGGAATAGGGATTTAATATTAACACAATATGTACCACATGACGACAAAAATAGAAAGTGTATAAATGGATGTATACAAAGGTGTCAGGTAAAGAAGATGAACTTTCAAGGTTGCCAAGTTATCTCATTAATCGCTGACATATAGAAATTATATAAATTCTTTTGCTGATTGAATTCATTTTGTGTTTTACCTGGCTTTATTTAGCTCAAGGACTCGTGGAATTGACATGTGCCTGTAATTAAAGGGTTGAGATGACGCCGCAATGTGATTTTTTACTATTACTTTGCAAATGAAAAAAGGATTCTTGAAAATTTTAATATTAAAGCCCAATTCGGGGAAAATATAAAATGATCCATTGCAATGGGACTGTGCCTGCACTGCAAGGGTTAATTGCTAATTTTGTCTGGCAGAGAGGAGAAACACTTTTACTTACCCGATCCTCTGCTCACCCTCAGCAGATGGCACCCCCCCTTGCAGAGGTGGTGGACAGTCTGTCGGCATCAACACGTTCAGTGTAGGGCTATAGATCCTGCATTTGTCTTGATGACATTAGGACTCTAGACCACTGGAGTGTGGGGGAGAAGACACTTTGTGGATGGTCTAAAAGCAAGGAGGACCAGAGGATTAGGCAGTGATGGCAAACCTTGGCACCCCAGATGTTTTGGAACTACATTTCACATGATGCTCAACTACACTGCAGAGTGCATCAGCATCATGGGAAATGCAGTTCCAAAACATCCGGGGTGTCAAGGTTTGCCATCACTGCCCTAGACCTACATGAGCAAATAACCCTCACAGTGCTTTAAGGGTTGGGCTTTAATGGTGGGAATAAGGTTCAGGAGGGCAGTGTTTTCAATAAGAGAACAGGGGCGTGATCTCAAACTAGCAGGAGAAAAGTTAAAGACGAACTTGATAAAATATTATTTTACAAAGTAATTGGTGCTTGGAGCACTCTTTCAGCAGAAGTAGTGGATAATTTAATTTAAATATGTTTGGGATAAATGTAGCTCTATACAAAAATACAAATAAAAAAAGGGCACACTCAATGGACCACTTTTGGCGGCCGCTCAGGAGACATGACAGAATACACACAGGACACATAGGTTGCTAGCTATCCTTCGGTCTATCCCAGGACTCACCTCCTACTGAGGCATGAGAGAATACACATAGGCCACAGGGGAGGCAGAGATTAAAATTGGCACTGTGCAGGGAGGACTGTGATGGGGGGTGCATGACTGCAGGGAGAATAGTGATGTGATAGGGGCATGACTGTGATGTGATGGGGGCATGACTGCAGGGAGGACTGTGATGTGATGGGGGGCATGACTGCAGGGAAGACTGTGAAGGGGGGCACATGACTGCAGGGAAGACTGTGATGTGATGGGGGGGACATGACTGCAGGGAAGTCTGTGATGTGTTGGGGGGGCATGACTGCAGGGAGAACTGTGATGGGGGGCTGTGACTGCATGGGGGACTGTGATGGGGCCATGACTGCATGGAGGACTGTGATGGGGATCCATGACTGCATGGAGGACTGTGATGGGATCCATGACTGCATGGAGGACTGTGATGGGGATCCATGACTGCATGGAGGACTGTGATGGGGATCCATGACTGCATGGAGGACTGTGATGGGGATCCATGACTGCATGGCGGACTGTAATGGCGCTATGACTGCAGGGAGGACTGTGATGGAGGACCATGGCTGCAGGGAGGACTGTGATGGGGCCATGGCAGCAGGGAGGACTGATGGGAGGCCCATATATGCAGAGAGGACTGTGATGGGGGCACATGAATGCAGGGGAGACTGTGATGTGATGGGGGGGGCACATGACTGCAGGGAAGGTCTGTGATGTGATGGGGGAGGTATGACTGCAGGGAGAACTGTGATGGGGGGCTGTGACTGCATGGGGGACTGTGATGGGGCAATGACTGCATGGAGGACTGTGATGGGGGATCCATGACTGCATGGAGGACTGTAATGGGGCTATGATTGTAGGGAGGACTGTGATGGAGGACCATGGCTGCAGGGAGGACTGTGATGGGGGCCATGGCAGCAGGGAGGACTGTGATGGGGGCCCATATCTGCAGAGAGGACTGTGATGGGGAGCATGGCTGCAGGGAGGACTGTGATGGGAGGGCCATGGCCGCAGGGAGGAGTCTGATGGGGGGCCATGGCTGCAGGGAGGGCTGTGCTGGTGGGCCATGGCTGCAGGGAGGACTGTGATGGGGGGGTCATAGCTGCAGGGAGGACTGTGATGGGGGGGCATGGCTGCAGGGAGGACTGTGCTGGGGGGTCATGGCTGCAGGGAGGACTGTGAAGGGGGCATGGCTGCAGGGAGGGCTGTGCTGGTGGGCCATGGCTGCAGGGAGGACTGTGATGGGGGCATGGCTGCAGGGAGGGCTGTGCTGGTGGGCCATGGCTGCAGGGAGGACTGTGATGGGGGGGGCATGGCTGCAGGGAGGACTGTGATGGGGGGGCATGGCTGCAGGTAGGACTGTGAGGGGGGCATGTCTGCAGGGAGGACTGTGCTGGGGGGCCATGGCTGCAAGGGGGACTGTGATGGGGCGTTATATGCTTTAAAATAATTACGCTTAAACTTCACATGAAGGTTAAAATCAGGACCTAAAACGTAAAGACAATCAGACATGAGACACATGAATTCTTATATTTCCAGCAGAACTGTGGCAGTTTAAATGGTCCCCTTTGACATAGCTTCAGAAGTGAATATAGCTGTCTGCCAAACTACATAACCATAACAAAAGCAAAGGATTCCCTTCTGCAAATAACTTTAATATTTGACCCTGCAGTTATCATTGAACTTGAGCTACTGGTATCTTTTGGTAGATTTAAGTATCTCAGTAAGAGCTAGGGAAGCACATGATTCTCAAAACCTTTCAAGCTTAAATATAAATAAGGAAATAGCACTAGATTATTATTTTTCTTAGACACCATGTTTTGTTCTAGTGGGATTCCTGTCTCCTATAAATAACTTGATTCCTCTTGTTATGCATATGACGGAGTGAAGTTGCTGAAATCCATTAGCCGAAGTCACAAATTCAATTTAACAAATGCATTAGGTTTAATACTTTTGACTTAAAGATAAAAAGGTACCTGCCACTGATACTTTAGAATGATTTACTAAAGATCAAGTGCAATGATGTTAAGTAAAGTGAACTTGTGTTTACTTCAAAAATTCAAGAGGAGACATCCCTATGTCATTTTAATTCCCTTGTATGTGATTGGATTTTCAAGTAAAAACTTTACTGCACATTCAGTAAATTACCCCCCACTACAGTATTTCTAAAAAATAAAGTGTCACTTATGAAACAGATTAAAATAAAAAAGTAAAAACAAAAATGAAAGCAGACTTTTCCTGATAGCAGGTGTATATTTTCTAAAGTTTAGATGCGGAGGTCCTACTGTATCTCTGGCCTTCTTCTTCTGGCTTCCTGCACTTTATACAGCTTGTTAAATTACTGACTTCTGCACTCTATATGCCGTATTGTATTCTTGACTCCAGCACTCTATACTCCATGTTGTATTCCTGACTCCAGCACTCTATACTCCATGTTGTATTTGTGACTCCTGCACTCTATACTCCAAGTTGTATTCCTGACTCCTGCACTCTATACACCATGTTGTATTCCTGACTCCTGCACTCTATACACCATGTTGTATTCCTGACTTCTGCACTCTATGCACCATGTTGTATGCCTGACCCCTGCAGTCTATAAGCCATGTTGTATTCCTGAGTCCTGCACTCTATAAACCATGTTGTATTCCTGAGTCCTGAACTCTACATACCATGTTGTATTCCTGACTCCTGCACTCTATAAATCATATTGTATTCCTGACTCCCACACTCTATATGCCATGGTGTATTCCTGACTCCTGCACTCTATACATCATTTTGTATTCCTGACTCCTACACTCTATACACCATATTATATTCCTAACTTCTGCACTCTGCACACGATGTTGTATTCCTAACTCCTGCACTCTATACACAATGTTGTATTCCTGACTTCTGCACTCTATAAGCCAGGTTGTATTCCTGATCCCTGCAGTCTATAAGCCATGTTATATTCATAACACCTGCACTCTGTACACCATGTGGTATGCCTGATCCCTGCAGTCTATAAGCCATGTTGTATTCCTGAGTCCTGCACTCTATAAACCATGTTGTATTCCTGAGTCCTGAACTCTACATACCATGTTGTATTCCTGACTCTTGCACTCTACTCACCATGTTGTATTCCTGACTCCTGCACTCTATAAATCATATTGTATTCCTGACTCCCACACTCTATATGCCATGATGTATTCCTGACTCCTGCACTCTATACATCATTTTGTATTCCTGACTCCTGCACTCTATACACCATGTTGTATTCCTAACTCCTGCACTCTATACACAATGTTGTATTCCTGACTTCTGCACTCTATAAGCCAGGTTGTATTCCTGATCCCTGCGGTCTATAAGCCATGTTATATTCATAACACCTGCACTCTGTACACCATGTTGTATTCATAATGTCTGCTCTCTGTACAAAATGTTGTATTTATGACTCCTGCACTCTATACACCATGTTGTATTCCTGACTCCTGCACTCTATACACCATGTTGTATTCCTGACTCCTGCACTCTATACACCATGTTGTATTCCTGACTCCTGCACTCTATACACCATGTTGTATTCCTGACCCCTGCACTCTGTGCACCATGTTGTATTCCTGACCCCTGCAGTCTATAAGCCATGCTGTATTTCTGAATGCTGAACTCTACACACCATGTTGTATTCCCGAGTCCTGCACTCTATAAATCATGTTGTATTCCTGACCCCCACGCTCTATATGCTATGTTGTATTCCTGACTCCCACACTCTATATGCCATGGTGTATTCCTGAATTCTGCACTCTATATACCATGTTGTATTCCTGACTGCCGCACTCTATAATATGCCATGGTGTATATATTGTATTCCTGGCCCTGTCATGTTGTATTTCTAACCCACACATAGGTTGGCTTGGGGAAGGAGTACCTGTACCTATTTTTATTTATTTTGTACCAAAGACTTTACCTCTTTACCTCTAAACTGGTAAGAGGAGGATGTATACTCTTGTAAGAAGTTGATAACATTACTTAAAATTGTCTAAATGTATTCAGTGATGTGACCTGGACATACCCCATTTGTTTATGGACAGGTTCCTAGTTGCCTCTTTAACAAGTTAAAACCACACTGGCTAACATTTCTGTTCAAGAACTACCTCCTCCCATGCTGTGTGTCTGCGGAGTGGCAACAGAGACACTTGTCTGAGGGGAGAGATTTAGAAAACACACATGCTACACTCTACCACTCTGTAACTTCCACTCCATGGTCTTTATTAAGGATGAGCCGAACACCCCCCCGTTCGGCTCGCACCAGAACCCGCGAACGGACCTAAAGTCGTGCGAGCTTTAGAACCCTATTGGTTATAATGGATGCGAACGTTCGAAATTAAAAGTGCTCATTTTAAAGGCTAATATGCATGTTAATGTCATAAAAAGTGTTTGGGGACCTGGGTCCTGCCCCAGGGGACATGTATCAATGCAAAATTTTTTTTTAAAAACGGCCGCTTTTTTCAGGAGCAGTGATTTTTATAATGCTTAAATTGAAACAATAAAAGTGTAATATTCCTTTAAATTTCGTACCTGGGGGGTGGTCTATAGTATGCCTGTAAAATGTTTCCCGTGTTTAGAACTGTCTCTGCGCAAAGTGTCATTTTTGAAAGTAAAAAAGCTATTTAAAATCACTCGGGGCTAATGTTAATTCACGGCTCCCGTAACAGAGAACAGTGATTCATTGAAACTCATTCATAAAAAAAAGTCATTGATAAAAAAAAAAAGCGTAGGGGTCCCCCCAAATTCAATAACAGGCCCTTCAGGTCTGGGATGGATATTAAGGGGGATCCCAGCCAAAAAAAAAAAAAAAAAATGGCGTAGGGTCCCCCTCAAAATCCATACCAGACCCTTGAGGTCTGGTATGGATTTTAAGGGGAACCCTAGCCAAAAAAAATGGCGTGGGGTCCCCCTCAAAATCCATACCAGACCCTTATCCGAGCACGCAACCTGGCAGGCCGCAGGAAAAGAGGGGGGGACGAGAGCGGCCCCCCTCTCGCCTGAACCGTACCAGGCCACATGCCCTCAACATTGGGAGGATGCTTTGGGGGTCTAAGACCCCAAAAGCACCTTGTCCCCATGTTGATTAGGACAAGGGCCTCTTCCCCACAACCCTGGCCGGTGGTTGTGGGGGTCTGCGGGCGGGGGGCTTATCGGAATCTGGAAGCCCCCTTTAACAAGGGGACCCCCAGATCCCGGCCCCCCCCTGTGTGAAATGGTAAGGGGGTACAAAAGTACCCCTACCATTTCACCAAAAAAAGTGGCAAAAATGGTAAAAAGGACAGGAGACAGTCTTTGACAATTCCTTTATTAAAATCTTCTTTCTTCTTTCTTCATCCTTCGGATTCTTCATCTTCTCCTTCCTTCATCTTCTTCCATCTTCTTCTTCCATTTTCTTCTTCCTCCGATCCGCTTCTTCTTGCGCTGGTCTTCTCGTCCTTCTCGTCCGGCATCTTCTTCCGTCGGCGTCGGCGTCGGTGTCGGTGTCTTCTTGGGCCGCTCCGCGCAATGGGAGGCTCCCGCTGTGTGAGGCTCCGCTCCATCTGACAGGTCTTTTAAAACGGAGGGCACCTGGTGACCCCGCCCCCTCTGACATCATGGGGAAAGCCATCATGGAATTCCCCATGACGTCCCTGTGCGTCAGAGGGGGCGGGGTCACCAGGTGCCCTCCATTATAAAAGACCTGTCAGACGGAGCGGAGCCTCACACAGCGGGAGCCTCCCATTGCGCGGAGCGGCCCAAGAAGAGACAGAGACACCGACGCCGACGCCGACGGAAGAAGATGCCGGACGAGAAGGACGAGAAGACCAGCGCAAGAAGAAGCGGATCGGAGGAAGAAGAAAATGGAAGAAGAAGATGGAAGAAGATGAAGGAAGGAGAAGATGAAGAAACCGAAGGATGAAGAAAGAAGAAAGAAGATTTTAATAAAGGAATTGTCAAAGACTGTCTCCTGTCCTTTTTACCATTTTTGCCACTTTTTTGGTGAAATGGTAGGGGTACTTTTGTACCCCCTTACCATTTCACACAGGGGGGGGGCCGGGATCTGGGGGTCCCCTTGTTAAAGGGGGCTTCCAGATTCCGATAAGCCCCCCGCCCGCAGACCCCCACAACCACCGGCCAGGGTTGTGGGGAAGAGGCCCTTGTCCTAATCAACATGGGGACAAGGTGCTTTTGGGGTCTTAGACCCCCAAAGCATCCTCCCAATGTTGAGGGCATGTGGCCTGGTACGGTTCAGGCGAGAGGGGGGGCCGCTCTCGTCCCCCCCTCTTTTCCTGCGGCCTGCCAGGTTGCGTGCTCGGATAAGGGTCTGGTATGGATTTTGAGGGGGACCCCACGCCATTTTTTTTGGCTAGGGTTCCCTTAAAATCCATACCAGACCTCAAGGGTCTGGTATGGATTTTGAGGGGGACCCTACGCCATTTTTTTTTTTTTTTTTTTGGCTGGGATCCCCCTTAATATCCATCCCAGACCTGAAGGGCCTGGTTATTGAATTTGGGGGGACCCCTACGCTTGGTTTTTTTTTTTTGTTTTTTATTAATGAATGACAGCTCTCTGTGTTACAGGAGCCATCAATTCATTAGCCGCGAGTGATTTAAATAGCTTTCTTCCTGCAAAAATGACACTTTTTTGCAGGGAAAGTTCTAAGCACAGGAAACCTGCCCTCCTTCACAGGCTACCTATAGACACCCCCAGATGTGATACTGCAATGCTGTTCTAACAGCACGCACACACATATCCCCAGAAATAAAGAACATATTGTTGTCAGCAGTCAGCAGCACACTGACACGCTGACACTGTGAGTGAAACATAATATGCGAGGCCGCCGCAGCGGCGGCCTCTTATACCGTGGGGCGTGTATTAAAGCCCCTGAGCTATAATTGGCTACAGGCATCCTGCCTGTAGCCAATTATGGCTCTCCTCGCTGCCGGCGCTGTGATTGGCCAAGCATGCGGGGTCACAGTGCATGCTTGGCCAATCATCAGCCAGCATTGCACTGCGCGGGCCGCAATGCATTGCGGGGCCGCTCGCATCACACGAATTTGATGCGAGCGGTCCCAATAGTTCTGGGCTCGCCGAGCGAGCGAACACCCGGTGCTCGATTCGAACATGGGTTCGAATCGAACACCGGGCTCATCCTTAGTCTTTATAAGTTTTATTACTGTAGATGGGATATGGGGCATGTTGGGCACTATTTTGCACACTGTGGCCACAGACATTACCCTGATGCCTTGCATGGGCTATCAATAGTGGAGACTGCAAGTGATTTGGAATTCATAGGTAATAAAAAATATATTTCACAACATAACTAGGCATCGGAAATATAAATGTAACTTTATTTGGGTGACTACAGATCAGCACTTACAATTTTTTTTTTCATTTCTTATTTAAGTACTGTTTTAGAGCCCATGTTTCCAATAGTCATATGTAGCTGATATAGGAATGTATTCAGAGTACTCTGTTTCAGTGTTGTTAGCTTCTGCAGAGCTATTAAAAAAAAGTGCACTAGTCCAAATTTAGGCTGTAAAACCATTAGTACTGATTGATGGGATTGAAAAATTTTCTAGAAATGTATTCAAGAGAACAAGACTGTTCTCAATGAACATCAGTTCCTAATTGACAGCTTGGCCTCCATATAATTTAGTTGCTATCTCAGTGATTTAAAATCTTACATTTTCCACTCTTAAAAATTCCATTGATATTAATAAGTTCAAGAGAAACTTAACTATGTAACAGACAACTTAGCTGAGCCGAAGAAAGGGAACGCAATTTTATTAATCTCATCCGTCTCTGCTATTTCTTTTATATATTACAAATTAAACTGTGTGTGCATATGCCTGGGCGTATTAGGGGTTTATATTTACATATTTGTTAAAACAAAATGCACAAGACTTTTTCTTCTAATACGATGGTGTGCAGATCATTTGCAGGAACTGTGAATTATTACTTTGGTTCAGCATGAGTGCAGTAAGATGAAATGTACCTCATCTGTAATACACTGTGTAGACTAATATCAGCTTCTTTTTCCCTATATTGCAGTCAGATATTGATCTAGTAAAATGGTACCATATTGGAGCTGTCTGTTGTGGTATTCATCATGCTGTCATATCCCCATGGCCCTTGAGTTATTAGAAGCTAGCATTGAGAGAGTACTGTCATTATGCATGGTGCACAGCTTCCACGACATGTCACTAGTCCAGTAGTTACATTTTTTTTTTGCTTTTCAAATAGCATTTATAGACTCTTTTATCATTAGAGTTAAATTCATTTATTTATACTTGCTAATTTTTGTGTAATGTATTGGATTACAAAGAAAAAGCACACAGAAAATTTGTAGCTAAAAAAAAAAAAAAAGGCGTTGATTTACTAAAGGAAAATAGACTGTGCACTTTGCAAGTGCGATTGCACTCTACAAAGTGCAGTTGCTCCAGAGTTTAGTAATCAAGGGGAAACCAATCATGTGCAAACAAAAATGCAGTTTATTTTTTATTTTTTCTTGCATGTGATTGGGTATTCTTTGTAAAGAGAAGTTTCACCTCATTTACTAAGCTCTGGAGCAACTGTGCTTTAAAGAGTGCAACTGCACTTGCCTATTTGCCTTTATTTGACTTGTCTATTTGCCTCTAGTAAATCAACCCTAATGTGTACAGTACAGACATACCCCACTTTTAAGTACACAATGGGGTTTATTTACTAAAGCGTGAAAGTGCAAAATCAGGCTCACTTCTGCATAAAAACCAATGAGCTTCTAACCCCAACTTGTTCAATTAAGCTTTGGTAATAAAACCTGTAAGCTCATTGGTCTGTATGCAGAAGTGAGCCTGATTTTGCACTTTCCAGCTTTAGTAAATAAACCCCATTGTGTACTTAAAAGTGGGGTATGCCTGTATATGCATAGTAATTTTATAAATGATATTAAATGTAACCTTTTTTTTTACTTAACAACTTTCAACTCCCCACAAAGTTGTTAAAAATAAATATCCCCTACACTAAAACACCCTCCTAACTCTTATCTCATCTAACTATCCCATATTTTGGGCATTAATTCATAACACCCCCCTGCCACCGCCACCACCACCTCCAGCAATATCACTTAAACCTTAACCTACTTATGCAGAGCGAACACGACACAATCCGCTCTCCTCTATGGGCGGTTGAATGTAAGCGGACTACCTGTCAGTTTATTCCTTACTACTATCCGATCTGATTCACCAGACAGATGGGGAACAGAACCCCATCCATCAGTTTTTAGTGGATTGGATTGGATGTCGGCAGGTGTAGACGGACGCATGTCCATTTACATCTGCTGGTCAATAAAGGATAATGTCAGTTTTTCAGGTGGACCCTATCGGTCCACCCGTGTGAGATCGGCCTTAAAGCTTAAACTTTAAAGCAACCATTTTCTTTGGCAATGTGTATAGAAATATCATTTTTAATATTTAAAGCAAACTCACCCATCCATCCATTTTGCAGAGAAATCACTTTGGAAAACACCCCCTAGCATTTCTGGTTGTGGCAATTTTCAGTAAGGGCAGATGATTCATGTAGTATTTATTTCCTGGAATCCATCTGCCCTCAGCAGGAGGGTGTGCTTAGATAGGATAGCTCCTCCTCCCCTCCTGAAGATTCCTGGGACATCATTTGCTCAGGCCTGGAAACCAGGAAGTAACTGAAGAAATGTAGTAAAAAAAAAAAGCTTAAACATGAACATATGATATACTTTCCTATTTATTTACTAATGCTAGCAGCATAAGGTCAATGTTGATTGAGAGAGCTTAGTTCCACTTTAAGTCTGTCCTCAGTGATCCAGTTATTCCGTGGCACTGCCATATTTCCTCTTACCCTTACATACAGAAGGGGAAACCAGGCTCACAGCATGCACTTTCCAGACACCTCTGCCCTTCCTGTGACATTCATATGCCATATCCCTCTAATACAACCCATACCGGGGTCAGTGGTCAGAGAATTAAATTAAAGTTTAAGGTGTCACTAAACCCACAACAGTAAAATCAGTGTGTATATGCAGTTATACTCACTGTGGAAACTAAGGGGTTAATCCTCTGCATTGTGTAAAAAGGCTGCTTGATCTTGAATGCACAGATCCTCCCCTCTCTGCACTGTCCCCCTGGACAAGTCTAGAAAAGACAGAGCCTTTGGAGTCAGGCTGCACATGCTCAGTTTGGTGTGTATTGCTAGAGAGGTTTTTTTTTTCTCTTGGGAGAGTGCATGTGATCAGCACAGGGCCAATCGGCACTGTCCAGACATGTCCAGAAGGTTAGGAGCCCTGCAGCCTCATAAGACAGCTCAGTGCAGTATGAATACTCCTCCTACAAGCTTCACCAGGAACTGATAGAAGTCACAAGACTGCTATATACTGCTGATGAGAAAAGGTATTTAGCAGTTTATATTTACTAAAATAATTGCATTTCCGTGTTCTGTGTACTGTGAGAAACCAGATATAGTGAATGCAGGGTCCTGTGTTTAGTAACACTTTAACTATAGACATATAAAAAAGGCAACATTTTCATATCAGTAACAGAGTTGCTTTGCTCCACATACTGATTACTATCATTACAGGTATTATGACACAGATTACCAGAATACAATATTTTTGCTGAAATATAGGCAGAAAGCACCAAACGGCACATTCCTCGTTAGCATAACTCCTAATTCACTGGTCCATTCAGAAAACCAAATTGTGAATATGGGGACATTAACCGCTTCAATACAGGGCTTTTAAACACCCTTCCTTACCAGAGCACTTTTTGCGATTCGGCACTGCGTCGCTTTAACTAACAATTGCGCGGTCGTGCGACGTTACACCCAAACAAAATTGACGTCCTTTTTTTCCCACAAATAGAGCTTTCTTTTGGTGGTATTTGATCGCCCCTGCGGTTTTTATTTTTTGCGCTATAAACAAAAGAAGAGCGACAATTTTGAAAAAAACACAATATTTTTTACTTTTTGCTATAATAAATATCCCATTTTTTTGAAAAAAAAACAATTTTTTTTCCTCAGTTTAGGCCGATACGTATTCTTCTACATATTTTGGTTTTTTTTAAAATCGCAATAAGCGTATATTGATCGGTTTGCGCAAAAGTTATAGCGTTCTACAAAATAGGGGATAGATTTATGAATTTTTTTTTTTTTTTTTACTAGTAATGGCGGCGATTTGCGATTTTTTTTTCGTGACTGCGACATTGCGGCGGACACTTCGGACACTTTTGACACATTTTTGGAACCATTCACATTTACACAGCGATCGTTGCTATAAAATTGCAATGATTACTGTGTAAATGTGACTGTCAGGGAAGGGGTTAACACTAGAGGGCGCTGGAGGGGTTAATGTGTGTCCCTAATAGGAGTGATTCTAACTGTAGGGGGAGGGGACTTAAGGGGAGGAGACCGATCATGTGATACACTGTACTGGGATCACATGATCGGTCTCCTCCCCGCTGACAGGACGTGGAGCTGTGTGTTTACACACACAGCTCCACGGTCCCGCCCGGTCCCGTTGTTTTAACGGGCAATCGCGGGTGCCCGGCGGACATCGCGGCCGCCGGGCACTCGCACCGGGTCCCAGGCGGCCGGGAATCCGAGGACGTCATATGACGCCCACCCAGGATGGTAGATCCACCTTGTGGGCGTCATATGACTATGGGCGGGTATTGAACTGGTTAAAGCAATATTAAACTCAAAACTGAAAATATATTTTGCAGCTTACGAATCATTAGATATGATCGCTGCATTTGTTTTCTTTTTTTAGGCTTCCCCCCAGTTTTCATCTGGTGATCAGGACAGTAATGCGGCGTACACACGGTCGGAATTTCCAATGGAAACAGTCCGATGGGAGCTTTTCATCGGATTTTCCGACCGTGTGTATGGTCAACGGTCTTTTTCTGTCGGAATTTCTTTTGAAAAACAACAGACTTATTGGCCAGATAACCAGATGAAAATAAGAGAAAACACATGCAGCCATCACATCTAAGAATTGGTAAGCTGCAATATAATAAATGTTTGCTTTTTAATACCATTTTAAACTTTATAGCTTTTACAAAGCTACAGGTTTGCCATAAGCCATTCTTAGTTATTGAACAAAGGCTAGAAAAAAATAACAGTTTCTGAATGCGTGTCAGAGTTATAATATTACTATTGTGTGATATTATTATATTAAACACCTCTGAAACCCAGCTGGTAGAGTTGATCATCAAGGCCAAGCTAGTGTGAACTTCACACGAAACAGCCAAAACAATAAGTAAACCTATATAACTCTCTTACAGTGAGATCTCTGGGGATTGCATCTGTCTTCTTTTTCTTTCTTGTCCTTTTTCCCTGGGACATTTGGACACATATTTAAAATTAGAACCTTGTTTTATGTGCAAAACAAACCATATTTAAACATCTGCCTGCTATTTATAACATTAGTTACAAATGTCAGCCAAGCTTGCTGCACTATTTACATTTCATTAAAAATTAAAAAGAAAGGAAAAACATAAACACCAGATAAGTTTTGTTTGATGGTTAGGGGTTTGTGATTACTAAAGCCAATTTTAATTAATGGTAACTATCTAGAACTTCCTGTTTAATTTATACGTTAACAATTGCTTGTCCAAATTGCAATCAGCTTGCTTGTTGATAAATAGAATAAGAGGTCACTAAAGATAGTTAGCTTTTATTTGACTGGTCTTTGGTTCACAACTCAGCTCCTCTAACATGGCTGTATCTAAATACCCCTGGGTCTAGATTTTTAACAAGGCTGCCCACGATCTTCTTGTTGGAAACAAGATCAAAACATCCCGTGTACACATAATAGCTCAAATAATAAGCAAAACTTGAAACAATGAAAGCTAATATTAAACACATCATGGCAATGCTTCTGTAGAGGACATTCACAAATCAGAGCTGAGCTCCCAAAGATCATGGGCCCAGCAGTGCTGGCAACCTATGCTAATCTGGTGACTATATTGTTATTTCACTGGGCTTTGTTGAGCGCTTTTGTGAACGCAGGGAAAAATTGCTCACCCCCTTATATCTTTAGTGTACACAATAGAATAGCAACTATACGCAACTGTGTCTGGCCTGTTCGCTTGATAGTAACATAGTTATAGTACTGCTCCCGCTTTACCAGAGGAGAGAATTTGATGCGCCATTAAACCCAATGCATATGTGTGGTGACACTTCCGGTAATCCCCACTATAAAAATTGTGAGAACAGTGACACTGATGATGTAGAGCAAGGATCTCCAAACTACGGCCCTCCAGCTGTTGGGAAACTGCACGTCCCATGAGGCATTGTAAAACTCTGACATTCACAGACATGACTAGGCATGATGGGAGTTAGAGTTTCTGAACAACTGGAGGGCCATAGTTTGGAGACCCCTGCTGTAGAATTGTATTAATATAAATGAACAGAAGTGACTCCATTTTGGATTCATATCTTAACTTGTATATTCAGACTCTAGTTAAAGTCAACTAGTTAATAACAGGTTCTCTATCAAGCACGCATATAAGAAAATATAGCTTGTGCAAGCAGTTTTATTCTGTACAGTATAAATAAAGGACTGGAGGGCCATAGTTTGGAGACCCCTGCTGTAGAGTAATGATGTCCTTTTGCAGCTTCTGTGATAAAAAACATCTCTGCATCTGTATCTGCTGTAATAAAATCCACAAATGAGTACAGATGAGTCCCTTTAGGCCCCGTTCACACTTGAGCGTTTTTTAGCTTGTAACTTGAAGCTCAAGAACACTTGTTCACATTTGAGCATTCTGTCACTTGCATTAAACCGCCTTTCGCTCAAAAAAGTATTTTTTTTTTTAATTTAGTGTTTTTGTCCCCATAACCTTCAATGGAAACAGCTGAAAAGCGCAACATAAGCTTTTTTCGAGCGTTTTTTTCAAGTGTTTTGTCCCACGTTTTGTACTCAAACAGCAGCTCTCCATCTTCTTTTTAGCAGCATTTCACACCTTTTATTTGAAAAGCACCTCACAAAAGCTGCAAAAAATGCACAATTCTGCTCCAAAAAAATGCTAAAATAAAAACGCTTGAAAAAATGCTTGAAAAATTGACATTTAAGTGTGAATCTGGGCTCAAGAGGTGAACAATTTTTCAGTCATCTCCATCTTGCTGTGGCTGTTCTTGATATTAGCACTAACTGTCACTAACTTTAAGGTAACTCTCCCACTGCCCATGCCACCTCACTCTGCTAGGTTGAAGAAAGGAGCTTACTAAAAGATCTACAGCATCAGGTACACTTCCAGGAGTGTTGGATACTGGCGGCTCCCACTGCAATCTGTGGTTTCTTCCATTCCTTTTGTCTATGGGATCATCTGTGTGAGCAGTAGAAATACGATTTCAGACATGGGATGTAAAGCTTGTGATTGGCAATGGGGTAATTATGCATCTGAGGCATGAGAAGGTGGATTACATTTGTTAAGGGGGCTAGGGTATGAAAATAATGGTACTTTTACGTAAAAGATCCCAGTTGTTGTCTAATGTTTCTCCTGCCTCTCTGTAACAGAGAATAAAAAGACACGGATAGTAGACTTGCAGGTTGAAAAGGAAGCATAACTACTATATGAACATGCAGTTGAAAAGGAAGCATAACTACTATATGAACATTTCCCTCTCCTGCTAGCAGCAGCTAGTGAAGGAATAGGGTAATATTACCCCTCCATATTTCATAGCGCTTTAGCAATCAGCACGTAGTTCATCAGTGCTTCCAACAGGGATGTACAGGAGTTTAGACATTTTACTGTATATAGCAACAAACTTGTAGAGAGCAGAGAAAACCTGCTTTGGAGTTTCATTCACCTATACTTGAAATTTTCGACTCTGACCGTATCAGCAATCTTAGCACTCCTTTATTACAGAAAGGCAATATTTTTTGTTTGAGAAGCTAAATTCACTACACTATTAAATATGTATATTTTCCAGAAAAGGTAATAATGGACATTATAGTTTCTGTGTTGGGAAAAACATCTTCGATTTTCAAAGAACTAAGTAAGCTTCTACTATTTTACTGCAAACATCTTTAGTATTTTGTTGGCAGGATGTTTGATACGAGTTTGTTTCTATTATGTATGGCCAATTCCATGTCAGCAATTTTCCTTCCAGGAGTGATTTATCATTTGATCCAGAATATAGTATTTCAAACTCAATGTGATTAAAAATGAGGGCAGTCTGTCTCACGCCACGCTTCTCTTCTATCAAAATAAAGAGCGAGTTGTGTTTTTATTTAGCACTAAATAGATACATTTTTATTCCCCTTTCGGACATTCTGAACAATGCAACGAGAGGCCTCGGGTGAATTTACTGATCAATGCTTATTACATTGTGCTGCGTGTACTACACTGTTATTTATGAACCTCCTTTCAGACCAAAAGTCTTGTTACATGAAATACAGCTTTGTTAATACTCCCTGCTCTCATTTGGATGCAGGAATTAAATACTGTATAAGACGTTGAGTACTATTACAATTTATTTTCTGACTGGTCAGGTAATGGGTTATGACAGATTAAAGCTTAACTTGGTAATAGTACTAATCTCTTCCAGTAGCTGAGATCTGCATGTCTATTAGTTTTGTCAGCATTATCTCACAGTATTATATTAAAGAAAGGGTGGGATATGCTATGCTGGTTCCTTATTCCTTTAAAGATTCAAGTTCATTTTGTTACTTGAAGAAGGATGGAAGAGAAGGAAATCTGGAATATTATGTAATAGGGATTAGCTAACACCAGCATCTTGTCTCACTTGCCTCATAAGAAGGGGTGTTTTGGAAAGGCAAAAATCATTGAAGAATTCTATTATTTGACTTTGGATGACCAAATACTTGGGTAACTATCATTAGTTAACTTTGATGCGTGTTGCTGTGTACAAATGGGGGGATGAAATTTGCCAAGGTTACATTTGACCTGACATTTTTCCACACAGTGCCTGTATTTATAAAAAATTAAACCCTAATCTACCTTATAAGCTATTCATTATTTTTTAAGAGCTCATAAAATATAGCCTGGTTCTACATTATTATAAGCTGAAAAGGAGGAAGGGAGAGAGGAGCAAAAACATGTAACCCACAGACTCTTTGAATCAACTATCAACTCCCCAAAATAAAAATATAAAAAGTGTAAAAAAGGTAAGATGTCAGCCCTCTCAGCAGTGACATCACGGCTCTGGAGGGCTTTGTTCTAAGGTAGGTTTCTCATGCTAATATACAATGCATACTAGCGCATTATGTAGAGCTGCACAAATAATTGTTAAAAAAAATTGTGATCTCGATTCAGCCCCCCTGACGATCTCTATTGCAGAGTTTGCTGATTCTTTCATATAACAAGTGGAGAGACTTATCTGCTCACTCAGCTGTCAAAAGAAAACATCCGGGCAGTCTGCCAAGTTTTTAACATGAAACATTGTAACTAACTCTTTCTTCTTAGATCAAAGGTATAAACTTCTGTGTAAAGAAAAAATCCAGGCAGTCTGCCAAGTTTTTAACAACCTATAAATGCAGTTTAACCACTTAAACCACTTAACCACTTAAAGTCTAAGCCCCCGTACACATGGTCGGAAATTCCGACCACAAAATCCGTCGTATTTTTTCTGATGGATTTTGTCCGAAACTGGTGTTGCATACACATGGTCAGCCAATGTTGTCGGAAAATCTGATCGTTCCGAACGTGGTGATGTTCGTTGCGTACTTTGGAACTACGTAGAGGCTAGTAGCCAATAGCTTTGGTCTTGTAATTTGATCGGATTTTGTTGTCTGAAAATTTGAGATCCTGCTCTCAAATTTCCAACGGAAAAAGTCCTCTAGAGCCCACACATGATCGGATTTTCTGACAACATAATCCAATTGGACTTTTTCCATCGGAATATCCGACCGTGTGTACGGGCATTAATCTTTTTCTGACACTTGTTTCTTAAGTTAAAATCAATATTTTTTGCTAGAAAATTCCTTGGAACACCCAAACATTATATATATTTTAGCAGAGATCCTAAGGAATAAAATGTCAATTGCTGCAACAGTTTATGTCACACTGTATTTGCCCAGCGGTCTTTTAAATGCAATTTTTTGGGAAAAAATACACTTCAATGAATAAAAAAATAAAGCGAAACAGTAAAGTTAGCCCAATATTTTTTGTTTTAATGTGAAAGATGATGTTACACCGCGAAAATCGTGAGAGAATCGTGATCAATCTTCTAAGCAAAAAAATTGTGATTCTCATTTTAGCCAGAATCGTGCAGCTCTAACATTATGGCATTGCCTCGCAGGGAATTTTTTTTTCCAGCAGCTGTGGGTTTACTACCGCTTTAAGTATTAGGTTATTGGTTTGATTTTTTTTTTTTTTTGTGAAGTATTGGTTAGTTAAGGTTTAAGGTTATTAAAAAGAGTGGAGTCGTCCTCTTGGTTATGCCATATGCCAGAGATATGTAAATCATGAGGTTAGATTCTGTTTTTCAACTCTGTAGTTAGATGTTTGCCCATATCAGTGAGATTTTCTGCACCAGGTCAAAAACATTTACACTGGTTTGGGTCAGAAGGACCATTCTTTGTAAGTTATAGAGGGTATAGGCTATAGGTTATAAAGAGGGACAATAGTTGTTAACCACTGTGTAAAAAAAACACTGGGCATAACAAGGATTCTAATCTACAAAATAAAAAAAAACTTTCAGGATTCCAACATTGGAGCAGAGGGGAACACCGCTGACCATCCTGGGTGAATGGCAACTTCTCCAGATATGCAGTAATTCCAAGATGGCAGAAGAGCATCTGTTGTAAATTGTAGCAGTGTTCAAGTTTAGTGACACAATGCCACACCTGCATAGTGACTGCATCAAATTTTGTGTAGGCTGTTTTTTTTTGTGAAGACATTTTGCATTAGAAAAAATTTAAGCTTATTTCTTCCCTGTCCATTTATAAAAAAATAGGCTGAAACTGCTTGCTCACAGAGCTTATTTCACGCACTCTGCCTGTTGCCAATGTGGAACAGTGTGTGACGTTACATAAATAAAGATATCCATAGACTTCATCTCTCTAGTTTCTCTGGCAACAACAATTAGACTAATCTGCACAGAACAGGGACAAGTGATGACTCTATTTACAGCAGAGTGTGTCATGTAAAAACTGTAAACAACATTTCTAGATTTCTCTGTTCATGACATAAAAAGTAAAATGATTAATATATATATAAAACATCGAATTGACTTTTAAAAGTGAATATATATATATATATATATATATATATATATATATATATATTACTGTGCAAAAGTCAGGTGTGCTTTCAGAAATAGAAGTGTTGCTATTTTCTTTTAGCGATTAACAAAATGGAAAGTAAATGAACAGGAGTGAAATCCAAATCAAATCAATATTTGGTGTGACCACCCTTTGCCTTCAAAACAGCATCAATTCTTCTAGGTACGCTTGCACACAGTTTTTGAAGGAATTTGGCAGGTAGGTTGTTCTAAGCATCTTGGAGAACTAACCACAGATCTTCTGTGGATGTAAGCTGCCTCAAATCCTTCTGTCTCTTCATGTAATACTAGCCAGACTTGATGATGTTGAGATCAGGACTCCGTGGGAGCCAAATCATCACTTCCACTGATCCTTGTTCTTCTTTACACTGAAGATAGTTCTTAATGGCGTTGGCTACATATTTGGGGTCATTGCCCTATTCCAATCATACTCCTCCCTGCTGGTATGGCATGATGCATAATTATCTGCCTGTATTTTTCCAGCATTGAGGACACCATTGATCCTGACCAAATCTCTAGCTTCATTTGAAGAAATGCAACTTGCAAGAAACCTCCACCACACTTCACTGTTGCCTGCAGGCACTCATTATTTTACTGCTCTCAAGCCCTTCATGAACACACTGCCTTTTGCTACAGCCAAATATTTCAAATTTTGACTCATCAGTCCAGAGCACCTGCTGCCATTTTTCTGCACCTCAGTTCCTATGTTTTCATGTCCTATGCACAAAAACATAGGGACTGGGGTGCAGAAAAATGGCAGCAGGTGCTCTGAGCTGATGAAGTACGTACAGGAATAGAGTTTGGAGAATATGTGCTTGAGAGGAGTTATGAAGGAACTACAGTATGTATAGGCAAAGAACTCTGATGGAATGTTGTTGGAAGTTTGTAAAGGAGAGTGGAATATCTAACATAGGGCAGTATATACAGGAAAAGAGTATGTGGGCCGATATGTGCACGAAAAGTGCAGAAGATATGTCACGGGGCAGTACAAGTACAGGAGAAGAGTTGCAGGTACCCTTTATACGGTCTATTAGAGCCCTGATGTCTCCCCTGAGACAATCTGATACGGTCAGATACAGATCTGAGAAGAGAGTGCCCAGTCTGTGTCTGAGCAAGCTCAGTGCATTGGCGGCCTGAAAGTGAGAACCCAGAAGCTCTCCCCAGTAAGTACTTTCAGAGTCTCTGGTCACAGAGGAGATTGGTGAACAGTAGTATCTTCCCCTGCTTGGAATCTCAACCATGCACTTGCAGAACATTTGTCCAATATAATAGGGAGCTGTTGTGAGACTTACAGCAGATACTTGTGGGACAGTGCTGGAGAGGAGGGGAGACATGTCACCTAGGAGTGAGGGACAATTGTGCAAACTCATTTGCTCATTCTTGAAAGCCAATTAGGACATTATTTTTAATCACAGTGTCCAATCACGGCTGATCACGATGTAAACAGGAAGAGCCATTGATCGGCTTTTCCTCACTTGCATCTGACAGACGCGCATAGAGGAGAGCCGATCGGCTGCTCTCCTGATGGTGGGTCTGTGCTGATTGTTTATCAGTGCAGCCCCCCCTCGGATGCCCGCCCAAGACCACCAGGATGCCGCCAGGACCGCCAGGGATGGTCACCACACTGGACCATCAGGTATGCCATCCTAGACCACCAGGGAAATGCCAATCAGTGCCCAGGCAGCTGCCAATCAGTGCCAATAGAAAATGCCTGCCATTGCCACCAGTGATGCCTATCAGTGAAATCTATCAGTGCCAGCCATCAATGCCCATCAGCTGCCTTTCAGTCCCCATCAGTGCCGCCTATCAGTGCCCAGCAGTGCATTCTATCAGTGCCACCCATAAGTACCCATCATTGCTGCCTTTCAGCGCCCATCAGTGTCGCCTATCAGTGCCCACCAGTGCCGCCTATCAATGCCCATCAGTGCCACCTATCAGAGCTGCCTATCAGTGCCCATCAGTACCGCCTATCAGTGCCCATTGTCAGTGCCCATCAGTGCCACCTCATCAGTGCCATCTCATTGGTGCCACCTACGTGCAGCTTATTAGTGCCCTTAAGTGAAGGAGAAAACTTACTTATTTACTAAATGTTAAATACAATTTTTTTTTTTCATAATTATTTTTTTTTTTATTCTTTTAGCAAAAAATAAAAAAACGCAGAGGTGATCAATTACCACAAAAAAAAGCTCTATTTGTGTGAACAAAATGATAAAAATTTAGTTTGGGTACAGTGTAGCATGACCGCGCAATTGTCATTTAAAAAGTGACAGTACTAAAAGCTGAAAATTAGCCTGGGCAGGAAGGTGCAAAAGTGCCCTGTATTGAATTGGTTAATCAGTGAGTTAAATTGGATTGATTTTCTACATGTTTTTTTCAAGTTTTTTAATGATAACATTATTACAGGTAAACTAGTTTATGCAGTCCTACTAGTTTAAAAAAAAAAAAAAAACTGTCATACAGTATATTAAATGGCAGATGGATATATCTTATTTTAATTATTTCTTAAATGTATTACGATACTAATTCCAAATGTTTTTTTTAACTCATTTTCTATAGCTGTTTCTCGTCTTTCAGAGATTCACAGAGGAAAAGAGTTACAATTTTTTTCAATTAAAAAAATGGGTCATTTGATTTTGCTTTGTTCTAAAAGCGTCATTTCCTGTAATTTTTGCTATCTGGTGTACATCTGTGGTCTGTTTGTGTTCAACATTTTAATAAACTCCTTAATCAGTTAATGTGTTCATACATTTTAATCTAAACACTTCGGAAGACCGTATATTAAATTTAGCACCTGATCACATGTAGATTGGAAGATATCCAGTTTTTTTCTTGTAAGGACCACTCTTTCCTTGTACACTACTGAAATTAAGATTGTCTCCCAGGAGAAGTCAATTAAATTATGACAGTGTGTTACATGTGCAGTAAAGGATCTGGATTATTTGCATATTTTTCTATTGTTGTAATTATAATAAAATATGTAAAATAAAAATGCTGTAAGACTATATCATTGGTTCCCACACCTGTAGTACATGTTAAATAAAATTTAGAAGACTGACAGATAATTAAAAAAAAAGCAGTTTTGTAGCTATACATATCATTTGTTATAAGGAAAACCTTTCTAAGAACTACCATGGGTACATTGGGTATAACCTCTTCTAGGCAACTGAAGATGGGAAAGGATCTTCCAATGCTGTTGTGCTTTTGGCAGATTCTGACAACTCACACTTTGAATAGACGTTATGCATCAGGCCCTCCATTCGAAAAAAAAAGAAAATTCTTGGAGGTCACTATTTCTCAGCAGACATGGTCATATCCAATTGGATTGCTACAAAATCACTAATAGGACGATTTAGTGGAACATGTCATTTTTTTCTCTAGGTCACTGCTTTTTTGAGAGGTTCAGTACAGAAATTTCTCCTAATGAAAGATTCAGTTCAGAAATTTCTTCTAAGTGATTTAGTGTTAGAAGTGAACACATGTCTATGGATATGGCAGAAACATTTTTGCACATTATCTTCAGAAGTTGAAAAATACCATGGGGGAAATTTAATGAAATTGGAGCAGCTGTCCAACCAATCAGTTTCTGTCTTCAGCTTGTTCAGTTAAGCTTTGAAAAAGAAATATAGATGCTGATTGGTTGCGATGCACAGCTGCTCCAGATTCTGGGTGCTGCAGTTTTGATAAATTCCCCTCCATGTGTTTATGATAGAATGAAAGTTCCCTGGTGGAAGATATAAAGCACAATTTAATCTGATAATCATATATTTATTAAAATAAATAAATAATGTATTTTACTTAAAGTTAGTATAAGCACCTCATTTACTCTGATACAGCCTCTAATTCCCTAGAGAGGAAGGGTCAGTGCTGTAAAACCTCAATTGCTTTGATGTCCATCAAAAGGGAACATTTTTACAGGAAGTAGGACTATATGGATTATCTTATCAGGGTCTTACTGCTATTTTATCGTCATGTCGCACTCTGGATTGGACCCTGGATTAGATTTTGTTGTGTAAAGCAGAACTATACTCACCTTCACTCCAATGCTGTGGTTTCCTAGAGCTCGCCTCCCAGGTCTCTGAGATCTTCGGACAGTCTGCTTCTGGGTACCATTCTTCAGGCATTTGCATTGGCCGGGATGAGGTGACATCACTCCCACGCATGTATAAGAGTTCATTCTTCTTGGCATTACCAAAATTGTACACTGAACTGCATGTTAAAGCGGAGTTTCACCCAAAAGTGTAACTTCCACTCATACTCCTTTCCCCCTCCAGTGCCACATTTGGCACCTTTTGGAGGAGGGGGGGCAGGATACCTTCCGGGACTTCCCCACATCCAGGAGCCTCAGCCGCGGGTATTTGCATCATCCATGGGGTGACCTCCTCCTTCCCTGGTAGGGTTGCCACATCATCCCTTTAATCCAGGACACACATTAATTACACAGGTTATGTGGCTGATAATTAAATTCACTCTGTGCCCTATCTGCATTAAATCAGCCTCAGAACTTGTGTAATTAATATGTGTCCTGGATTAAAGGGATGATGTGGCAACCCTACTCCCCGGCCGCCGGGCCAGTAGGAGAGAGGAGCGGAGCCTCACGCATGCACAGTAGGGTTCCTGATGTGAAGCCGTAAGGCTACACTGCCAGGTTCCCTTACTCGCAATGGAGGCGGCATGCACCCGACAGCTGATGGAAACATCAGCTGTGGTGCCAACATCGCTGGACTCCAGGACAGGTAAGTGTCCGATTATTAAAAGTCAGCAGCTGCAGCATGTGCAGCTGCTGGCTTTCAATTTTTACAGTGGTGGGCGGACCTCCACTTTAATGAACTTTAATGCAGAAGAGATATAGTAATAACAATCCTGCCAATTTTTTCACTCCCCTAAAGTTTCACTTTAAGCTGGTCATACACTGGTGGAATTTTGTCCTAAAGTGTTCATTTTAATGTTCATTTAATTTTCTAATGGTTAGTGGGGGTCTAATCTGTGTTTGTTTTTGCCCACAGTGATGAGAAAATTCAAAGAAGCAGGATGGACTTTTTTTATTAGCCTATATTTCATAGTAAATGCTGTTTTTATTTTAGAAAGTCCATTCACTCCAAAATTGAAGGTAAAATCAAACTTTCAATACTTTTGAACGACATTGCCAAGTCCTTGAATGTACTGATGAAAATTTTTGTATGAATGTATGTACAAATTTCTTATTTCAAAATACACAAGCTTGTGGCCATCTTTAGCTGCAGTGTAGTCTACAGTAAGGTCCAGGCCTTGGTTGTGCTCTATAGCAAAGTTGCCTACATCACAGGACTACTTAAATTGAACAACAAACTATGGGGTTGATTTACCAAAGCTGTAGCACTCAGAATCTAGTGCATCTGTGCATGGTAGCCAATCAGCTTCTAACCCCAGCTTGTTCAATTAGGCTTTGGCAATAAAACCTGGAAGCTGATTGGTTTCTATGCATAGTTGCACCAGATTGTGCACTCTTTAGTTTTAGTAAATAACTCCCACGTGTCAGAAAAAAAACATGCGTGTATTAAACTTTGTATTTAGTGCCAACATTTATCTACTGCCATAATGGTGCTGAACTTTATCATAATAGTGGAATTAGGGAATATTGTGTATGCATGGCTATATTTTGTAGGCCCAAATTAATTAGTTAAAAAATCATGTTAAATGACCAGCTCATATTCTTTTAACCATATCGTTCTATAGTTTATTCTTATCACATATTTTTGAACTCTGTTGTTGGAACTGGTAGACTGGTATTAGGGTAGGCCATAGATGGTGTGAACATTGCTGGACTCCCTCATTAAGACAGACAGCTATTGTGTTCTCCGGGCGTGGGGAGCTATTCCTGCCGGGTGAACATGGTGATTATTGGTATTGGCTATAACCACTGACAATAATCACATGCCAAAAATCCAACATGCTGGTTGTACCCAAGATCGATGGATTGACTTGGGTACATTCAGCCTGCCCATAGATGGTTTCAATCCCTGCTGAACCGGCTGAGATCCAAACCATCTATGGCCAGGCTTAAGTCTGTCGGGGCAAATTATACAGTTAATACACAAACAAAAAAATTGCTCTACATTTTTAGTGAAGCTGACCATTCTTGAGGGCTTATTATTATTATTTATACCCTGAATACCCTATACTTTCCCCTATTCATATGCACATCAGTTACCTAGTGCATGTCACACAAGCTTGAAAGGGGCACTTAACTTTAAAAATAGTAAAACTTCCAAAGTCCTTTGCAGCAATAATTTGTAGCCTATGAAAAAGTGGTTATACCAAAATTCTTTAACTACTATTACTCCTGCATGCATACTTGATTCAGGGTCAGTAATTAAAAAAAGATTAAGCCTGGTGTATACTTTGAGAAAGAATTCACTGAGATTACACAGAATGGTACAATACAGACTTCTGTGAGGTCACAATCATAATATATCACAAAATAATGTCTTTTAAAGCAAGAATACAAATAACCACATCTCCAAAATCTGCACCCAGCCCTCTAATTCTTATTTAATCTGTAATATTATACATCATTACAATTTAAATATGTATCCCAGTCCATATACCACCGTGACATATATCCAACATCACCAACTCACCCCCTATTTTTAACATATCATTAGCAAACAAATAATAATCAGTCAGACATGAAGTTGCATTAGAAGACATGAACAGTTTGCAATGAAGACAGGGAAAATAATTGAAAGTTGCAGAAAGGCTGTTGTTGGATCTTGTAAGAAATGGCTAGAAAATTAGATTAATCAAGGAGCAGACATTAAGAAGAAAGTTTGTGCGAATGGCTGACAGTCTTGCTCTTTTCCTCATTTCAAATGTTGGCAGAGTAGCAGCCAGCTCCTAGGGAAATGTGCTCCTTTCATACTTGAGTAATTGATGAATTGTATGCAATATGCAAATGAGAATCCATAAATCTTATGAATGACAGCTTAATTTATGTGAGCCTTAATGAATGCAGGATTAGATTTTAATTAAATATCCTCAAAGGCACCCTGAGTAGTAGCTTTTTTAGGCCTTGTTTTTTGAAGACTTGTTTCACATGCAATGCATTTTATAGAAGTGGAAAATCAGCCAAAGCAGCTAATGCAAATGGTCTTGTGTTCCGATGAAAAAGTATTGTTCAGTTTTGTAAAGCAAACAGTACTTGAATTGATAATAAGCCTGTACAGATTCAAAGATCGCAGGCTGTTTTGAAAGGGATTTTCTTCTAATTTATAAGCTTTACTTCTTGTGTTTTACAATTTTCCTGCTAGCTTTATTTTATTATAATAGGCATTATTTTATGCTTTTTACCAAATCATTAATATAGCATTTTACGTTCAAGGAACAAAGTGCAGTTGTGCCATTTAGTGACAGCAAGAACAGTCTATAATTTAAAAACCAAACTACAAATAAAAAAGGCAATTATAAAAACATAATATTATTATTACTCCTTTTTTGGGGTGGGGGGGGGGGGGGGGGGGGGCTGCTTTTGACTACAAGAGACCTAAAAGACCTAAATGCATGGTTATAACATAAACTTTCCTTAGTGCTATGTTGGCCCAGTTAGGAACTTCAGACAATAAGATATCCCATAGTGGTCATTCTGGCAAATTTGTCTAGTAATAGCAACTGATTAATAAACTTCAGTTAAGTCATTAGGAATAATGTTGGATTTAGGAGTGAAATTCTCATACTACTACTCATTTAGAACTCTCCAGGAACAAATCTTGCTCTGATGGACTTTAAGCAATTATCAAAGACCCCACTAAAGGCGCAATAGGTGTCACTAAGTACAATGTTAGAAAATTACATCAGAGCTCATTCCTGATCTAGTCTCAAGGGTACCATATACTCTTCTACCTCCTGCATCCTTGCAGGATAATTTATTCTGCTGCCATATTTTTCCCATTGGCTTTTATGATGGGTGATCAAGTGATTAAAGATGGAAATATGTTATTCTATGGAAAGGAATAGCGCAAGATAGTGAAAAGTATTAGAAGACATGAACAGTTTACAATGAAGACAGGGAAAGTAATTGAAAGATGCAGAAAGGCTGTTTTTGGATCTTGTAAGAAATGGCTAGAAAATTAGACACTTCTACCTCCTGCATCCTTGCAGGATAATTTATTCTGCTGCCATTTTTTTCCCATTGGCTTTTATGATGGGTGTTCAAGTGATTAAAGACGGAAATATGTTATTCTATGGAAAGGAATAGTGCAAGATAGTGAAAAGTATTAGGACTACAAAAGCATTTACTTGGGCCAATATTTTACAACCAGAATAAAAAAAGTTCTTCACAAAGGTGATGTCATTGCCTCCAGTGACCAAACAGATCCCTTGCTTTATTTTTATTTTAGAGAATGAAAGATAAATACTGATTGGTCATATGGGCAAGTTCTTCACTTTGTGGAGAACATTTTATTTTTAAAGTCTTTATAAATGCCCCTATAGTATAGTAAAATGTACCAAAGTGTATTACTTAGAAAAGATTGGAGCACTGATTTTACAAGAAAATGTTTTAAAGTATCTAATAAATCTCTTCTATCTCTTTAGATAGCTTTCTATTGTGTTGTTTTTTTCAGGAAACTAGAAGAATAGCTAAAATGCAGATGTTTAATGAGAACTGACAGAAACTAAGTTCTCCACTGTGTAGATATCTGTCATTTGTCTTTAAAAAATGTGTATAGCAATCTTCATCATTTTTTTTAAAGATGTTCTTATGAGAAACTGGTTAGTACTGGTTTTGTACAAAGGTAGAGAAAAATCCGCGCTTAGTAAGCCTTAATACAAAACAAGCAGCTGAACACCAAAACCCAGATACTGGGCACAAAAACTGTAAAGGAAGAAAAAAAGTGCAGCGCTTATACTATAATTTATAATAAATGTTAAAGTGATTGCTCAAATTAAAGTGCAAATGTGCAACTAAAATTAAGTATCAATCAAATGCACAAATTACAATGACAAATATATACACCGCAAAATCTGTGAGAATATGCCGTGAAAAAAGTGAATCAAAATAAGTAAAGTTCATGTGTAGATAAAGTGTCCATATAAGTATCAAAAAAAACAATCAACAAAAACGTGTGTGTATAAAAAATATGATGTGACTTGATAGTTTAACTCATTCCATTTGACCACGAAGAACCTGTCACCTCTAATCACCAGTTATAAGATGGAGGCTTACCAGATCTCCAGTGACCCCCTTGTTAGGGGAGGTCAGACAACGCAAATCAGATCACAGATCCCACCAAGAATGTCCAGGTGCCAGAGATTATCCCGATCTCCCAGGTGTCTCCTATTCCTTGGACTTGGATGGTCACTTACGACAGATTTTCATATGTATGTACCATTGTTCAGCTGCATCAAGATCACGCAAACCAATATATACAATATCCAATGTGAAAATGCACGGTTTTAGCCAAGAAAACCCAGGGATCAGAGGAACTTTTGAGAAGGCATTAAAAGGCATGTAAGTAAAATCAACTATCGCAGTGGCATCAGCAAAGCGTGTCCCGACCGGTTTCGTCTCAATAAGACATCATCTGGTTTTGTACAAAGCAAGATAGTATACAAGACCGATAGCTAGCAGGAACGTACTGTATTTTAACAGTATTTTTGAACTTGCTTATCTGCACACATCTAAATAAAATTGTACGATTACACTGATTTAGTTGCTAAAAGTTTAAAAACAGAAAGAATTTTGAAGTTATAGGATGACTGTCTTTCCAAATTCCATGGAAAAAAGTTGTTACTTATTCTGCTAAATACATTAGGACAGGATGAGCATATACAACATAACAAAACATATATAAATTAAAACACAACAAAACTTGCTAATACAGTGTAACCTATTTGTTGAAAAGTTAGTAATATTGACTGCATGATTTATATGTTTCACTTTAAATAGTAAATATTTATGGGGGCTCATTTTTCTGAGCTTTAGAGCCGGTTCACACAGGGGCGACTCGTCAGGCGACTTAGCTGCCTGACAAGTCGCGTCCCATTCTGTACGATGGAACCCTTCTAATAGGAGTGACACAAGTCACTCCGACTTAGAAAAAGGTTCCTGTACTACTTTTAGGGCGACTTCAGGCAATTTGCATTGACTTCTATACAGAAGTAATTTTGCAAGCCGCTGCTGAAGTTGGATGCAGGTCGCCTGAGGCTGTCGCGCTGCAAGTCGTGCTGCCTCAGTGTGAACCGACTCTTAGATATCATTTGCAGACAAAAGTACACTGTTTGTAAAGTAGTAGTTGTGTTTCTTATGCTGAAGTGTTAAAATGTAAACTTGTTTGAAAAAAAGTGACAGACATTAAAGCAATGGAGAACTTGGTGGCCACGGAGAAGGGCCTTCGTGAGAAATTTCTCACAAAATGGTACTATTGGCACAAATTTGTCTATTCTGAGGAATACACAGAGCCGGTGGCTTAGTTCCCTGGTTGTGGGACATCTTGCGAGGCTTCCCCCAGACATGGTTGGGTGACTGGATGGTGGCACCCCCTTCCTTCCTTATCCCACCATTTTCCTCTCCCTCTCTCTTTCTTTCTCTTCTCCCCCCCATCTCTTTCTTCTTTTTCCACTTCTCCCCCATTGTTCTCCATTAGTAGTAGAGACCCTTTGGGTCATCTCTACCTTATTTTTCTACCTCTCATTCATAAATACGACGACAGCCATGGAAAACGGTCACGTGGGCTGCAGAGACTCCCTAGACCTGGACGTCCAGGGATGGTTTCCCTGAGATTGTGGTTCAATTACTAATGTAAAGTGGTGTTCATATGCTGGATCTTGTATTTGGACTGTTTCTTTGTATGCACACCAATGTGAAGAACTGTATTTCCGCATATCTTACACAAATAAAGAATTGGGAAAAAATAAAAATGTTACTTAGTAACCCAAGTACACCTTTCTAAAGTATATGTAGTGTAATATATCTATTGCATTTGTAAAAGCTGTGTTTGAGCTATCAGATAAAAAGTCACTTCTTTCCATTTTATGTATGTGGCACATATCTTGAAATCGTGAGGGCATGGTCTTTTTATAGCACCTTGTTTATTTAATAAATACAATCATTTTACATGAATTATTAATGAATTTTTTTAAGCAGATCAGAACAAAGTGCTGAAGATTGGGGAGCCTTGTGTATTGTGCTTCTCACAGCCTTTTACAATATATGCATGATGTGACTATTTTTAGGACCTGTTAAATGATGCATCTGATGATGAACAGAGTCTGTGTACTTTAAAGCTCTAATAACAAAGAGTCTAGTTTGTATAATGACCTGACAATCTGCAGGGAGGCAGGTATCAACAGTGATTGTTATATACATGATAACGAAGCAATAGAATATGATTTTATAATAGGTTGGATATGTGAATGATTCCACAAACTGAAAGAAGAAGGAAGGAAGGAAGAAAGGAAGCTTACTTACAAATAAAGAATTTTCTTTCTTTTTTTTAACAAAGAAAACATTCTTATATACAGAAATATATTTTGTAGCACACTTTCAATTGCACTCTCTTGCCTATAAAGTATATGTTCCTCATTACCCCCATTACTCCACATTGTAGCCGAAACTCAAAATTTAATGAAGGTGCTAGCCTGTGTCATGTAGCTGATAGACTGAAATTACAAGTTTGGCCTTTCTTGTATCTCAAGCCCAGGCCCCATTGAGCGTGAAATAGATAATGCCAAGGAATAGGAGGAACACGAGTGGCGGCAGGTGTTGATAGTAGTACCTGTAGCTGGAGGTTCAGGCCCAGAAGGTCTGACATGACATTGTGTCATGGACAGAAACTTTGCAGGACGGACCAGCTAAGATTAAAGGGGCACTTCGTTTGGGTAATGTGGCTTGTCAGAGCTCCCAGCAGGCTTGTGGCAGGAACAGACAGTGGTTGTTGAACCAGATACAGATGACAGCCAGATCAGGAACTCAAAAGTAACATACAGCCGAATCAGAGACAGAAGCGTGGTCACATGGATAGCCAAGGTAAGAAGCGGGCTGGTAGTGAGGTACAGAGGCATAGGCAGAATCAAAGTCATCAACAAAGCTACGGATCCAGGATCAGGTCAGGGAAAAGCCGGGTCAGCAATGGAAGTCATACACAGGATACAAGCAGGACTACTGGAGACCAGTCAGCACTGATACTGAAATAAGGCATACTTTAAATACTGTAGGCTGTCTGATCCCAACAATGATTGTGGATGTGCTTGCACGTCCACGTACATGGTGGCATGCATTCCTTCGTGCATGCACACGCCTGATAACAGTTCTGTGTGCATGTGCATGTCCCTGACAGCTTGTCTTTATCATGATAATATTTAACTGCCACTAACTCTCAGCCAATCTGAGCTATGTCTGGATTTTACATTACTGCATATCTGGTGAAAGCATGGAAATATATTGAATACAGTTCAAGTAATAAATTGAATCATGTGCAAATTCAACATTCACCATTATGCCTGTAGTAGCATAATGTGTTTTCCAATGACGCAACTATGATTACGGCCATTAGGTAGCCAAGGATGGGAAGCAGGGCTGTGTTGCTCATGGTGATATAATTTACTGCTAGACCTCTTTTCTTTTACTATAACCTGGTATTCAGGACTTGGAAATTAGTTCTTCCACTTCAAGCATTAGCACATCAACAATAAAATAAATCACTGGCCCTTTCCAACCTCTAAAGTTAATGTCTTTTGCAGACAAATTTAAGGAGCCCTTGCTATATGTTTTGTTATGTGTTCCCATTCACATAGAATACCTAATGATACAAAAAAAAGCACGTTTCTTGGGTTTCCAATTGTTTCTATGGAGAAGGATTATACATAGGACTGTATAGACAGTATGCAAACTATTATGAACATAGTCAAAGTGCAATGACATAGACAAACTGAGAGACCGTTTTTTTTTAAATGTGCAATAACACACACTGTACCGCCCAAACCTTCAGACCTGTAACCCTTTTTTTAGGATAGATTAGGACTGATAATGGGATCTGCCAGCATGAATTTCCCTCCATACTTTTAGGCTTTTTTTTTAAGTAAAACATTATAACATTATCTTCCTGTACTCTCTACTTTGGTGATTACAAAATAATAGGATGGCTCCATTCATACACTGTGCTGATCATAGCAATCAAATTTAGGATTTCATTTTTAGAACTTGACTATGGGGCTGGATGTCAGCAGGCTGCATCGCCTAATGGCTTTTTGTATTTCAAAGGGGATTCAGCTCCAAGCTATTGGGTCTGCTTTTGCTTTTTTGTTTTTTTGTTTTACATGTAGCAAGAGAAGGGATACTTTAAAGTGGGCAGAGATAGTGATTAGAACACTGATAAGGAGCTTTTTCTTGATGTCAGAATTCAGTGAATGTTTAACTATAAAGTTACTGTAGATATAAAGAGGAGTTTCCATAAAAAAAATAAAAATAAAAGTCATCAGCTACAAATACTGCAGCTGCTGACTTTTAATAATCGGACACTACCTGTTCCAGGGTCCAGCGATGCAGGGGATCGAAGCCCGGCTCGTCCCCCCCTCCACACGGCGGCGCCAGCATTGCAACTGTGGGCACCCGGCTGTGGCTTCACAGCCGGGCACCCACTGCACATGTGCGAGCGGTGCCGCGCAACATGATTGGCCGCGCAGTCATCTGGGATGTGTCTCAGATGACTGACAGGAGGAAGGGGGCAATGATTTAATGATTTTTTTTTTTTTTTTTTTTTTTGTGTGTGCAACACCACTTTAAGACTTTTTTATTTTATTTTGGATGTTGTGGGGAATGTTAAAAGTTTAAAAGATTAAAGGTTCTTTTCTAATTTGAAAGATCAGCATTGCCTGAAAAACCCTATGAGGCTGCATGAGCTACTGGAGAGAGGATGCCCATCCTCTGACTTATTAAGTTGTGAATCCGTTTTGATTTAGTATATAAACACATTCACAAATAATGCTCAAAGTTTACAAATGTTGCAGAGAATATATTAAAATCTGTGGTGCAAATCTTGCTATATGATTCATACCCATTTGTAGGGCTAATAAGCAAGTTTCTGATGAACAAATGGCATGGGAAGCCAAATGCTGCAATGGAGGGCATGTACTGATGCCAAAATGAAAAACAAAAATTGAAAAAATAAAATTTCCCTACACAAAGTTGTCTCTAAAATATCCAACACACACTACATTACACATTACAGTATGACTGCTGTAATCCCATCCTTTTATAGAAAGGGCGCTTTAAATGATCTGTTTCTTCAAATTATTGACTTTGTTGACCAGGAAAAAGGCTTAAGCCCCATACACACGCGCGGACAATCCGTGGACCAGGTCCGTCGGACCATGTCCGTCATACTTTGTCTGATGTTGGTTTTGCGTACACACGATCGGACAAAGTTGTCGGAAAATCCGATCATTCTGAACGTGGTGACGTTTGTTGCCTACGACGGGACTACGTAGAGGCTAGTAGCCAATAGCTTTGGTCTTCTAATGTGATCTGAGCATGCGTAGCACTTTGTCCGGTCGGACAACCGTACACACGATCGGATTTGGTGTGATCGGACCGGGTTGACGGCAAATCTTTCCAGCAGGAGATAAGACTTTGTCCGACGGACAAACCGACGAACACTGTCCGATGGTGCATACACACGGTCTGATTTTTCAACAACCTTGTCCGATCGGACCAAATTGATGAAAAAGTCCGACCGTGTGTATGGGGCTTAAGATGCAATATAGTGTGATCCTCTATTGGGCATCTATCATGTAACATACATCTGATATGACATCATGTTACTTAATTCAACTTTGTACCTGCACTTACTAGCAGATTAGTAAGTGGATCATTGATGTCTATTTAGTTCTTTCCATGTACTAGTTGTTCATTTTGATGGATGGGTGTAACCATTGGTGATCTACTGAAATTCAATATATTCTGTTTATGTATTGTTTGATCATTAAATTGGTTATTTACCCCTTTACATATACTCAGTGAAGCAACTAGCCTCCGGTGATACATAGAGATGAAACAAATCCTCCTAAATAAGTTGTACCTGTTTGTCTGCAGCCATTTGTCTGATCCATCCTTGTAAAACTTTTTCAGAGACTCACAAAACAGGGGATGGGGAGCTGTAGTTACACACTGTACAAGAACAGTGCGCTGGTTGGAAGGAAGGGGCACACCCCCTCTCACACAGGACACAGGAACAGAGCTGAGGCTGTCAATCACAAGCTGTATGCTAAAGATCCTTCCTCTGTCACCTTTTTAGCTCTTGGTGTCATGAGATCTTGTCAGAAGTGACTCGTGCTGATAACATAGTAACTATTGCACTACATTTTTCTGGTCTTTGTAATAAAGTTTGTAAAAATATTTTATAATTTCTTTGGTGCCTAAAAAAGTCCTCTATATTTACTTTTACTATTTAAAAGTTGATATGATTCCTTTGGATGTGGCACACCAATTGAAACAGATAATGTAGTATTTCTGTTTTATTATGCAATATAATGTAGGTTGTTCCTTTTTTCTGGTGGTGAATGTGCAAACCTTTCAGCCAAAAGGTTTGTGATTCACCAACTTAAGGAATCCAAAATGTTCGTTGATGGTAGTGGTGAACCTGAAACTCATCTCGAGTTGTGAATAGAGCTAAATAGCAAGAGATCAAATTATAGCTTTGTAGAAACACCCCAAAAACTAAATTGGCCTTAGCATGTGTGGTGCGTGCATGTATGTATGCATGTGAGATAGGGATCTTACATTTTAGGCTCTTATTGAGGGCAGGGACTGGTGTTATTGTAAAGTATATACTGTAAAGCACTGGTATTTTTCTTTTTTTTTGTACTGAACAAAACTATCCACTTGCCTGCCGGCCCATAGTTTGCTTATCAAGGTAAATCTTTTTGACCCCAGATCTCTCAATAACGAAGACCTGTCATGCTTATTTCTATTACAAGGGATAGTTGCATTCCTTGTAATAGGAATAAAAGTGATAACAAAATAAATAAATAAAGGGACAGTGTAAAAATAAAAAATAAAAAGTAAAATAAATAAGAAAAAAATAAAATAAAAATGAAAGCGCCCCATCCTCGCACGCAGAAGCTAATGCATTTGTAAGTTGCGCCAGCATATGTAACCGGCATTCAAACCACACATGTGGGGTATTGCTGTGATCGTTAGAGTGAGAGCAATAATTCGAGTGCAAGACCTCCTCTGTAACTTTAAATAGGTGACCTGTAAAAATGTTTACAACATCACCTATGGAGATTTTTAAGTACTGAAGTTTGTCGCCATTCCACAAGTGTGTGCAATTTTAAAGCATGACTTGTTAGGTATCTATTTACTTGGTGTAACATCATATTTTACATTATACAAAAAAAAATTGGGGTAACTATTATGTTTATTTATTTTTTTATTCATTTTTCAAAAAAATTAAATTTGAAAGACTGCTGTGCAAATACAGTGTGACATAAAATATTGCAATGATCACCATTTTATTCTTTAGGGTCTCTACTAAAAAAAATATATAAGGTTTAGGGGGTTCTAAGTAATTGTATAGCACAAGATACTAGTTTAAACTAAGTTCCAGAAAAGGCCTGGTCAGCAAGTGGTTGAAAGGGGATATGAGGGGATGACAGATGCCACACAACACTAGCTCAACAGGTAAAGAGAAATATGAATGGCCTCAGCCATGAGCCCTGCCTCTGATGCATTTCACCCCAATGGGTGAGGCAAAATAGGATGTGCGGCATCTCTCATCCCCTCATACTTCACTGCTTTCTGGATTAAGCATAAGACAGCCTGCACCCTTATATTGCTGTAAGACACTGGATTGACCAGAGCACCTTGAGTGGTGTTATAAGTGGTATAGGGTATTGGGAGAATTTAAAATATACTTAAAACACTCCTTTTCTTCAAATAATATTATATATATATATATATATATATATATATATATATATATATATATATATAAAATACAATAGCTCATCTTCAGTCCTTTAATGCAGTTAGTGCAGAAACAGTCATGTCAATTTGCAAACTGTATACAACAATACCAAACTACCACCTAACTACATCCATTACCAAAAAGAGGAATCCAATTGCATGCATTTATTTTCGTTTATATTACTTTATGCAGACTGTACATGACCTTTGTAGCCATGAAGCAAATTTAACAATTTAAAATGTAACATAATCAAAAATTGTGACAAAGAAGAATGTTCATAAATAAACTGCAAGGACATCTAAACAGTATTATGTTCTCTTTGATCCTTTGTAGCCTTTGTAGTTGGTATAAAGAGCTGACCCAAGAGTACAGAACTTGCAGTGTGACTCTTAAATGTATTTCTTGTAGGATTTTTTCTGACTTATGTAACAGCATTTCATATAGATACAAACTGATTCCGAGGGGGGAATAAATAAACCTGAAATCATACAATATGACTGTTCACAACTGCATTTCAAATATAAATATCTAGCAAAAATTAGCAATAAAAATGTTTTAGGTCTAAATAAGATAGGACAAAAGAGCTTAAAGTATAAAATGGGATAATAAGTGACATTTTAAATAAGGGCACCACTATACTGAACCCCAGAGCTCTGCAGAAAAGATCTGCCACCTGAAGTTCTGTGAGTTATTTCTCCCTGCCTATTTATGTATTAAGCCCCATACACACGCTCGGACAATCCGCGGACCAGGTCAGTCGGACTTTGTCCGACGTACTTTGTCCGATGTTGGCGTTGCGTACACACGGTCGGACTACGTTGTCGGAATATTCGGTCCGGAAGAACGTCGTGGCGTAAGTCGTCGTCCACGAGATTACAAAAGGGAAGTTCAGCACCACGTCAGGCACCCGTTGGGCTCCTTCTGCTGATCCCGTGTTTATCGAGAGTTAGTGGAAGTTTGGTGACTTAAGATTCGCGCTTCTCAGTTTTCTGACTCAGATCGTTACTGCTCTTCAGTTTGTGCTTGTCGTGCGTATCTGTTTATTAGTGCGTGTAGTCAGTTCGCATTTGTTGGTCATTGCGGCCTATATCTTGATATAGGACGCTTTGATTTGCACTGCTTATTGTCTGCTCGTTGCTGGTATTCACTTCGTTCTTTCAGGCCTTGCTGTTTATCGGTGCTTTCTGTTTGTCCGTTCTGACCAGCCGACCTTTTGTGACCTTCTGAGCGATGTTTCCCGTGCGTACTCGTCGCCGAGTTCGTGCTGTACGCGGAATTGGTGTCGGGCTTTTAGCTTTGACCCAAGACCCGTCCATGAACAGAGTGACGAGGAGTATGTGGACCAAGAATTGGTTGCTTCAGCGTGACCAGTTCTCGCACATGCCTTTGCTTCGTGAGATCCGGGAGAATAATCCTGATGATTTCAGGAACTTTCTCAGGATGACGGACCCCGATTTTCACCGTCTTTTGGCTTTGCTGACCCCCTTTATCAGCCGGCAGGATACCTGCATGAGACAAGCCATTACTCCGGAGCAGAGGCTTGTTGCCACGTTGAGGTACTTGGCGACAGGGAGAAGTCTTCAGGATTTGAAGTTCTCTTCAGGTATCTCTCCCCAGGCCCTGGGAATCATTATTCCAGAGACCTGTTCTGCCATCATTCAGGTCCTGCAGGAGGACTATATTAAGGTAACATTTCTACTTTACTATTCCCTTCTATGTATGCTCTGTTTGCTAATGACTTGTATTTTTGACCTCCTTCCCTAATTACCATGATTGCAATATGTTCTAATATGCTGTGCCCCTTTTCTCCTTCATGCATTTTTCCCTTCACTTACCTCACCAGCATGCTCTTCTGCCCCAATAGACACCTATGGCCTAGTCACTTAAGCAATGTCTTTTGTCTGCTGCATAGTATTGTTTGCCCCAAAACACCCCTAAAATATGCACAAATGTTTGCTGTGTGGTTTACTTCATGTAGAGCCCCCTTTTTTTGTTCTTTTGGTGGGGGGGGGGGGCAAACTCATTAGGAACCCCCTCCCCCAACTGCTCTGTCAGATGGTACCAATCCTTTATCTGCTGGCTTTCCCAAGGTCCATACACACTATATACCTACCTCTTTATAGTGCGCATCTTTAGGGATGAATTCAGCAAAGCATGTAGTGCAAGGGACTGCCTCCATACATTCCATTTCCTATTTTTTTGTCTTCTTTCCCTCCTATTAGCTTGCTTGGTAATTTAATAATGTCACACTGTGCCTGCCTTTTTTGGGGGGGGGGGGGGGGTTGAAATGTTATTTGATCTTTCCTGTGGCCTGCCAATAGTGTTAAGTACAGAGGGTCTGGCCAAACTAGCCCACATTATTGAGCCATTTGCCAATCAATGAAGTGCAGAGGGTTAGCTGTCCACCACCCCCCCCCCAAAACCCCTAGTTATTGCCAATGGCCCATCAGAAGTGGGGGGATTGATGGGGGGGTGAGTAATCTGTGAAGGGGAGCCTCTACTTTTCTGTGCAAATACTTTCCAGCCTCCAATTTTAGACAATGCTCTTGTTCCAAGATGTTGATTGTCTAATCTGCTTGCAATGTTTAGGTGCAAAGTGACTAATTTTTTTTTCTTGTTTCACTCCACAGTTCCCTTCCACGCCACAGGAATGGCAGACTGTGGCCTCCCACTTTGCCAGCCGTTGGGACTTTCCTAACTGCGGAGGGGCAATTGATGGGAAACACGTCCGCATCGTCCCACCGCCCAACTCGGGGTCCTACTATTATAATTATAAAGGGTTTAATAGTGTAGTGATGTTGGCGGTGGTGTCGGCAACATACGAGTTTATGTATGTGGACGTGGGGATGAACGGCCGGATATCGGATGGTGGGGCCATTACGCACACGGAGTTCTACTGGCGTCTCCAAAGTGGCAGTCTGTGCTTGCCACCTCCAGAGGAGAATGCCGAAGGACTCCCCTTCGTCTTTGTCGCAGATGAAGCGTTTGCGTTGACTCCCCATGTGATGAGGCCGTTCCCGATGAGGACCCTCACCCCGGACCAGAGGGTCTTCAACTACAGGCTGTCCAGAGCCAGAAGAGTTGTGGAGAACGCTTTTGGCATCCTGGCCAGCCGCTTCCGCCTGTTCCTGACGGCATTTAACTTGGCGGAATACAAACTGAACCACATAGTTCTTGCCTGTTGCATATTGCACAACTTCCTCAAAAGACATAACAGGAACTATGTGGTGCCCGTTGGCCCAGATGTGGAGGGCCCTCCAAATGCCGAACTCACAGCCCTTCGAGTGGCACGTCCAGGCTTGCCCCCTCTAAATGCCCGTGTGGTCCGGGACCAATATATGCAGTACTTTGTGGGTAGGGGGGCCATTGCTCTGCCTGACGATGTGTGAGAGGCATTTTTTAATAAATCTGATATTTTAACCAACCTATGATTTCATGTCATTTCAGTCTTCTTTTTAGCTTATTTTACTTTGACATTTTTTCCCTTTGCCTTCGACAGTGGGAATGCACTTTCTGGGCAAAAGGAGGTAACAGTCTCTTCTTCCCAAAAAGATTATTCTCATGTTGTGTGTTTGCTACCTAATCTTTGGTCTAGAGAAGGTTTGTACTGCATAACTGACACCCAAAATACTCCTTTTCATCACCAGGTCTGACATGTGTGTATTCTCCAAAATGCTGTGCTCCGTGTTTTCGTACAAAGCACTGTGGGTGTCATTTACATAAGTCAAATCCGCTATGCTCTACAAGTGCATTGAAAAAGTTCCCCGGGAAAGAAAATTGGAGTGCAAAGTGGATTTGCCTTTAGTAAATAACACCCATTGCCCCCCATATCCTTTTCATTTTACATACATAATGCATTGTGTTTTTTAAATAAGGAAGCCACACATTTAGAAAAATAAAAGTTTACTAGGAAAACATTCCCAAGTGCGTTTACAATCTTCACGCCAAAACTGACAACATCTTGGTTATTTACAACATTGTTTACAAACATTCCGCAATTGGTAAAACCAGGCATGGAGCAAAACAGAACCTAGGAACTTGGAAAGTTCAACTTTGTAAAGTGAAGACAAGATCAGACATGACTATATGTTCAAAGTGTGTTTGATCTTGCCTTCATCACATGGGGGGGTCACCCCCGAAAAGTGGAAATTTGGAACATGCACACAATTTGGGTCTGAACATGGTCATTAGATGGGAAAACACATGCCTAGAAGCTTCAAAAGTGCCATTTTCCATCATGGGATGAATGGACGTTTTTTGGGGGTGCAACCCCTTCACCACAACCACTTTCGTAGTTCGTAAAGTGTTTGCACCCCCAAAAAAACGTTGCCATTCATCCACCATGGTGGGAGCTAGCACATGTGGACACAATGTGTGCATGTTCCAAATTTCAGACAGTTTTTAAGTTGCAAATGTGTTCAGAAGCAGGCACAAATGTGTGTTAATTACTTGGTGCGTTTTCATATTTTTCCTAAAACATCAATGATGTTCTTCAATTTTTGTTGAACATCATTGATGTTTTGCTTTATGTAATCTAGATCTCGATTGCAGACCATTATCTCTCCGATGAGTACGTGGGCACTCTCTGTGGTAAAGTGCGATTTTTCTTCCACAACATCCACGTCACCTAAAAACCACAAACAAACAAAAATGGGGTGTTGGAAATGAGGCAGCCATACATGGATTAGCTTACCAGTAGCTGTGTTCTCCCACACTCACCTGTTGTGGTGACAATTTCTCCAAGTTCGATGATCTCTCCTTCCTCCTCCTCCTCCTCCTCTGCTTCTGCTCTTTCCCCTTTTTTGGGAGGTGTTGGTTTGGGGGTTTCCTCAGACGGCCCAAGTTTTCGCTCCCCTATGAGAATGTCCAAAAGGAAGATTTAGCAACACAAACTATTGAGGGCAGAAATAGGAAATGACAAACATTGCTTGAAAGTGACGGACACTATTTTAGTTTGGCCAGTTACAAATGTCAACTACATGAATGTAGTCACTTTGTAAAGGTGCTAAACTGACTAGCTTTTTGGTAGAAGTTTGTGTGATGGAGACCCCCCTCTAGTATCCACTGGAGCACATGTGTGGAAAAGGCTAATAAAAAGGGGGTTTGGGTGTCCCAGCACTAGTGCTCTCGAGTCCAGATGGGTAAACAGCTACTGGGTGACCTCTCCTTTACATTGAAGAAATTGGCTTTACATTCTGGATGACATTTCTAGGGAGAACAAACTTCCTTTCCCCCAAAAAAACACCAAACATCGTATTATAAGTGGCCGCACGATCGAGGTTGCGTACGATCGAATGGACACACACACGACCATGACAGTGGCAGAAAGATCGAGGCTGAGTACGATCGAATGCACAGACGAACATGAAAGTGGCCATTTTGGAATGTACAACTTTGTAAAAATCAAACCACATGGAGCAGTATGCAAGCAAGAAATCAAACACAAAACACAACTACTTACTTTTTTGAAGAATTCTCTTGATCTTTCTGTACTGATCGGCCTCCCTCAGTTTCAGGTCTGACCAGCGTTTCCTCAGTTGCTCCTTGGATCGTTGTACCCCAAAATGATTGTACAGCCTTCTCACAACTTTAGACATGATCTTGGCCTTGCGGACATTGGGGTTGAGGTAAGGCCCATACTTCCCATCATAGTCGCTCCTCTTTAATATGTCCACCATCTCCAACATTTCTCCAAATGACATATTGGAGGCCTTGAATTTCAGGCTCCGGGATCGGGACGTTTCTGCCTCCGGACTTTCCTCGTCCTCCTCCTCGTTGGGGGGATATTTGGGGCGCACCTGCTGTGTCCCCGCCATGTGCTCTCCCCACTGCGCCGTAAAGAGAAGGGGTGGGGAATAGACGAGAAAGATCGTCAGGGGCGGGCGGAGTTTGACGCATGCGCACTGTATATAAAATGTCACACGCCTGTGTCGTAGCCACGATCTGGGAGACGAGGGGAGAGAAAGCTCACGCACGAGACGATCGCTACAAACGAAGGTACAATTTGACGTTGGTACATAACTAGCCTAGACTGATTAGAACTTGAGGCTTCTTTATGGAGAAGATTAGGAGAGTTTAGGCTGACATTATTTATATTGTTTTGTGTGGCGTTGTGTCTTGCAGAGGTGATGGATGCCTTCTACAACGTGAGCTTTCTCCCACACTTCATTGATAAATACCGGCAATTCCCCTCTTATGGCAGGCAAAACACAGGGATTATAGCAACAGACCAAAGAGGTACGCAGCCCTGCTGAAACTGGTGGCATTTGTAAAGCCTACCCTGCCCATGGCAACCGTCGCAAACTTAAAAGTGAAGATCACCAACATGAAGACTACCTATTTCCGGGAGCGCAATAAGGTCCTGAAGTCACAAGCATCTGGAGCTGCAGCAGCTGATGTCTATGTCCCCACGCTCTGGTACTATGAGAGGCTCCACTTTCTCAAAGACCAGGCTACTGTCAGGAAGTCACTCTCGACTCTTCCTTGCACGCGTCCTTCCACGCACGCCACCCTTGATGAGGATTCCGAGGACCAACCTGGGCCTTCCAGTCAGGAATATGTGCAGGTGCCCAGCTTGTTCCAGGTATAGTAGTTTTGGAACCAGTTTGTTGAATAATGAATGATGTTCAGTTAATTCAGGATCCCCAATTGCTTATTTCCTAACGTGATTGACATATCAACAGACAGTGGTGTGGGAGACATTTTTGGGAAGAATCTAAACTGCAGGGCTGAGAATTGTATGGTTTTGTATTTGAAAACATTTTGCAACAGTCACTAGATGAGAATTGTGTGTGTTTGATGAACAAATAACTGAAACTATGTCCCTTTTTCATACACAGGAAGACCTCAGCCAGGAGGTGGCTGTGGAAGGTGGCAGTCAGGAGGAGGCAGGGGGTAGTGGCAGCCAACAGGGGGGTAGGCGTAGGAGCCTGACTGTCTCCCAAGTCTCTCCCCTCCGCCTTCCCTACAGAAGGGCGAAAAACATGGGGGAGGTGGGAGAGTCAGCGCTCCAGCTGATAAAAGATGCCTCAGCCTCCCTCTATGCCACACCCACCTACGAGGAGGCCTTTGCCTCCTTGGTTACAAGTAAATTTACGGGTATGGAGGCGGGGCAACGCAGCATGTGTGAGGAGGTCATCCTCAAAATACTAAATGAGGGGATGGCTGGGGAGATGACTCCCCTCACACATGTTTGCGAGAGTGACCTTGCTCCGCCTCCTCCTCCTCCTTCTGCCACCCCACCAGCACCAGCACCACGGCGTGGAAGGAAGCGTACAAGGAAGACAAGAGAGTGACAACCTGGACTCAGTCTGGTCTGAGAGAAGATGGAGCCTCTCGTAGTACCAGAGCCTGGGGACCTAGATGGCATCTGCTGCAGTTCCGGATGTTTTGGACTTCAGGACCAGATTGCGCTCCCTTATTATTTAGATAGGTAGTCTTCATGCCCCCAATTGTTTAAGTCTGTAAAATGATGGTTGCCATGGGTGTCCAAGGCTTTGCAAATTCCCCAAGTTTCACCATGGCTGCGTTCCTCTTTGGTCTGTTGCTGAGACCTAAATAAAGGTTTTTTTGATTTGAAATAATCATTGACTATTGTGTTTTACTTTTCTACAATGACAGTTTTTCTTTGAGTAGGCAGGTACATTTCACTAATCCTAGAATTAACAAGGGGCACCAACAACCAACAAACTCCTAGTAAATGTAAGCAAGAAATACAAATGTTAATAATGTGGTTTTGCTAAGTTGAGACATACAAACCCCCTCCAAAAAAAAAAAAAATCTCCTTCAAATATGTATTCCCCCAAAAAAAAAAAAATCTGGGTAAAAAAATAAGAAAGATTGTATTACGATCTGAGTAAAAATAAACATGTAGTGTATAAATGCTGCAAAGTAATAAAGAAGTAAGTTTGTGAGAAGTGCGGGTGAATAGGAGCAGCTAAAAGATGTCATTCTTGTTGCATTGTAAAGAAAAAGAGAATGCGCTGCATTAAAGACATTTTAACATTGCAGCGTGACGAATGTGCTGTGTCGATTAGGAAAGGTAGTTTTACCTGACCGAGCGCTTCCGTCACAGAATTTCTTCTGAGCATGCGTAGCACTTTGTCCGTCGGACAAGCGTACACACGCTCGGATTTGGTGTGATCGGACCGGGTTGACGGGAAATCTTTCCAGCAGGAGATAAGACTTTGTCCGACGGACAAACCGACGAACACTGTCCGATGGTGCATACACACGGTCTGATTTTTCAACAACCTTGTCCGATCGGACCAAATTGATGAAAAAGTCCGACCGTGTGTATGGGGCTTTAGATGTTTCTTCATGGAGGTCAGAGAGGTTGATTTGCTAAAGGCAAGTAGGCTGTTCCTTTTACACGTGAAGTTGCACTTTGCAAGGGAACTTTCCTCAGAGTTTAGTGAATATAGTGAAATTCACTTTGCAAAGAACAACCCAATTACATGCAAGGAAAATAAAAAAAAACAGCATTTTTTTTTTTTTTAAACAAAGTTTTTATTGAAAATATGAAAGACATATCAGATAAAAGCACAAACGTGGACGCAGTCGCTGTGCTAAACATGTGGATGGAACAATATATCCATTCAAGATAGAATGAAAGTGTAATAACATAACGTACTGTATATCACTGTGTAATAAGCAAATGGTCTAATTAAATTCAATGTGTCTTCATTCTTTCGGATATCAACAGGTGGTATGATATGCGGTTGTTTCTATAGCGGGTCTTGCATCTACATTGTAGTGTGGGGATCTGAGATATTGGGATTAAGGGTTAGGGTTAAGAGACTTTTGGGGGAGGAGGGGGGGATTTATCAGGGAGGTTGGTTAAAGGATATTGGATTGTTTTTTGGTATAATGCTGAGAATGGTGGAAGGGGGAAACCCGGGGTATTACCCAGTTCGCCACTCCGCCACAGCACCCAAGGCCTTTTCAGGTCAGAGCTTAATAAACAGCATTTTTGCTTACACCTGATTGGTAGATGTAACTCACCTGAGCTTCACCTCATTCACTAAACTATAGGGAAAATTGCAACTTTGTTTGCAAAGTGAACAGCCTATTTGCCTTTAGTAAATGGAACCCAATAAGTCCAGATACCAATTTAAGGAGCAGCTCCAAAACATAAGCTCATACCACCTCAACGTACAATTTTTGGTATCAGTTCACAAAGTCATCTTTTGAGACACAGCAGGTTCAAGATTCAGGGTTGCGGTGCATTTAACCACTCGCCGCCTGCCATATAGTAAAATGATGGTGGTGGGGTGGCGCTCTTGTTCTGGGACAACATCATATGATGGAGCCCCAGAACTGCTGCTCTCTCATGCAGATTGCCATTCTGTGAGAAGGGAAGGTAGTGATCCTGTGTTTCTGCTTAGCAGGAACATGGATCTCTGCCTTCCCACAGTACAAGCACCCCCCACACAGTTAGCAAGCACTCCCTAGGAACACATTAACCCTTTTATCACCCCTGATGTTAACATCTTCCCTGCCAGTATCATTAGTAAAGTGACAGTGCATATTTGTATGCACTGTCACTGGTCCCCAAAAAATATGGGCCTAGTCTTGATATTCAAAGTTGTCCTTTTGTTTGCCAATTTCACACTAATGTGTCATCTCCAGTCTCCTAAATCTTGTAGCTAAAGCCCTGCCTGTACTCTTTCTTTGTAGTTTGTTTCAGCCAATTCTTCCTCAATAAAAATACTTTGCTGCCATTCAGTTCTACACTACTGTATAATCTGCAATTTATTCATTCTCAATGTGAGGTGACTGCGGGGGTATTATAGTTTTGTATCAGTGAGAACAGGACAGTCACACTACTGGCCAATGTCTATTTGCTGGTTAAGGCCCTTTTCACACTGCCACAATTTGAAAGTTGCACAATTTTGCAGCAATTTGTTTGCTATTTCAGGGAATGCCTGTGTGAACTTGAGGTCTATGGACCTCAACTTGCATCAAAGTCGGACCAAAGTAGTACAGGGACTACTTTGAAGTCGGTGCGACTTGAAGTCGCACAGACATGAATGGTTATCATTGGGAATCATGTGGTATGACTTGTCATGTGACTCTTATATCCAAAGTTGCAGGAAAATTGTGAAAGGGGCCTAAAGCCAGTTTATTACAATTTGATGAAAAAGCATGCATCGATGCACCAGATTTTGCACTCTCCAGTTTTAGAAAATTGACCCCAATGTCATTTATCAGTCTATGTTCATGATTAGGAAAGCCCATTACAACTAAGAATGAAATTATGAAACTAAATGCTAAACCTGCATGCTGCATTATTTTCAAGCTCCTATATAATGTGTATTTTCAGTTGCTATTGTATTGGAGGAGCAAACTCACACAATATGAAGTTGTTACTTATGAGCTTATACAGCTCATTACTAATGAGATTATACACCTTCCTACAGTTGAAGTCCAGCAGATAAAAAAGGTACAGATTAATTCAGCTCTGTAATCATTTATATACTATTAAGTTTCATGACAGAGCGAGAAAAGGGATCTGTGTGTGTAAACACACAGGTCACCGGTCCTCTCGGGGGAGAGGAGTCAGATCGTGTGTTCATACTAGGTATGAACACCGATCTTGTTCTCCTCCTAGTCAGTCCCATACCCCCTACAGTTAGAACACATATAGGGAACTCAGTTAGCACCTTGATTTCCCCCCCTTCCCTGCCAGTGACAGTTATACATTAATCAGTGCATTTTATAGCACTGTTTGCTGTATAATTGTCAATGGTTCCAAAAATGTGTCAAAAGTGTCCAATTTGTCCGCCGCAATATCACAGCCCCGTTAAAAATCGCTTATCGGTGCCATTACTAGTAAAAGAAAAATAATAATAAAAATGCCATAAATCTATCCCCTATTTTGTAGACACTATAACTTTTGCACAAACCAATCAATATACGCTTATAGCGATTTTTTTTCAAAAAATATGTAGAGGAATACATAAACTAAAATACCTAAACTGAGAAAAAAAAATTGGGATATTTATTATAGCAAAAAGTAAAAGATATTGTGTTTTATTTTCAAAATTGGCGCTCTTCTTTTGTTTATAGCGCACAAAATAAAAAACGCAGAGGTGATTAAATACCACCAAAATAAATCTCTATTTGTGGGAAAAAAAAGGACAATTATGTTTGGGTACAGTGTCGCACGACCGCGCAATTGTCAGCTAATTTGACGCAGTGCCGTATCGCAAAAAATGGCCTGTTCATTGAGCAGCCAAATCTTCTGGGGCTGAAGTGGTTTAATATGTATATTTCCATAGAACAATTGGTATCTCAAAAAATCAGTCATCAATTAGCTTTATTAGCAGAATGCAGATTACAGATTCGAAATTTGCTTGAGGAATAAGTTTGGTAGTAATAAATAATATCTGATATTCCCAGGTTGTTTGTGACCTACATAAGAAAAGTTACAATTGGTAAGCTATTTATAATGCTTTTTGTCAATGATACTCCCATCCCAATCTACAACCTCAAGGCAATGGTTATAATGAGTACATAAGTATAATCAAGCAAATTTCAGCAGTTTCATGTAACTAATAAAGAATGTAGGTGGATGGTATGTCCACTTTTGGAAATGAGAGTCTAAAACTGTGCTGCCATAATGATGTTATAAATCTATAGCATCACAGTGTTACAGATTGACTTCATGAAATAAACATAGGGCACTTGATTTTGATTATCTTGTGTATATTAAAGTGTAAGGAAGTGGAAATGCATTAGAGTAAAAAATTAACAATCCTGCATTTATGTGTCAATAAATTAGCCAATATATAATTTGCTAGATAGAAAGAAAATGTTCTCTTGCAAGGAAAACTATGCCAACATGATTTATAATAAAACTATTTTTGTGTCATTTACATTTGGCTCAAGAATTGAATACAATCTGTTATTGAAAAATAGATAAGGAATGTGCTTGTGCATACAGAAATTAATCATAATACCCATAGTAACATTATAGGCTACTTCTAAACTGTCTTCCCTTATGGGCCTCTACTGTCCTTCAAGGTTGACCCTAATATTTTTTTCAGTTAAACTTTAAACAATAATATAACAGAGGGCAAAATAAATTCCTTCATTTTACTATTAATTAAATATATATATATATATATATATATATATATATATATATATATATATATATACATGTACATAAATGTTCTTCAAAAAGTTTCCACACTTTTTTAAACTAAGTTCTATGTGTAAAACTGCGGAAACCTGTTGAAGACCATATATATACACTATATTACCAAAAGTATTGGTGGGATCCCTGCCTTTAAACGCACATGAACTTTACTGGCATCCCAGTCTTAGCCCATAGGGTTCAATATTGAGTTGACCCACCCTTTTAAGCTATAACAGCTTCAACTCTTCTGGGAAGGCTGTCCACAAGGTTTAGGAGTTTACTCTTTAGGAATGTTTGACCATTCTTCCAGAAGTACATTTGTGAGGTCAGGCACTGATGTTGGATGAGGAGGCCTGGCTTGCAGTCTCCACTCTAATTCATCCTAAAGGTGTTCTATTGGGTTGAGGTCAGGACTCTGTGCAGACCAGTCAAGTTCCTCCACCCCAAACTCCCTAAGCCATGTCTTTATGGACCTTGCTTTGTGCACAGTCATGTTGGAACAGGAAGGGGCCATCCCCGAACTGTTCCCACAAAGTTGGGATCATGACATTGTCCAAAATATCTTGGTATGCTGATGCCTTAAGTGTTCCCTTCACTGTAATCAAGGGGCCAAGCCCAAACCCTTGAAAAACAACCGTACAGCATAATCCCCCCTCCACCAAATGATTTGGACCAGTGCACAAAGCAAGGTTCATAAAGACATGGATGAGCGAGTTTGGGGTGGAGGAACAGAGATTCCTGACCTCAACCCGATAGAACACCTTTGGGATGAATTAGAGTGGAGATTGCGAGCCAGGTCTTCTCGTCCAACATCAGTGTCTGACCTCACAAATGCACTTCTGGAACATTCCTATAAACACACTCCTAAACCTTGTGGACAGCCTTCCCAGAAGAGTTGAAGATGTTATAGATGCAAAGGGTGGGCCAACTCAATATTGAACCCTACTGACTAAGACTGGGATGCCATTAAAGTTCATGTGCAAGTAAAGGCAGGCGTCCCGATACTTTTGGTAATATAGTGTATATAAACAGGTATATTATTCTGCCACATATTTATACCATTTTCAGATTTCCGGTGCCATTCTTTTAAACTTTAAAGTGATTGTAAGGGTTTCTTTTTAAAATAACAAATATCATACTTACCTCCACTGTTCAGCTCGTTTTGCATCTTCATCTCCTCTTCTTCCTCATCCCAGCGCCCACGTCATTGGATTTGATTGACAGCAGCGGGAGTCAATGGCTGCGCTGCTATCAATCTATCCAATCAAGAGTCGAGAACCCCGGGCAGAGAGACAGCGCGTCTCCGCCGGGTCAAGTTCCAGGGCTTGGGTAAGTAAAACGGGGGGCTGGGGGCCGGTCACTGCTGGGTGTTTTTTCATCTTAATGCATAGGATGCATTAAGATGAAAAAACACAAAGGTTTACAACAACCCCTTTAAAGCCACTATATTGTCTAGAAAGTATTGTATTAGAAAATGAGTACTACTTTTGTAGGGTAGACCGAGTTCTAAGTGTTTACCCTTATAAATATATACGCACTGGAATCACCTAAAGCATACATAGATATTTAAATAATAACTCCTGAGCTACACGCTACATACTATTTCATGAAGCAAAATCAGATAATCATTCATCCAAAAAGAAGGCATTTATTAGTTAAAGCGGTTCTGCACTCGTTTTTTTTTTTTTTTGGGCTGTATGCCAAGGGCATATAGCTCAATTGGGGGACTTACCTGTTCCATCTTCCATCTCGATCGCCGCCGGTTTTCGTCCGATGAAGTTCTTCATCTTCTTCTTTTGTGCTGGGAGCCATCTTGCCTGTGGGCATGTGAAAACCCCACAGCCACTTTAGATGGCCCAGCATGCACCGCCGTTACTCGCGCGTGCGCAGTAACGGCACAACTGCCGACATCTCACGAGATTTCGGAAGATGTGTCCGAAATCTCGCGAGATTTCGGAAGATGCCCGCACTGACTCCTGGGATCAATGACATCAGATCCCAGGAGACAGTGCGGCGTGACGAGGATCCCCGCAAGACCCCGCCCACCCCCGAAGAGACAGAAGACAGGAAGTCATCGATTACAAGGTAAGTAAAAAAAAAAAAAAAAAAAACACATTTCATTTAGTATTCTTTGCCTGATTTGGAAGGCAAAGAGATTTACTAAATGAAATGTGTGCCGAACCGCTTTAATAATGCACAAACACATGGCCATTTTCATTGTGCTTCTAAAGCTTTACCTAAACTACAAAAAGCTTGTCAGGATAGTAAAAATGTAGCTCTGGTTTTGTAAATGTTTGCGTGAACAGGTCTCACAGGTATAATGACTTATGAAGATACATTTATTTCAGTAGCACTGAAAGCACATCAGAATACCCCAGTGAGAATGAGTCTTAAGATGTTACCTACACAAAGAAGAAAATAGTTTCAAAGAATGTCATCTATAAACTCCCTAGGAAGCTCTACCTAAAGAATACTAGTCATGAGGATTCTTAGTGAAGTCAATGATTTCTGCTGAGCTACTAGACTATTTTTATTTTTACCTCCAAATGTTTATATCCAGCATCTAGTGGTAGGTACTGTTGATACAGTACGTACAATGATATATGTCAATCTGAATTGTTATTTTAACTGTTCCATGTGTGATGCTTAATTGTAAAAACTGAATTACTGTGTCCCACAGAATAAGTTAAAAATCCACAGCTATCAAAGTGAAACCAGTGCAAAACTTTTTTTAGTTTTAGAGTCGCGCGATTTTTGCCGCAATTTTGCCACGATATCAAGAAATGCAGTAAGTGGCATCAAAATCAGACCAAAGTAGTGCAGGGACTACTTTGAAGTCGTACTAATATGAATGGCTGTCATTGGAAATCATGGGGAACGACTTGTCATGCTTCTTTGCAGTCCCAAATCGTGGGACAAGTCGTATAAGTGTGAAAGGGGCCTTAAACATCTTCAGGCTTGTTATTGCTATCTGTGATTTAGTTGGGGAGCTTCACTTTTATTTCCTGTAATGTAGACCAGAACTATGGTTATACATGATGCATTTAAAACATCTAAATGATGATGCTATTTTGGGCAAGCTCCACTCTTTTGAGTATGCTGCTTTATATGCATCACTTATTTTCAAGGAATATCAAACAACAACTAAAAGTAAGTTCAATGTTTCCTTCACTATAAAGAACCATTTTTCTGCTTACATTCTTCCTAAAAATTCCACCAAAAGTAGCTTTACTTGAAATCAAACCTGATTTAAATGAAAGGGGCAGTAGTTATGGTGATAATACATACAATATTTTCTGTCAGGCCTTTGTCCTAAAATAAGGCCCTCTTTACAAACTGCAATCTGCAAGAGAAAACTCCTGCCATAATTATGTAAGTATGTACATCTTGCATAACATACTTGACATTATGGCAAAGTAACCTCGTGTTTGACTTCCTTCAGTGCAGACAATTTAGTGCTATCCCTTGGCATTCAGTCTGCTGACACCATGTTCTTTGCTGCTTGTACTGGGTCTGCCATCTTCCTTCCCCAGCCATTGGGTAACATGGAAATAACACTCATTTTATATTCTGTAATTGTGGGTTTGGAGCTGGGCAAATATATAGGGCAACTTAACTTGAAAACATATACATGGAACCTTGGTTAACGAGTAACGTGGTTAACAAGCGTTTTGAAAGACGAGCAACTTTTTAAAAAAAATCCTGACACGGTTTGCGAGTGTTGTCTCGTAAAACGAGCAGAATTCAAGCCAATGTGGTGTGCAGTACCACATTTGGCCCGAGGTGCGGCGGCACCGGTGGCACTCAGAACAGTTCATAGCCGCTCGTAGCCGTTCATACTCGGAATCACTCGGAAACACTCAGGAATACTCTGTTCCAAAGTGTTTCCGAGCCTTTTCAAGGGTTTACGAGTTCAGCCAAGCTATCCCCTAGTATTTCCAAAGCTCTCCGGCGCCCCCCAACCTCTGGCCACATGCGGTATTGCATGCAATAGAAGTCAATGCGGAACAGATTATCTTCGTTTCCATTGACTTCTATGGGGAAACTCGCATTGATATGCGAGTGCTTTGGATTACAAGCATTCTCTTGGAACAGATTATGCTCGTAATCCAAGATTCCACTGTATATATATATATATATATATAAATATATATTAATATATATATATATATATATATATATATATATATATATTTATTTCTTATTTATTTTTGTCTCAATAGTAGCTAGTGTAGAGTACATTAAGCATAGTGCAAGATCATCACCAAACTTGTTGCAGTTTTCCGTACCGCTCTGCCCCACAAATGTGTTGAAATGTGAACTGAGTACATAAAATTTATATTGTTTTCAGTGCTTTTGCTCAAAAATGCAGTCCTCAGCACAAGTGTGAACCTGCCCTGGCAGTGATAAGAATGGACATCACACCACAGATTTTTTACATGTACTTATATAGTACTGTCAATTTCACACAGCACTTCACATAAGTTTTGTACATTCAGATCAGCCCCTTCCCTCAAGGAGCTTACAATCTAAGGTTCTTAACTCACATGCCTACACATACACTAGGACCAACTTAGACAGGAGTCAATTCACCTACCAACATGTCTTTGGAGTGTGAGAGGAAACCCACACAGGCATAGGAAGAACATGCAAACTCTTGACCATAAGTGTCATGGTTGGGATTTGAACTTAGTGCTGCTAGGCGGAAGTGCTAACCACTTAGCCCCTGACCATCCTCTTATGCCACGTACACACGAGTGGAATTTCTGTCCGAAAAATCTTGGATGTTTTTTCCGATGGAATTCCGCTCAAGCTTGTCTTGCATACACACAGTCCCACAAAAGTTCTCTGAACTTTCGACCGTCAAGAACGCGATGACATACAACACTACAATGAGCCGAGAAAATTAAGTTCAATGCTTCCCAGCATACGTCGAATTGTTTCCGAGCATGCGTGATTTTTTGCCCGTCCGAATTTCATACAGACGATCACATTTTCGGATAGGAACTTTTCCCGACCGAAAAATAAAGAACATTCTCTCAATCTTTTGCTGGCTGGAATTCCGCCAGCAAAAGACAGATGGAGCATACACACAGTCACATTTTCCGACAAAAGGCTCTCATCTGAGTTTTGCTGGTGGCATTTCCGATCGTGTGTACGTGGCATAAGAGTAGAGTATGCTTCCTGCAAAGTATGAAATTGTCCCCATGGACAGTTATTATATTAATAAGTATAATACAATGAATTGTGCAATTGGAATGAGAATAGAAATTTATACATTCCACAGAGAGAAAGAGAGAGAGAGGTGTCAGTATAAATTGATGAACATTGCTAAAAAAATTTTTTTGGGGGAGGGGGGCTAGGAGTGGAGGGGGGGGGGGTAAGCAATTTCTGTTCAATACTTTACATTGAAATTAATAGCTTTCCAGCCCCCAGCCGTGCAGAGAATGTATTTCTACCAGGTGCATCTGAAATATTGGCCAACATTATTCTGCGTAACACAAAGTGCTACAATGTCTAATTGGGCTAAATACTATAGACATTATTTTTTATGTACAAAGACTAAATTGTTTTAACTGGGGTTTGTCCTGTAACATGTACAGAATAGACCAGCAGTTTTCTCTAGGGGATTGTGAAGAGTCTCTGGTGCAGTAGCTAGTTAAATGCAAGCATACTGTATTAGAGGAAATAAAAAGCGAAAAACAAATCAAAGAGATGACCCTTTAGAATGCTATATTGGAATTACTTCCTGCCACACACTGACAAAACTAAATGAACCTTTTTTGACCCTTGACTCAGCGAATCTTGAAAAGTGCATTTTGAAAATATAAAGCATAGAAGCTATGCCGTGTTTTGCTATGTTTTTCTTTTTCCTTTATTTTTATGGGTCCTGGCAATTTCTAAAAGACCTTGTTTTCATTTCTGGTCACCACCTCAGCAAACTAATCAATGAGGCATGAACTGCTATCTGCAGTGAAAGAAATGAAAAATAAACCACAGATAATCCCTCAGTTAAAAGGTTATTCTGTGCGATAAAAGCTATTTTGTTAATTTATTTACTTTCTGGTACAGAGAGATAAAGTGAAGGAACAATTAGAGAATTCAAGTTAAAGGGATTTTAAAGGGCAGTGTCGACTTCAAATTTTATGCCCCTCGATTGGCGATTTGGTTGGGTACGTAAAACGATTGTTCTTTAGACAAACCCACTTGCCAACAAAACATTTTATGCAATGTAGAGGTAAATATGCCAGTATAGATTTATCCATTCGATAGCTTTCTTTTGGCATTGTTCGCATTCTCACTAGGAGGTTTGTGTTCTGTGTCTTGTAAAATAAATGGGACAGCAAATACCTACAGTTGTCAGGAATGCAATCAATCTCTTAAAAGACATTGGAAATTTACTGGAGACTGATTTCCTAGCTTTTTGTTCTTATTCAGCAGCTTGTGATGTTAACATTTTTTTTTTTTCAGCTACATGAACAAACATTTAGGCCCCAGTAAAGATCACCGCTTTCTTGTAATGGTCAAGCTGGATAGGCACTGCTTTACTGGATACCTAAATAGTTGTGTGCCATATTTAAGAGATTCTAAAGGAGAATCCAAATTTTCTTTAGGATGCAAAATAATGTTGTCTCAGTGCTAGTAATCAAATGAATATATGTTAATCTAAGACTGATAGTATATTTCAGGTTTCAACCTGGGGGCTGCGCATAGAGCCTGTTGGTTGCTCCCACTTCCCAACTGTGGTTGTCTTTAGGCTGTCCTGCCACTTCTTTTGTCGTTTATAGAGATCAGTGACCCCACTCACTGTAGGATTATTTTAATTCATCTACTGAAGCCATGCATTCTTAGGGTGACTTCACACTGCCCCAGTGTGGTCTCACCTTGCTATGGGCAAAATACAGCTAACCCGCATCTGTAGTACAGGTTATCTGCACTTTCCCTTGGGCTTCTATGATGTTCCATGGTTTTGGTGTGGTTTCAGAAAGCGCACCAAAGGTACAGATTTGGTGTGCTTTCTAAAACTGCACCAACACTGCTGGACCTCAAAGAAAGTCTATGGGAAAGCATAGCTATTCCTTACAAAAAAACATGTTATCTGCACTTTCCCTTGGGCTTCTATAATGTTCCATGGTTTTGGTGTAGTTTCAGAATGCGCACCAAAACTGTATCTTTGGTGCGCTTTCTGAAACTGCACCAATACCGCTGGACCTCATAGAAAGTCTATATGAAAGCAATGCTATTCTGTACAAAAAAACTGGTTAGCTGCACTTTAGCAAAAGCTCAGTGGGGCAGTGTGAAGCCTCCTTTAGACCTGTATAATCCCTACAGCAATACCTACCACAATACAATCACACTATTGATTGGTATGATTATCAGGCCAATGATTTGCAAAAACAGTATTATATTATAATTTTTTTATTGAACATTTGTTCTCTAATTCCTAGATGTGTTTTTTCATTCCCACAGAAAAAAATAGTACAGTTAAAGGTAACTTTTTCTCACTTCCCTACTTTCTGACTCACTAACCCAAAACCAGATCTGTGGCAGATTTACATACATACATCCAAGTGATACTTCTGAACCCAGGAACAAAGTCAGTGACCCTTCAGTGACTGCACATAGGTCTTTTGTTTTGACCATCATCTATGTATTGGTCCCTTACGCCACTTTGGCGTGCAAAGTGTCAGTGTTCTTAACAGACTTCTAATTCTGTGCAAGTGTTTGTAATATTGGACTAGACCAATTTATCCACCTATTGTGTTAAGCAGGAAGCCTTTAAGAAGATTTCCAGATATGGATATTTTGTACATAGTTACATTGGCCTAGCTTTGGCGATTGTAACTATTTATATACCATACCTGGTGGATGCCAATGCAAGCTGGAAAGTACTGTAGTAGATACTGCTACTCCAGTGAACTCCACTTGCTTCCAGATCCTGTCCTGTGCAGCTGCCCTGCTACATTCTGAACACAGAAGCTCAGGTGCTTGGCACAGCGTCATTCAGAAAACGCTTTGCATTGGACAAGGCGCAGAAGTGGGACGGTGACATCATGTCCTGTGCCTCGTCCAATCAGAGAACGATTTGCATTCATTTATAAAAGGCAAAACATTCTCGGAATGAAGCCCACGCTGATCGGTTGACCTCCTGTGTTCACACTGCAGAAAAGCAGCTGCTCAGCATGGGATCTGGAAGCAAGCGGTGTCTACTTCTGTGATTTCCAGCTTCCAGAGGCATTGGCCAGGTATGCTATATACATACAAGTTGGACCGATATTACTGTGTATAAAATATCCATACCTAGAATTTATCTTTGACACCACTTAAAATGGTACCTAGAAAACACATCTGTTCATATCTGAGACAGTGATACTTTTTTTTTGATATGTTATATTGATTTGTAGAATCCTAATTAATTACCAATCCAATTTTTTTGCATTCCATAGTAATATGAACCCACCCATATAATAAACTTAAAATAAATATCCATCCTCTAAGATAAAAAACATATAACTAAAATGTTCTAAATATTTCTGAGTGCACTCCAAGATAAGCTTATAATTTACCATGACATAAACATAACTTCCCACTGATATATCATTAACATTATTAATATTGCATTTTTCCCTTCATATAAAAAAAAGCAGTTAGAGGGCTGCTTTTTAAAAAAATAAATAAAAAAAACATCGGATTTTGTGTTTGTGGTTCTTTACTGTCCCATTCAGATTTGCAGTTAATGTATTTGACGCTGTAAGAATATTCCAGGCTTTACTGTTTTGCTTCAGTCAGCTACTATTTCCTCAATTCACTAAAGTTATCAGCCAAGCATTAATTCCAATGATCCAGTAAGGGACTTGGAGACATTTGGGTGTATTTGAACTGTTGAACCAGTCAATTTTATATGCTAAGCACATTTTGAATTATATATACAAGGTAATCTTTAAATCATCTGTTAAATTGAGCTAATTAGGTGATGCCTGGCATGATGGTAGATTCAAACTCTAAAGTTTAAAGATTTATACATAGGTATTTATGTAGCTCTGATACAGCCAAGGAAATTCCTCAGTGCATCCATGAAGGATTTAAAAGCTAGATTGTTTATTACAGCAATATAAAATGTGATTTTAGACAGGATTACAAAAGTGCTACTTCTAAATTTCCAGCTTCATACCCGTAGCTTAGATGGAAAATTAGATAGCTTTTAAGGTTTTTTTGGGCAATCCTGTGTTTAAGAAGAATTGTTGTAAATGTATTAGGCAGCAATGACATAAAAAAAAAAAAAAATATTAGGTTATGCTAAGTGTCAAAGCATAGAAAATGAAAGTTTAATCAGCTCATATTTTCCTTTCCCTTGTCCCCCCCTCTATCCCATTTCATCAACATGCTAATAATACTTTTCAAATAAAACCTTCAATCTTTACCTTTATTTGTAGACCCAATGTCATTATCACTAGGTCTATGTGCTTCTCTATGCCATGATAAGGCCAGTAGAGTGGAGTACATGGCTTCCTGAAAACATCAGAGCACTCTTTAGTTCTTTCAAGAGCTCTCGTATGTAAGCCATGGGCTGGCTCTTAGGAAGAGTCATGCAAGTATCGAAATGTGTTGCTGGGTGGATATCAGCCTGGAGGGATGGGTTTTCCTAGACAGGCTATATTTGAATATAGACCTACCTACTGGAGACTTATGTGATGCTTACCGTTCATGATTGAAAGGATGGAAATCCAATAAATGAATGGGGTGGGCCATGGGCAGTAAAGGTGGATTAGATTGAAGGGTTGAAATTTGCTCAGATCAGTATTGTGAAGGGGGTATCCTCACTGTCAGAATACAATAGCGCAGTGGGGAGGATTCCCCCATCCATCTCGAATGTGTGGTTGGGGGAATTGGTTCAGTTTTGAATGGGGTTGGCTATAAAATTACAGCACAGCTTCACATTCTGGGGGAAAGTAGCTCTCCCTTTGTAGAATCCATGGCTCCACTGTCGGTTTGGAAGCTGAGCCTACTCTATCAGGAGCTGCTGTTAGTGCTTCTGTATGAATGACCTCTGCAAACAGTGTTGGCAGGGTTTATTAATGAATGCGTTGTGAAAATATTGTTACAATGTATTTTGTGTTAGGTTTTTGCCATGTTCACCCCATATTAACCCTTAAACAGTTGTTATTATCTCTCTCATCTGGTAATTCTTCCTCTCCTTTTTTGCATATTTTTTTTTTTTTTTTTTAGCTATTCATGTACAAACTTTATTTTTGTTTTTGTACAATGTTTTTCTTTTTTTCATTTTCGCAGCTCCCATATAAAAAAAAAAAAAAAAAAACAAGAAAAAAACACAATCATAAAAAGGGCTTTAATTTATTTGGCACAAACCTTCACTGTAGTTTGTAGCAGAATTTCTAACTCCTTTCTAGAAAAGAGAAACCACAGAAGAAAGTTTGCACTATTGGTGGGTTATAGGCTGTCTCACCTCCCAGATGGAAGAAAAAAAAAAAAAGTGGTTATCACAATAATAATGAAAACCTGTTTCTGTTATTTATGCAAATTAAGTGAGAAAAAGGAGGAATAAAGAAGCCACCAGTAAAATAAAAATATGTCTACAGTACAGTTCACTGGTCACCACTGGGGTTTGTTATTCGGGGTGGGAAAGAGATTTCGCCAGAAAGATGGGGTAGGAGGGTGGAGACACATTTTTGTACATATATATGCTCTTTACATGCCCACTGGATTTGTCTCAGTACAATGGGACTTCTGCCCCACCCCCCCAAAAGAAAACTGCCTAAAAAAGTAATTTAGAAAAAAATTACTAAACTAACTACAACTATAATATATTCATCTTGGAGATTTGTACAAACGTAGCAGAAACCATTTTTCGATAATGTTACTTAAAAATGAAAACATTTACAAACTTTAGAATGCAAAACGGATGGATCTGATTTTAGGAGACTGCAGGGATTGGATCTGAGAACTGTTTTGAATAAATTGCTGCTGCGCTTCACTGCACGACTATGGAAATCACATTATTCTCTATGGTGCCCATTCACATCAATGCAGTGCAGCTTCAGTATGTTTTTTGAAAAGGTTCAGGTGCTACTTTGGTGCAGTTGGGGCCCATAGATTTTAATGGAAACACACCAAAAACACATGTAAAACTCATGTAAAGCTGTACATGCATTTTTAATGTGCTTTTTGGCTGAATTTTCTGTATAAAATCCAGCCTTCTTCTCCTACAAAAAAAGCATGGAAAATGTATCAAAAACACCCCAGAAACAAGCAAAGTCGCACTGAAAAATGCATCATGCTACAGCTGTGCTAATGTGAACCAAACCTTAAAGTGGTATTAACCCCAAAAGCAAACATTTATTATACTTCAGCTTACCAATTCATAGATGTGATGACTACACTCATTTTCTTTTGTAGGCTTTTCTTTCTATATTCGTCTGGTAGTAATTTGGTTGTTTTTCAACAGAACCAATTCTCTAAAGCCTCATACACACGATCGGACTTTGTACAAACTTTCCCGTGGATTTTTGTACAAAGAGCGTTGGCCATGAATTTGTATTGCATACACACGATCTGACTTTTTAGGCAATAAACGCGAACGTAGTGACGTTTTAACGTACTGACGACACTTCAAAAGAGGACGTTCAATTACTCCAGCGCCACCTTTGGTCAACTTCTGTATTGTTGTCTTATCTTTTGCATTGGTTCTGAGCATGCGTGTTTTTACTTTGCACAAAAATCTGATGGTTTTGTGTACACACGATCGGACTTTGCTCCATTGGACTTTTGTTACCAGAAAGTTTCTCCGTTTGCACAGCCAACAAAAGTCTGATAAAAACCAAAAAAGTTTGTCCCATGGATTGTACACACGGTCGGATGTTGCCTACAAAATACACCATACCTTCAGTGGCACTAATTCTAATATTATACTGGTTATGAAATGTTTTCTTACATTAAACAGTGTATTTTTAATAAACTTCAATGATATCTCTTATGCTGTATATATGCCATGGTTTTATGACTTTGGTGAAGCTTTAATATTCATCATGAAGATCCTGTGATAGTTTTACTATGTTCATTCTAATTCAGCTGCACTGCATGCTTTGAATTCTCTGATCCAAGTTCAAGAGGGCTGTGACATTTAAGGTCCTTGTTTTATAAGTGATTGGAGAAGTTTTTGTCTATACCAGCTATAACAATTAGAGTGACTCATCATTTTCTTCTCACAGTGGCAATGAATACACATACTATACTGATTACTGTACCTTTACTCAAGTAGCATTTGATATGCTTCTTGTAGCACTCTTTTCTTGCATAGCAAATTAGAAAGGATATTTGAGACACTTGTGCAGACTGTGATGTGAGTATTATAATATCTAAAACAATATACAAAGAACAGAAAGGACAAAAAAGAAATGGAAGAAAAAATTAATTCACGAATGAAAAAAAAAAAAAAACACTTTAATGACCTGATGTATTAATGATTACATCAATTAGGTCAACATTTAACAAGTGACAAGGCTAACAAGCTATAAAGAAAGGTTAAAGTATATCCAAAGTTAATGGTTTAGGGAAGGGTTTAAATCCCTGTCACATTTTGTTTTTTGATACTTGTGTCCTATTGTGCCTTCACTCCCTGTATGGTAGAAACAGCAGGATGTATGAAAAAATCTTTCAAAAAGGAGGAAATCCTATCTTGTCACAAGTGTCCCCATGTGAACACTTTTCCTTTATTCCTTGACAATTTACCAGTAATGAGCCAATCAAGAAAAGTTTGGTAGGAGGTTCAACAACCCCGTAGGAAGTCTGTGAACCCTGAACAAATTGCTGACCCATATTGAAGTCTATGGAATCTCAATTTTACTGTTTTGTTCTGGCCCTTTTCAAGGCTAATTTGCAAACTTAACCACTTCAGCCCTGGAAGATTTGGCCCCTTAATGACCAGGCCATTTTTTGCGATACAGCACTGCGTTGTTTTAACTGACAACTGCGCGGTGGTGCGACATTGTACAAAAACAAAATTGACATCCTTTTTCCCACAAATAGAGATTTATTTTGGTGGTATTTGATCAAAAATCTGCCATTTTTATTTTTTTGCGCTATAAACAAAAATTTTTGAAAATTTTGAACAACAAACAATATTTTTTACTTTTTGCTATAATAAATATCCCTCAATTAAAAAAACAAAACAAATTTCTTCCTCAGTTTAGGTTGATATGTATTCTTCTACCGATAATGCTGCCACGTCTGCTTCTCTGTCACAAATGGCAGATCCCTGGTTGGCTTCTGTTTGTAAACAAACCAGATGGGGACTATGACTGACATCATTCACCAAATATTTGGTCAATTGTGTTACTTTTGATCTCCAGCCAGTCTTTATAGAAACAGAAGCCGGCTGTTCAGGTAGGGGAACTGGCCCATTTTGGGTAGGCGAGCAGTCTGGGTTCAGGTCAAACATGAATGGGAGTGGGAACCTGGTGCTCATCCCCAATGGTGACAACTCAAAATTATATATTTGTTTATTCTTTTTGTGCCAGTTTTCAGGACAAATATAGTGGGTGAATCTCCTCATCAGGGACAAGGATTGCGGTAAAAACCTGACAAGGATTTTGACCAATCATCACTCTATCCAAAACTAAAATAGAAGTTTCTGCTTTAGATACAGTTTAAATACACCAAAATTGTATGTTCCAAACCTGAAATATTTTAAGTTACAAATTTTTCTTTCTTTTGATTTCTGAAAAAAAAAAAACACTACATAAGTGTGCAGGCTGGTATTTTTATTGCATAAGGCCTTTACTACTATAATACAAGCATGTGTGCTCTTTAACCTCCCTGGCGGTATGATTCTGTCTGGAATTTTGTGCTGAAAGCGGTACAATTATTTTGCATGGAAATTTGGCGTTTTTATATTGTAGGCATGCAATTCTTATGAATAACTCACTTAAATCTGTCCGAACCAGAGTCTAGTAGACATCCCGGGTATGATAAAGTTTAAAAAACACAAAATAATAAATTATAATATAATAAAAATATATATAAAAATGATTCAATAATGTAATCAAATCAAAAACACTGAAATTTGCTCAGTTGCAGAATAGTCGCTGTCATTAAATTTATTGTTTGATGATAAATTGTGATTTAAATTTTTTATCTGTGTTTTCTAGCTGGTCTAAAACCACTTTTGACATAAAGGGACACTTTTTGGTTGCTATGGACAATCTCCAGTTTCCAGGCAGAAAAAAAAATGTTTTATTATATAAAATGACATGCAGGGCACTGGGCAGACCACTATCGACAAAGGGGATGTGTATTTTTTGTATACAGTACTGTAATCTGTAAGATTACAGTACTGTATGTGTTTTGTGTTTTTTAACTTTTTTAAATTTGGCGCCGATCTCCGCTCCCGTGCGTCGGAACGTCGCAGGGAACGGAGACCGGCACTGTGTGAATCGAGCGAGCGGACGGCTCGCTCACACAGCGGGGAGACATCGCAGGATCCAGGGGAAAAGGTAAGTAACTTCCCCCCTGCATCCTGCACGCAAGCCCGAGTCTGGCTCGGGGTTACCGCTCCCAGCACAAAAAGCTGGACCCGAGCCAGGCTCGGGGTTACCGCTAGGGAGGTTAAAGCTGAATTCCAGGCAGATGTAAAATACTCAGATTCATGTAGCTGATATTTATCAGTAGATAATTGAATCTATCTTTTAATACAGGCAGTGTACGTACTTGTATTATCATTCGGTACAAAAGCATTTAGACTGGGGGAAGGAGCCAGTCAGTTGTGCTGCAGTTCAAGGAGTATGCTGATAGGAGGAGAGAGCAGAGTGTCAGAAAGATAAGCCTGCTCTTTCTCCTTTCACTGTTCAGTCACAGGGTAATGGTAAGGACAACACCTGTAATGATACTGAACTGCTGCAAAGAAAATACAAGTCTAGCTTTCTCAACATGGCAAAGTACAATCCCCTCTGTCTACTCCCAGACCAATTACCATACCATCATTACTGCTTTGACATGTCAGTTTTGCTTAATTGAAATAAATTGTGTAAAGATTCTCAACTCCTTTAATAAATCAGCCTCAATGTATTTCCTCCAGTGTGAACAATCTTTCATCTTGTGCATTTTTGGGCAGACAGATGTAAGGTTTTACCTTTTTTTGTCATTTCTGGTGAAATGTTGATTGTGGAGTTGCCTAATTTCCTTTACAAGAAATGTTTCAGTGTAGATAAATAGTTACTCAAACAAAAGTACAACCAAATGTATGGACTTTATAAATTAACTTATTTGCTGTTGATACATGTAAATATCATAATAAGAATTGTTTAGAATGTTATGTTGATCAGTAATTGACACTTTTATAGTCATAAAAGCTCTCATATTAGCTTTCCTAACACCATGTAAATCTAATTTTATTGACCCCCCACAGTTATTCATTTTCACAATGCTAAAATAAATAAAGCAACTAACAATAGAATAGCAAAAATTTGTAACAGAAAACTAAAATTATAAATTGTAATTGTACAACCTTATTGGGACTATATTGTAATAAGAGCAAGATTCCCAAATGGCTGCATCTCCAAATATCTTACATTTCACACTATACCACAAATTTATATATGTTAAAGTTAAAACTTAAAACTCAATGTTCAACCAAAAACCAACAAAATTTAAAGATTGTAACATTTTAAATTAGAACTAAAACCCCCAAATACCTTAATATTAAAAGAGAATCAATATTTTTTTCAACCAATAGAAAAAATACAAAAAAAAAAATAAAAAGTAGAAAACCTCCATGTACAGAACCTTTTGCCCACAGTTGATCCAAAGGAAGGCGAAAATGCCCTACAAAACATGGTCCAATTTGCTTCAGCAGGGGAAAAAAACAACTTTCCTGATCCCCCAGCAGGCAATTGGATATTCCCTGAATCAACAATCTCTAGTATTATTATCCAGAAATATTAAAGTGGAACTGTATTTAAAAAATAAAAGGAAACAGGCAGGTTTTTAATGCAGGAGAGACATTAACGCTGCCTGTCCATGCTGTACACTGAGCTGTGCACACACAGCTCATTGTAAATTTTCAGCATCTGCCAAGGTGAATGCAATCCTTTGCATGCGTTGGAGTGATGTAATCTTGGCCCAGCCAACGAAAATGGCTGCAGATCAGTACCCAGAAGAAGACCAGCTGGAAATGTCAGTGGCCAGTACGGAAGCTCCAGAACACCACAGAGCTGGGATGGAAATGACCATAGTTCTACATTAATAAGCAGTTTTGTTTTGTGCATTTATAGTTACAATGTGTGGTTGTATTAAAAAAATCCTTTTATAGTGCATCCAGAAAGTATTTGCATCGCCTTACTTTTTCCACATTTTGTTATAATACAGCCTTATTCCAAAATTGATTAAATTCATTATTTTCCTCAACATTCTACAAACAATACACCATTGACCACATGAAAGGAGTTGTTTGAAATCTTTGCAAATTTATTAAAAATAAAAAAATGAAAAAAATCACATGTACATAGGTATTCACAGCCTTTACCATGACACTCAAAATTGAGCTCAGGTGCATCCTGTTTCCACTGATCATCTTTGAGATGTTTCTACAACCCGATTGGATTCCACCTGCGGTAAATTCATTTGATTGGACAAGATTTGGAAAGGCACACACCTGTCTATATAAGGTTCCACAGTTAACAGTGCATGTCAGAGCACAAACCAAGCTATGAAATCCAAGGAATTGTCTGTAGACCGAGACAGGATTGTATCGAGGCACAGATCTGGGGAAAGGTACAGAAACATTTCTGCAGCATTGGAGGTCCCAAAGACACAGTGGCCTTCATCATCCACAAATGGAAAAAGTTTGAAACCACCAGGACTCTTCCTAGAGCGGGCCACCCGGCCAAACTGAGCGATCATGGGAGAAGGACCTTAGTCAGGGAGGTGACCAAGAACCCGATGGTCACTCTGACAGAGCTTCAGCATTTCTCTGTGGAGAGAGGAGAACCTTCCAGAAGAACAACCATCTCTGCAGCATTCCACCAATCAGACCTGTATGGTAGAGTGGCCAGATGGAAGCCACTCCTCAATAAAGGCGCATGACAGCCCAAAAAGCACCTGAAGGACTCTCAGACCATGAGAAACAAAATTCTCTGGTCTGATGAAACAAAGATTGAACTCTTTGGCCTGAACGGCAAGCATCATGTCTGGAGGAAACCAGGCACCGCTCATTACCCAGCAAATACCATTCCTACAGTGAAGCATGGTGGTGGCAGTATCATCCTTTGGGGATGTTTTTCATCGGCAGGAACTGGGAGACCAAGGGAAAGATGAATGTAGCAATGTACAGAGACATCCTTGGTGAAAACCTGCTGCAGTGTGCTCTGGACCTCAGACTGGGGTGAAGGTTCATCTTCCAACAGGACAACGACCCTAAGCACACAGCAAGGATAACAAAGGAGTGGCTACAAGACAACTCTGTAAATGTCCTCGAGTGGTCCAGCCAGAGCCCAAACTTGAACCCGATTGAACATCTCTGGAGAGATCTGAAAATGGTTGTGCTCAAGCTCCAATCGGATGGAGCTTGAGAGGTCCTGCAAAGAAGAATGGGAGAAACTGCCCAAAAATAGGTATGCCAAGCTTGTAGCATCATACTCAAAAAGACCTGAGGCTGTAATTGGTGCCAAAGGTGCTTCAACAAAGTATTAGGCAAAGGCTGTAAATACTTATGTACATGGGATTTTTTTCGTTTTTTAATATTTAATACATTTGCAAAGATTTCAAACAAACTTGTTTCATGTTGTCATTATTGGGTATTGTTTTTAGAATTTTGAGGAACATAATGAATTTAATCCATTTTGGAATAAGGCTGTAACATAACAAAATGTGAAGCGATGTTAATACATTCCGAATGCACTGTATAAATGTTTACTCTTACGGATTGTCAGACAAATCTTGGAATCATTGCAAATTAGTAGATTATCTGAAACAGATCATTTTTGACAAATCATATTTCTTAAGATTCCTATATATGATTATGCCAGATTGGATCAGATTTTTTGAGACTGTAGAGATTCATGAATTTAGGAATCCCTGGCAGATCAGGAAAATGTTCTTGGTCATATTCAGAAGTTCCTGTAAGTATCTGATTTGCAATGATCCACGGGCCAATCGAATCTTCTGATATTCGCTTTTACATATTTCAACAGAATTTTCTTGTGTAAACAAACTTCATTGTTTTAATCATTTCGTTATGTAAATGGCTAACATGGAAACAGGATGCGTGTATGATGTCAGCATTCCCTGGTGAGCTGTGTCCAGCAATCAGGTATATTCAAACGGATCTTTTAATAGAGTTGATAAAGTTTCAGAAAAATTTGATAGCATTAGCAGCCGTCAGCACGATAGCATCAGGTTCTAACTTGCCGTGCTAGGTCAA